>JZKD02S2242458.1:156624-180855 GCA_000966675.3 Picea glauca
TATATATATATATATATATATATATATATATATATATATAAAGGAGATTCATTAAACCTTTTTATAAGTGAAGAAAAAGGAAAAGTTCAATTTTAAAGAATTATTGAAGTGCTTATTAGTGTTAAGTGGTATCCCACACTTGGTACATCTAGTTTAATTATTGAAGGGGTATTATAAAAATAATCATAAAAGTAATCATAAGGCCATATTCAAGATTATAAAAAGTACAATTCTGAAAATGGAAGGAGGAAGATTTGTTTATGAAGGTTGTCCAATTGTATGTTACGGTTTTTCGACATTAAAGGACAATATTCAAGGAAGAGAAGTTAACATCCTTATCAACTTAGACTATAATGAAAATTACATTAATATTGATTTGGAAAATCAATTATTAATTCCAGAGCTGAATATAATTGAAAAGAAAGATATTTTTCAAATTAAGGAGTTACAAGTGACGGTTAATGAATATGAATATATATCTCAATTCTATGTTACAACTATGTATAGAGAAGAAATCGACATCATTATCGGGCTACCCTGGTTTTAAAATCTAGGTAATTTCATCTTAAACATGGAGAAAAAGTTTGTGACATTTCCTTATAAGGAGAAGATGATAACATTACAAGACACTACATCGGAGCCAGATTCGGTAACACTAGAAGACTTTAACGATATCTCAGAAGTAATACTTCATGAAAATAAAAAAACAATGCAAAGAATACAAAAAGAATTTGATGAAGTTATCAAGGATAAAAACGAAGAAATTTCTCGCTTAAAAGGCCACAATAAAAAATTACTCGTCCAAATCAAGAAGGCTAAGGTTACAAAGCAATATGGAAAAAAAAATAGAACAAGAAAAGGAGGATCTCAAAAAAGAATTGAAGAAGAACCTCACAAAGAAAGAAGAAGAAAATTCCTGTTTGAAGAACCTTAATCAGGAGTTACTAGAACAAATCAGAAAGTTGAAAGAAGAGAAACTTGAAAATCCAGACATTAAAGATATTAACAAATCAGGTAATAAAGAAAGTACCACTCAAGAAGCTACAAAATCAACTAGAAAAAAGACAACGTCAGATGTCGAAGTACAAATGATGGAAGCTCCAAATATAATTACTAATCAAAATTCAGCCATTAACAAGGCAACATCGGTGCATGAAGAAAATCATATATCAAAGTCAAAAGAAGAAAATGCTACAAGTATGATAAAGGGAAATAATGTTATGAGAACTCCCTATCAACGTTCAAATCATAAGAGTATATATATTAACCAGTTAGAATATCAATATTATCCAAGACAAGAACCCTATAAACACCCAATTTCGTAGAAGATCGAACTAGGGTGGGCAGACTCTTTCAAAATTCGATGATTCTGCTCAGCTCTTCGTCACTCATATCGTTTGGTATCGTCAACTACGACAGCTCCCAGAACAATGGATGAGAGGACATTACAAGTCAAAGAAAAAGTCATTAAGCCTTTCATTAATATGCTTCGAGGACAAAGCATTTTTAAGGGAAAGGCAATGTTATGAACATAAATATGCATATAAAGTAGATATTAATAAGACAATGATTAAATAATAATTATTAATAAGGAAAGGACATGTCTCAAGGACATGTCTATTGGTAAAGGGAACCCTTGCGTGGGTATATAAGCAAGCCCCCATTGTTCATTGTAATCATATATCTTATTAATATCTACTTTATATGTATATTTATGTTCATAACATTAAAGCTCAAGAAGATGCAAATCCAGTTGAAGAAAAAACATATAGAGATGTTGGAGTACAAACTATGGAAGATCCAGGACGAGAACGACTAACTTATCGTCCGAAAAATATTGATACCACTGTGGTGAACCAAGCTGGTTCACTATGAAAATATCCAATATAAATAGGACAGTATGCAATAATCCATTAAGGATAGTAAATATATTTAATAATTATTGTATATGAATGAATAAGATATATAATTACAATGAACAATGGGGGCTTGCTTATATACCCACGCAGAGGTGCCCTTTACCAACAGACATGTCCTTGAGACATGTCCTTTCCTTATTAATAATTATTATTTAATCGTTATCTTATTAATATCTACTTTATATGTATATTTATGTTCATAACAGTTAGCCAAGGTGACCAGGTTTAAGCATGGAAACCAAGGAAGGTTTTGTAAGTGTTTTGGCAATTTTCTTTTGTAAAGAATTGGGTCATTTTCCCTGGTACGGGAGCCCATTGGTTCTTGGTTTAAGAACATTGAATTTGATCTAATTGCTGGTATATTTTCCACTGTGCTAAATAGTTAGGCATCTCAATGTGTTTATGCTTACAGTTCAAATAGTAAACTTGTGTACAACTGTCGAAGACATAGACCAGACCTGAGGTGCGGTTAAAATCTAACACATTTTCAGATCTTGTGACTTCCCTAGGAGAGCAAGGCTGCAGTGGATGGATGCTAACAGCCTTTCTGATTTTCGATGGGCTTCTAATAAAGAAAGCAATAATGGGAATGTCATCAAATCACTGATTCTAAGAATGTAAGTTACATTTTTATTCATGTATTTCCAAAGAATATATTTGTATAGCTCCATTGGCTGACAAGATTTAGATATAAGGCACAAGGACCAAAGGTTCGCAAGGCTGGAGGTATTTGTATATCTGATAAGGTTCAGACAAGTATTTTGGGTTGTATGAAAAGACATTATTGGAGCTTTGAAGTACAAAGTATTTTGGGTAGTATGAAAAGACATTATTGGGGCTTTGAAGTACAAAGTATTTTGGGTAGAGTGATGACAAGATGTGGACAAAATATACAGGACAATTGGCATCTAGGTGGTGGCAAGGTTCAATGAAGATTAATGATAACGACACTGACAGATCCCTTATAATCTGGAAGAAGTAGGACATCTAATCCTTGAGGTGTCGATCTTGTATTCCATTTTTAGAAAGCAGTTCTAAAATCAAAAGAGAAGATTCAGCAGTCGGGCAAGGATAAAATCTGCTCAACCTTGGGGAGAGATATGACAGATGGCAGGTTGTTACTACAGCAGGGACAGCAGGAAATCAATGAAGAAATAAATGCCAACGATTTTCCTTTCTTTATGGAAGAACCGGGACACTTCATGTCTTAGGTGTCAAACTCTCAAGAGACACCTCATATTTCTTTTAATTTTTAGAAAGTAGTTACACTAAAAAAGGCAAGAACTATGTTACCAAGAGCACTCACCCCCCCCCCCGCTCCGAAGCTCACTCCGAGCTGGAGTGCCCAGGGAGCCACCCTTGGAGCACGCTCCGGGCAGTTTTGGGACACCCCCTGCCCTTTTGGGAGCGCCACGCTCTCTGGGACACTCCCGGAGCCTGGGAGCGCAGTCCCAAGGCGCTCCTTGAATGCTTCCTGGGCGCTCCCTAATGGTAATGTTTATCTTTCATTTTTATCCATTTCATTTATCTTTCATTTTTATCCTTTTACTTAAATTTTTAACATTACCATTAATTGTTTCAAGATGTTTGAGAGTGGTTCCAACCTCATCGGACTTCATATGGAGAAAGTAGAATTTCATATCTCATTCAAAATTCAGCAGACTTAGTAATTTTCAGGATTTCAGGATTGATGGGATTGCAACATTTTCATTGGATTCTATCAGGTATGAGGGTTTGTGATTGGTATTTAATAAAGAGCACCAAGCCCTTTATGTGCCCCAATATTGGTGGTGTTGATTGTTAAACTCCTTTGTCATGGACTTAGCAAAACTGCACCCTTCACTCAAATCAAAATCATTGATAAGGCATGTTAAGCTCTTTCTACCATATTTTAAGGCTAAGATTAGGTAGTTTCATCAAAATTGGGCGGTGTCAACTAATGTCCCTAGAGGATCGAGGTAGAAGCAAAGGCTAGACAAGAGGCAAAGGATGAAGGATGATACTAATGATGTGGATCCCAATATAAGCAATGGTGGTACATTGTTTTTAATTTATGTTTGTCATTTAAATGTCCTTGCTTGTTTATTCATAATGTTTTCTTTCAAAGTTTTGATATAATCATTAATATACTATGGAGTATGGATGGCATTTCGAACTTCATAATAATGTAGTATTCATCTACAAGTAGCACAAATATGCATGTTTTCATATATTTTGCAGCTAATTTGTCTTTCTGCGTGTTTTTTTAAATATAAACGCAATATATATATATATATATAACACTCTCCCGGGACGCTCCCGCTCTCGAGATTTTTGGAAAATGACGCTCCCGCTTCGCTCCACGCTTTGGCAACGTAGGGCAGGAAACTAGCATGCAAAGAAAGGATAAAGAAAAAACGCTCCCTCTCGAGACTTTTGGAAAATGACGCTCCCGCTTCGCTCCACGCTCTGGCAACATAGGGCGGGAAACTAGCATGCAAAGAAAGGATAAAGGACAGAATTGAAGACTGTGTCAGGGTTGGAATTTTGGGCAGCCTAGAGGACAGGGCCATTGCAATTGCAGCAGAACCAGAAAATTTCCAAAGGATTCATCACTAGCTTTGCAAATTCTGTCTTCCTCCCAGTTTATGTTTTCTTCTCTTGTCAATCGAAATCTTTTCTCCTAAGTGGCTGTAAACTTTGCATGATTTTGTTTCAGCAAAAAGATGAATAGTGTAAACCTGTTCTCAGTGTTATCTTTATAGCTGCCTTTAAGTATTGTGTCAAACATGATTCAGTACAAATACATGATATTTCCTGTGTCTTGTGTTGAATAGTTTTAAAGATTCTGAGTTGAGAATTTGTCTTTAAATACTTTGCAATGGGTACAGTATTTATTACTGCCTATTAATAATAAAGAGGTCTTGGTCAGAAATCAAGGTTATTCAATCTCTATAGTTGTTGTTGGATTGTGGGATTCATTTGAGATTATCAATATGTCTTCTTGCATACTATTGATTTCACTTGAATACCTCCACACATTTCTTTCTTATCAGAGATGTTAAGGACTGCCACCCTCGTCAGCATTAATGATTTCCTGTCATTCCTCAGTGCCAAGGAGTGCCATGCCACTCTCACCGGTATATGAGACTTTTCTTCTGTATCTTTCATCAAATATTTTAATGCATCTGCAATGTTGGATAAAGGTGCCCAATGGAAAGGCCCTTGTCTGAATATTTAGAATAGGGTTGCTGTCTCTAGTTTGCACAGTTCCTCCAACATAACTAAACCCTACAACCACTAAAATCTGGCATTAAAGTTTGCATGAGAATTCTGCTGTTGAAGTGACACTGAAAAAGTCAGCAGCTGAATATATAAGAGGGTTACCCCCTCAGGCCCAAGAGCCAGCTTGAGACCTAAAGCGGGGAGGACATTTTCCTCCATAAGGTGCCTTGGCCCTGTTCCTTAGCCAGGAGCAGCCCGAGAAACAACACTTAGATAAACCATCTTATTGCTGATCAGATCTACGTATGTAGAAGTTCAGGTTATTTCAAGTATGTAGACCTGATCAGCAATAAGATGGTTTCTCTAATCCACCATTCAAATTATTCAGGACAATCCTATGGTAATATTGCATTTTATTAGAAGTTCATTGCCCTTTTCAACACACAAGCAATGTCAATCTGTCCAGTCGCCAATTGTTTTCTACTCTGAAGAAGCAAGACCCGGGAGTACAAGTTGAGCTTGGTGATGATGCCAAGTACCTAGTAGCAAGAGTTGGTACTATTCCCTTCCAACTCGAGTCAAGTAATTCTTTAGATTTTGACAATGTCTTATTTGTACCAAGGCTTAAGAAGAATTTGCTTTCAATTTCGGTTATGGAGGATAAGGGCTTTGCAGTGGAGTTCAAGAACCAACAAGTCCTCATCAAACCAAAGGAATCTAGCCCAAATACAGCTCAGGTAATTTGTACAAGTTGTGGGGTGAACCAGTTCGGGCCTTGGTGCATAATAGTGACAGCTTGAGCGAGTTGTGGCACACAAGAGGATGGGGCACCTACACCACAAGTCATTTCCTTTTATAAAGGAGAAAGTCAAAGGTCTTCCAGATTTCAGTATTGAGCAACATGGTGTGTGCAGAGGATGCACACTTGGCAAGTATGCCAAGGCTACTTTCCCAAGCAGCGAGCATGAGTCTATGAGGATTCTAGATCTAGTACATTGGGATGTTTGTGGAGCAATATCAATAACATCAATAACAGGAAGCATGTATTATGTTTCCTTTTATTGATGATTTCTCTCACAAGACTTGGATCTTCTTCTTAAAGACCAAGCATGAAATCTTCAGCAAGTTTCAGGAGTTCAAAGCTCTAGCTGAAAACCAGACAGGGAAGAAGATCAAAGTCTTGAGATCAGACAATGGAAAAGAGTATACCTCCAAGGAGTTCGAGGGTTTCTGCAAAAAGGCAAGAATCAAGAGGGAGCTGAAAGTGTCGTACAACCCACAACAAAATGGGGTTGCAAAGCGGAAAAATCAATCCATCATAGGGGCTACTAAGGCCATGATATATGACCAAAACTTGCCAATGTTTCTTTGGGAAAAGGCATGCAACACAACAATCTACATCCAAAACCTGTGTCGTCACAAGATCTTGGAGGAAAAGACACCAAAGGAGGCATTCATTGGAGTGAAGCTAGAGGTGAATCATTTTCGCATCTTTAGTTGTCCAGTTTATATCCATGTATCAATAGAGAAGAGTACCAAATTGGAGTCATCGAGCAAGAAGGGTTTATTTGTGGGTTACAATGAAACTTCAAAGGCTTACAGGGTCTTTATTCCAAAGCAGAGGAAGACAGTAGTGAGCAGGGATGTAAATTTTGAGGAAGACTTTGCATCCAGAAAGTCGCATGAGCCTATTTCAGTGACAGAGGATGAGGAGCAGGAAGCTTCGAAGGTTGAACTAGATCACCAGTGATTTCCGAAGCAGTATAGCAACCTTCAAGTGAAGAGGAGGAAATAGTATATGCTTCCACTTCTGTCAAAAGACCTCAATAGTTCACTCAAACATTGAGAGATGCTTAGGAGCGTGTTGAGACTCCTAGAAGCACATTCAGAGAAAGCATAACTCCGAAGAAGTTTTCAGACCGCATGGCATTGATGAGCAGCATTCTAGATTCTAATCCTTCCAGTTTTCAAGAGGCAGCATACTAGCAGATATGGTGGAATGCCATGGTGGAGGAGCACACCTCCATCATGAAGAATGATGCTTAGGACATCATACCAAGACCGAAGGAGAAGCCAGTTGTGATTTCCAGGTGGCTCTACAAGATCAAGCATGTTGCAGATGGAAGCATTGGCAGCATTGAGAAGTTCAAAGCGAGGTTTGTGGCGAGATGGTTCTCCCAAGAGAGGGAGTGGACTACGAGGAGACATTTGCTCCAGTCACCAGGTGCACTCACATTAGAGAAATTATGTCATTGGTTTCATTTATGGGATGGAGGATACGTCAAATGGATGTGAAGACAACTTTCCTTAATTGGATCATTTAGGAAGAAATGTACATAGATAAGCCTCAACGCTTTGAGGTAAGTGGGAAGGAGTCCCATGTGTGCAGACTTACAAAAGCCTTGCATAAACTCAAGCAGGCACCGAGAGCATGGTATTCCAAGATCGATGGGATATCTGCAGAGTATGGGTTTCACCAAAAGCGAAGCAGATCCTAACTTATATTATATATTTGTTGGGACTGATCTACTTGTTTTGGTGTTGTATGTAGATGACTTGTTCCTAACAGGTGTAGAGAAGCTCATTGCAAGGTGCAAAGCAGACATGGGAGCCGAGTTCGAGATGAAGGACATCGGCATGATGCCTTACTTCTTGAGTTTGGAGGTTTAGCAAAGACCAGGGGAGATTTTCCTTGGGCAAGGTAAATATGCAATTCAGATCCTGAAGAGGTTTCAGATGGAGGACTGCAAATCTATGGCCATACCCATGATCACTAATCTGAAGAAGGTGACAACTTCACATTCAAGGTTGGTGGATCCCGTGTTGTACAGGCAGTTGATAGGTTTTTTTATATGTTTGGTCAACACCAAGCCAGATATATGTTTTGAAGTGAACACCTAGAGTCAGTTCATGGTGGAGACAAGGCAGGAGCATTGGGTAGCAGCAAAACATGTGCTCAGGGATTTGAGGGGCACAGTGGAGTATGGTTTGTGATATCTTAGAGATGGTAGAGTGAAGTTGCAAGGGTATTCAGAGTCACATTGGGAACGCAATGCAACAGATAGGAAGAGCACCTCGGGGTGCTACTTTATCTTGGGATCATCGATGATATCCTTATTCAGCAAGAAGCAAACTTCTGTAGCACTTAGCTCAACAGAGACAAAGTACATGGTAGCTAGTACTGCTAGTTGTGAGGCCATCTAGCTTCACATGTTATATGTAGGATTGTTTGATCAAAAGTTAGACCCCGTAGTGATTACTGTGATAATCATAGTTGTATTAAACTCTCTGAGAATCTAGTGTTTCATGATAGGTCCAAGCACATATAGATCAAATATCACTTCATACGAGGCAAGGTTCAAAATGGGGCAATGAAGCTCTAGTATATTTCCATGGATTAGCAAATAGTCGATATTCTAACTAGGCCCTTGACAAGAGGGAAGTTTGAGGCATTCAAAGATAGACTTGGATTGGTGCATAATTCCTTCCTCACTAAGAGGGAGTGTTGAGAAATATAGCTCGAACGGGAACTTCCGCACAGGTTCAATGTGAACTTGTGAGTAGCTCGAGATATTTCTATTTTTGAAAATGAATAATATTTTGTAATTCACTTTAGTAAAAAAGTGAAAAGTCTTAAACTTCGCAGTTGAGACTAAAAAGTGTATTTCATGCATGCGTGACCTAGGCTAGGAGTAATCTCAAAAATAGATTAGGGCTTTGGTCTCAGCTAAAAGTATAAAGACAGGTCAAGATAGAGAGTTCACACACACAAACAATTAAGCAGATTGAGCAACTAAGAGAAAGAGAAAGCAAAGATTCAAGCAAAGGAAAATCTAGGTAGCGGGTAGAGGGTGTACAAGGATCCGTACAGTTTTGTATAGTCGTACAAACAGGACTATACGGATCAGACCCATACGATCATATGAATCAGACTACACAATCCGTTCAACCGTACAACAAGTCGTTCCACTCAGTTCAAGGTGTTTTCGAAGGACCGAAAAGTTGATTTTGAAGGAGTAATTACATGTGTATGTATGAAATTGATTTTATGCTTCCGCTATTTAATTTCCAACAATTGTGTGATTGATGATATGGTCTGAAATTTGATTTCAGCATTAATTAAATTCAGCAATTTACTTATTTAATTGAGATCATAAGGACGTCGGTCATCTAGGCTTGGATTTTTTACACCACAGTGAGCATGATCATTCTCTTTCGCTCATATTAGGTAGCCTCACACCCAATGTACGCCCTTATTGCCATCCATTTGCCCAAAAGAGTAAAATTGAAAAGATAGTTCAGGAGTTGCTAGCCACTGGTGTCATCCGCCCTAGTACTAGTCCTGACTCCTTATTCATCACCAGTGGTTTGTTGATGTTTTGTAGTTTCCGGCAAGTATTCTCACGTGGCCTAGGTGTCAAGCATGTGGAAATCGTCATTGGCACCCGATTGGACTTTCGTTGGAGTGAAAATCCCCTTGGGTTGGAGCTAGGGGCTCTGTGGGTTTCGTGATGGGCTTTGTGGGCTTGTGCAGGGGCTTCACACCCACAAAGAAGACTAAAATATTATAATTTAATGTTGACATATTTGATGGGCTTTTACACTTGTATAAAAGGACATAAGGGGTCATTGTGACATGATCTTGGGGAGACAATGTGAGGAGGAGCTTGGAAATTACAGTCCAAGTGTGGTGACCTCAGTCCAGCCATGGAGAGAAGCTGATTTGCCTCAGTTCTGCTGTGTTTTCTTCTTGTCTTGGGCAGGTACAAAGGAGGAGGAGGGCCGAGTAGGGCAGCATCCCTAATACCCCAGCTGCAGATCTGTTAAGGACAGAGGAGGGGTTCAACCAGCCTAGGAAAGATGGCAGCAGGCTGTGGGAGGACTCAGCCCACCTAGGAGAGGCTGCCACAGCTCCTTATGTGACTCAGCCAGGTGGAGAAGAGGAGCCGCAGCAAGAACAGGAGTTCTGCTAGTATTCTGGGCAGCTAGAAGAGGGAGCCGTCAGCTACTTGGTGGCTCGGCCTACTGTACTATGCAGCCACAGGTCAAAGGAAGACTCAGCCTGAAGGAGGAGGAGCGGCCATTGCCTGAGTAGACTGTCGCAGGCCTGTAACAGCTCTAGTAACAGCCAAAGAGAAAGGCTGCTACAGCACTTTTAGGACAGTCCTGTAGGGACTGTTACAACAGTCTAGAGGCAGCATTCTGGAGCTATTACAGTCAGCAAGATAGCAGGTTTTGGGGCTGCTCTTAGGGCTGACATACCGGTGTAAAGGTACTGAAATTGTGGAGGGTTTTGAGGGGCAGTAGATACCTTAACTCTCAGTCACATGGGGCAGCTTGAGGGCAGTCTTGAAGGTTGTTACAACAGTGTACTAGGAGATGTAACCGCGGCAGTTTTGAAGACCAGGTTTGGGCACAGAAACCAAGGAGGGTTTCCATGGTGAATTTGGAAGTATTTAGCATTTTCTATTGTAAGAGGAAAGGGCCATTTTCCCTGTTACGAGAGCCCTGTTGTTCTGGTTTTAAGAACATGTTACTTGGGCATTAAATTCTTGTGTACCTGTGTATGATCTAATTGCTCATTTGATTTTCCGCTGTACTAAATGGTTAGGCATCTCAATGTTTATGTTTACAGCTCAAATTGTGTTAATTTGTGTATAATTGTCAAGAACATATACCAGACCTAAGTTGCGGTCAAAATCTAACATGGTATCAAAGCTTGAGGTTCTGAGAAGGGCAGTTGAATCTGAGTTATTTATATAGGTGGCAGCTCTGACAGGGAGTTGTAGCAGTGTTGAGGAGCTAGCTCTAAGAGGGAGCTACAATGACTGTTGCAGGCAGCCATGGGTTAGATGGTCTCTGGTTTGAGAAATTGAGCAGACCATCCAAATGAGGAGTTGTGGACTAGTGCAGCTTGGTGGTGTGGCAAGTTGGGAGTTTTGGTGGATTAGCGGAGAGCTTGTTTCGCAGCAGTATGTTTTGTGGCAGGTTACCAACTCTGTGGATGGACTTCCGGTGACTTGTCATAGTGAGTTGCGATGGGTGCAGCTCGGGTGCTTTGGCACGGACAAGATAGCTTCTAATGTTTGGCAGGTTGATGAGACAGAGTCCTCATCAGGCCAAAGAGTTGTACAATGTCGAGGTGCGATAGTGTATGAGGTATTTGACCTAGGATGATGCAGACACTTGCATAGATGAGTTGCAGAGGTCTAGAGTGGACTAGACTGAGTGTCCATCCGCAAGTCGTGACTATTTAGAGAGAGGACATGGGTTCAGTTATAGCGTGTGCGTAGACACGAAGAATTTTGTGATTTGGATGATGGACTTGAGCAGAAGTTCATTGGATGGTCGTGACTGTTGATGATTACAGCATCATGTGACATTCTCCAGGATACGTTCTCCTCTGGACTGAGTTGAGTCGACCTGTGAGAGAGCCCATGTGATGGGTGTGCCCATGTGATGGGTGTATCGTTCTCCTCTGGATTGAATTGAGTCGATGTGTGGTCTCCTGCCTTTGTACTCTTGTGGACTCAGTTGAGTCAAGCTTGAGATGGTACTCCAGATGATTCTCCTGTGGACACAGTTGAGATAGAGATCTGTTGAGTATGACGTCCCTGTGGCTGAGCACAGGTGGATGTGTCCCTAGTGGCTGAGCACTAGTGGACGTGTGGATCCCTTGCTATAATGTCTGAGTGTAAGATTTACTTGTAACCCTAATTGTGATGTAAAGGGTACAAGTCGGCCCCACCATATGTGAAAGATAATTAATGTTTATTGTAATAATTCATTATATTACTGAGTTATTGAAGTCGGCCCTATTGCGCCAATAGACACCTATTGTTGTGTATGGTCTTGTATAAATAGAGGTGATTTCCCCATTGAGGAAACAAGCACTTGTCACTTGTCATTTGGGAAATTTTAGACCTACTTGTAAGGCTGAAGTGTGCACCTCTCTTGGGCGTTAGTTTCAAGGTTGTAGAGCACCCTCCTGTGTGCATCTAGAGTTTAGGGTTGGGGGATCTTCTCTTGATAATATAGCAAAGGATTGTTGGGTTTTTCCCTTGTTTGAGAAGGGTTTTCCCAGGATATTTCTTGTGTTCTTGTGCATGGTTATTCTTCTTGTGATCTTGGTTATTGCAGCACTTGTGTATGGTGTTATTGCATTTGTTTATGGTTCAAGTACATGCTAAATGAAATAAACCTCATGCTTGAGCCTAGCACTTAGTGAAAATTCAACATGGTATCAAAGCAAAGGACTTGAAAGAGACATTGCACAAGCTTTAAAGCCAACTGTCCTCTTTTCTGCAAACCGTACAGCCCTCTAGGGTTTCTGAAGAAAAAGTACGACCCTCTCTTATTTGGTTGTTTCAGCACCCTACACTGAAACGTTGGGGCTAAATTTGGCATAGGAGTGTACGGCCTCCTTTAGCGCATCTCCAGAGACTCTCAAATTGCATTTTTGAAAAATTTGGATTTTTGGCCCTAGAGTTCTGCAATTTTCTGCAGAAATTTTGATTCTAGGGTTTCTACAACTCACCAGTGTTCTTGTGACCTTCTAAAGGCTTATTGTTCGCAGTCATAAGTCCAACGAAACCTAAAAGTTGCTAGCCTAGCTACTAAGGGTTTGTGGAAAAATCTGCAAACCAAGAGGAACAAAGCCTTGGTGAAAGATAGGCTTGATGGATCAATCAACTTCAGTTCCTGGAAGTCAAGACTTCAGATCACCTTGGAAGAGGATGACCTATTGAGTGTGATACAAAAGACTCTACCGGAGACAGCCACCGATGAAGGGAAGGAAGGAAGATGACATCAAGGCAAGGAAGATACCATCTACTCAGTGAGAGATCATCTCCTACCTCGTATTGCCAACCTAAAGACAGCTTATGAGATGCATAAAGCATTGAAGAATATGTTTGAGAATAACAACACCCTCGGAGCTCTTACATTGAAGGGCCAGCTTCAAAACATCAAGACAACAAAAGCTAACACCATTGCTACCTTCTTCATGAAGATTTCAAAGATCAGAGATCGGCTAGTTGCCATTGGAGAAATCATATCAAACAGACAACTTGTCTTGACCACTCTCAATGCTCTTCCAAGACATTGGGAACCATTTCTTCAAAGTATCAGTGGTAGAGCAGAACTACCTACTTTTGATCGTCTATGGATAGACTGTAATCAGGAAGAAATCAGACTTATAGCTAGAGGAGTGCAAGACTCTCCTCATGATGACAATCATGCTCTTGTAAGAAATAGAAGAAGCTCCAGTAAAGCATTCAAAGGTAAGAAAACTTCATCGACTTTAGGTCATGATCATAGAAAAGACAATTCAAAGAACCAGTGTTTCAAATGTGACAAGTATGGACACATTGCGAGAGATTGTCCTACCATGAAGAAAGGAAGACAACTTGCCTCCACTGCTGATGTTGATCCAGAGCCACATCAGAGAGATGAAGACATAAAAGATGAATCCTTCTTCTTCATATCAGCGCTCTAAGGTACAGTTCCTACTGACAGTGATATTTGGTTAATTGACAGTGGTGCCTCCAGGCACGTGACCAGATATAAAGATCATTTGACAGACCTTGTTGAGAAAGAGTCCAGTCTACATGTTGTACTTGGAGACAATACCAAATATAATGTGAAAGGGGTTGGAACTTCTACATTCCAACTAGATTCCGACATACCCCTTCAGTTGAGTGAGGTACTATATGTACCTGGGATGAAAAGGAACCTTGTCTTTGTTTCTACCTTAGAGGATAAGGGCTACAAGGTTACCTTCTCTGAAGGAAAAGTTCTTGCATGGCACAAGAACTCACATATGGATTATGCCCGAGTAATTGGTGTTCGAGAGAACAGCTTATACAGGTTGACTGTTTGACCAGTCCAGGCCTTGTTACATGATACTATCAGCTTGAGTGAGCTATGGGATAGGAGACTTGCTCATATACATTATAGAGCCCTTCTCGCTCTAGGGAAGATGGTAACAGGCCTTCCAGAGATACAGGTTCAGCATAATGGTGTTTGCAAAGGTTGTGCTCTTGTCAAAAATGTCAAGGGGTCCTTGAGTAGTGACAACAGATCCAAGGGGATCTTGGACTTAATACATTCAGATGTGTGTGGACCCATGACGGTTGCTTTCTTGAATAGATATTTGTACTATGTGCTCTTCATCGATGATCACTCTCGGAAGACGTGGATTTATTTCTTGAAGACCAAGGATGGAGTCCTTGCGAGATTTCAAGAATTTAAAGCTTTCAAGAATTTAAATCTCAGGTTGAGAACCTGACCGGGAGGAGGATTAAGGTGCTGAGATCAGATAATGGAGGAGAGTACACCTCTAGGGATTTCAGTGATTTCTGTATTGAGGCAGGGATCAAGAGGGAGTACATCGTTCCTTATAACCCTCAGCAGAATGGGGTTGCAGAGAGGAAGAACAGAACCATTATTGAGGCAACCAAAGCGATGGTACATGATCAGAATCTACCTATGATTCTGTGGGCAGAAGCATCCATGACAGCAGTGTATGTTTAGAACAGGAGTCCTCATCAGATTTTGAAGAACATGACTCTCGAAGAAGCCTTCACCAGAGTGAAGCCTAAGGTTGGACACTTCAGGATATTTGTGTGTCAAGTATACTTTCATATACCCAAGGAGAAGAGGTCCAAGCTAGACCCTTCAGGCAGAAAGGGTACATTTGTGGGGTACAGTGAATCTTCGAAGGCATATCAGATATACATCCCTGGTCAGAGACAGATTGAGGTGAGCAAAGATGTCATCTTTGAGGAAGAGACAGCCTTTCGAAGATCCAGAGAATCTCAGATGGAGATTAACAGCGAAACAGTACCTTCTCCCTTTCAGCAGTTCAAAGGGAGGCAGCCATTGATCCAGTTGATCCAGTTGCTCCAGTTAATGTTCCCAAAGACATTGCAGTAGGCCATAAAAGGCCTGCCTGGGCTTGACAGACTCTACAGGAGGCAAAGGGACATGCAGCTCCTCGAGGCACATTCCGAGAGAGCAAGAGACCACAAAGATTTTCGAGCTATGTTTCAGCCGTGAGCCACATCATTGATACTAAGCCTTCTTGTCATGGAGAAGCAGCAGGTCAGAAGGTATGGCAAGATGCCATGACAGAAGAGTATCAGTCCATCATGAAGAATGATGTGTGGGATATTGTTTCGAGACTAGAGGGGAAGTCTATAGTGACTTCCAAGTGGATCTATAAGATCAAGCATGTAGCTGATGGAAGTGTTGAGAAGTACAAAGCGAGATTTGTGGCCAGAGGATTCTCTCAAGTAGAGAGAATTGATTATGAGGAGACATTTGCTCCAGTAGCCCGATACACTTCCATTCGTACGATCATTGCCCTAGCAACATCCATGGGTTGGAAACTACATCAGATGGATGTAAAGACAACCTTTCTCAATGGCGAGATTGAGGAAGAAGTTTACATCGAGCAGCCAGATGGATTCGTGATACATGAGCAGAAGTCTCATGTGTGCAGGTAAAAGAAAGCCCTGTATGGACTAAAGCAGGCACCTCGTGCTTGGTACGAGAAGACAGATGGATTCCTGATAATTTTGGTCTTTAGCAGGAGTGTTGTTGATCCAATATGTTGATGATTTATTCCTCACCGGTTCAGAAAGTCTTATTGTTGAATGCAAGAGTGCATTGACTTCTGAATTCGAGATGAAGGATCTGGGTATGATGCTCTACTTCTTGGGACTAGAAGTATGGCAGAGGACTGATGAGATTTTCCTGAGTCAAGGAAAATATACAGTGGAGATATTGAAGAAATTCGATATGACAGACTGCAAATCCATGCCTCCACCAATGGTGATGGATTTGAAGAAAATGAACGAGGCTTCTATTGATTCAGGCGAGATTGATCCACATCTTTACCGAATGCTGATTGGATCATTGATGTATCTGGTTAACACCAAACCTGATATATGCTATGAAGTGAACGTACTCAATCAGTTCATGATTCAACCGAGACAAACTCACTGGATAGCAGCGACGCATGTATTGAGATATCTACGAGGCACAATTGGCTATGGCCTGAGATATGCCTCCGATGTAGACATGAGATTGCAGGGATATGCCGACGTAGACTGGGCAGGGAGCGCAGTGGACCGGAAGAGCACATTCGGTTGTTGTTTTACTTTGGGGTCTGCCATGGTTTCCTGGTGCAATAGGAAACAAAGCTCTGTGGCTTTGAGTACCGCAGAAGCAGAGTACATAGCGTTATGTGTGGCAGTCCGCAAAGCAGTGTGGCTTCGCAAGCTCCTTGCTGATTTATTTGGTCATGAGATGGATTCCACTATTATTCATTGTGATAACCAGAGTTGTGTGAAGCTCTCAGAGAATCATGTGTTTCATGACAAATCGAAAGACATTGAGATCAAATACCATTATACAGAGATATCGTGCAGAGGAAAGCAGTACACGTGCAATACCTTTCTACACATGAGCAGATTGCAGATGTCTTCACCAAACCGCTTGCCAGGACGAAGTTCAAGTACTTCCGTGAGAGACTTGGCCTGGTGGAGAATGCCTCCCTAGCTAAGAGGGAGTGTTGATGATTACAACGTCGTGTGACATTCTCCAGGATACGTTCTCCTCTAGACTGAGTTGAGTCGACCTGTGAGAGAGCCCATGTGATGGGTGTATCGTTCTCTTCTAGACTAAGTTGAGTCGATGTGTGGCCTCCTGCCTTTGTACTCCTGTGGACTCAGTTGAGTCAGGCTTGAGATGGTACTCCAGATGATTCTCTTGTGGACTCAGTTGAGATAGAGATTTGTTGAGTATGACGTCCCTGTGGCTGAGCACAGGTGGACGTGTCCCTAGTGGTTGAGCACTAGTGGACGTGTGGATCCCTTGCTATATTGTCTGAGTGTAAGATTTACTTGTAACCCTAATTGTGATGTAAAGGGTACAAGTCAACCCCACCATATGTGAAAGATAATTAATGTTTATTGTAATAATTAATTATATTACTGAGTTATTGAGGTCGGCCCTATTTTGCCAATAGACACACCTATTGTTGTGTCTGGTCTTGTATAAATAGAGGTGATTTCCCCATTCAGGAAACACACACTCTCACACTTGTCACTTGTCATTTTGGAAATTTCAGACCTACTTGTAAGGCTGAAGTGCGCACCTCTCTTGGGCGCTAGTTTCAAGGTTGTAGAGCACCCTCCTATGTGCATCTAGAGTTTATGGTTGGGGGATCTTCTCTTGAGAATATAGCAAAGGATTGTTGGGTTTTTCCCTTGTTTGAGAAGGGTTTTCCCAGGATATTTCTTGTGTTCTTGTGCATGGTTATTCTTCTTGTGATCTTGGTTATTGCAGCACTTGTGTATGGTGTTGTTGCATTTGTTTATGGTTCAAGTACATGCTAAATGAAATAAACCTCATGCTTGAGCCTAGCACTTAGTGAAAATTCAACAGTGACCTGGGTAAGCAGGACACTTGCCTTGAGAGGAGTGCATGGTTCTTATATAGTGAGAGCCACCGGCACATGACATGGGCATAGGATTTGTTCGAGAGCTTCACAGTGTCTGACTCGGGTATGTATGTGGAGCTTGGTATGAGGACCAAGCATGTAGTACAGGGTTATGGAACAGTGATATTCCGGATGGAGTCGGGGGATGTGTTGCGAGTGGAAAATATGCTATGGGTGCCAGGAGTGTGTTCTCAGCCTCAGCGATTGAGGAGAAGGGCTATGTAGTGTTGTTCTGGGATGGGCAGGTGTTGTTCATGCCTAGAGGATCTAGCTCAGACACAGCAGTGATTCTTGGAGTTAGAGAGGGCAATGTGTATAGGTAGAAGAGCCAACCTATGCGATCCATAACCAGCAATAGCAAAGTGACAGTGGACAGGGAGGAGGTAGCTCCGGAGGTTGTGTAGACTCAGAGGGAGCCTGATCTCAAAGGGAGTCAGTGGATTCAGAGGGAGTCAGCAGGCTCAGAGGGAGAGTCAACCGTTCAGAGGGAGTCTACCTTCAGGTCCAGATGGAAGAGAGGCATCTTCCAAGACTGTCAAGATGGTGTCATGGGTTGAGATGGCCAGGCAGTATGCTTGGAGGCAAGAAGCTTCTAGGAGCAAGGTGTCTTCCAAGAAGGGACCATGCCATACAGCAATTTTTTTCTTCGGTGACAAAGGGAGCAATCGATCAGGTGGATTGGAGAGCAGTTGTGGTAGCAGATCCAGTGCGAGAGACGGAGCTACTTCTAGTATGGGAGACAAGTTACTTCCAGAAGATATTGGAGTGAGTGAGAATACCTCCCTTGCTAAGAGGGAGTGTTGATGTTTTGTAGCTTTGAGCAAGTATTTTCACGTGGCCTAGGTGTCAGGCACATGGGAATCGTCATTGGCACCTGATTAGACTTTCGTTGGAGTGAAAACCCCCTTGGGTTGGAGCTAGGGGCTCTGTGGGTTTGGTGATGGGCTTGTGCAAAGGCTTCACACCCACAAAGAAGACTAAAATATTCTAATTTAATGTTGACATACTTGATGGGCTTTTACACTCATATAAAAGGACATAACGGGTCATGGTGACATGATCTTGGGGAGACAATGTGAGGAGGAGCTTGGAAATTACATTCCAAGTTTGGTGACCTCAGTCCAACCATGAAGAGAGGTTGATTTGCCTCAGTTCTGCTGTGTTTTCTTCTTGTCTTGGGCAGGTACAAAGGAGGAGAAGGGTCGACTAGGGCAGCAGCCCTAATACCCCAGCTGTAGGTCTGTTAAGGACAGAGGAGGGGTTCGTCCAGCCTAGGAAAGATGGCAGCAGGCTGTGGGAGAGCTCGGCCCACCTAGGAGAGGCTGCCACAGCTCCTTATGTGACTCAACCAGGTGGAGAAGAGGAGCCGCAGCAAGAACAGGAGTGCTGCTAGTATTCTGGGCAGCTAGAAGAGGGAGCCGTCATCTCCTTGATGGCTCGGCCTGCTGTAGTAGGCAGCCACGGGTCAAAGGAAGACTTGGCCTGTCAGAGGAGGAGCAGCCGCAGCCACAGCCTCAGTAGACTGTTTCAGGCCTGTAACAGCCCTAGTAACAGCCAAAGAGAAAGGTTTCTACAGCACTTTTAGGACAATCCTGTAGGGGCTGTTACAACAGTCTAGAGGCAGAATTCTGGAGCTATTACAGTCAGCAAGATAGCCGATTTTGGGGCTACCCTTAAGGCTGACATACTGGTGTAAAGGTACTGAAATTGTGGAGGGTTTTGAGGGGCAATAGATACCCTAACTCTCAGTCACAGTGGGGTAGCTTGATGGCAGTCTTGAAGGTTGTTACAGCAGTGTACTAGGAGCTGTAACAGCAGCAGTTTTGAAGACCAGGTTTGGACACAGAAACCAAGGAGGGTTTCCATGGTGAATTTGTAAGTATTTAGCATTTTCTATTGTAAGAGGAAAGAGCCATTACCCCTGGTACGGGAGCCTTATTGTTCTGGTTTTAAGAACATATTACTTGGGCATTAAATTCTTGTGTACCAGTGTAAGATCTAATTTCTCATTTGATTTTCCGCTGTGCTAAATGGTTAGGCATCTCAGTGTGTTTATGTTTACAGTTCAAATTGTGTTAATTTGTGTATAACTGTCGAGAACATAGACCAGACCTGAGATGCGGTCAAAATCTAACATTGTCATGGTCCTCAAGAAAGAAGGCACTTGGCACATGTGTCCTGACTTTCAAACTATCAACAAAATAACAATCAAGGATAAGTTCCCTATTCCCGTCATTGATGACCTTTTGGATGAGCTCAAAGGCACTCAATTCTTCACCAAACTTGATCTTTGCTCCAGCTATCACCAAATTTCCATGAAGGAAGTAGATATTTCCAAAACTATTTTTCACACTCATGAAGGCCATTACAAGTTCTTGGTGATGCCCTTTGGCCTTTGCAATGCACTTTCCACGTTCCAAAGTCTCATGAATAACATCTTTCAACCCTTTCACAATCATTTTGTCCTCATCTTTTTCTATGACATCTTGATCTACATTAAAACTTGGCACGCCCACGTCACCCATGTGGATTAGGTCTTACAACTGCTTGCAAATCATCAACTCTTTCCCAAGAGCACTAAATGTGCCTTTGGTGTCTCTGAAGTGGAATATTTGGGCCATATTGTTAGTCATGATGGTGTATGTGTGGATCTGAAGAAAATTGAAGCAATGAAGGATTGACCCCATCCCAAAACTCTTAAAAGTTGAAGAGGTTTTCTTGGTCTCACTGGTTACTTCAAAAAGTTCATCAGGAACTACCGGTAAGATTGCAACTCCCCTCACAGCCTTGCTCAAAAAAAATGTTTTCAATTGGAATGAAGCCATAGGATAGGCCTTCCAGGATTTGAAGAATGCTATGTGTACAACCCCAGTACTGGCTCTACCAGAATTCACTAAGACCTTTGCCTTGGAATGTGACACCTCTGGTAAGGGCATCGAAGAAGTACACATGTAATGAAGATTTTCCAGGTCCTATCAAGTTGCCAACTAGGTCTGTCTTTGACCTCAAGTTGGCTCTAAGTTTCAACTGTCAATGAAGGTTTTGCTGCTAGTTTAGGACAGCCAACAATTCGGAAACTTCTTGCTGATTTGTTACAGTTACATTCACAATTTTAGGTGCTCTAGCATGTAGTTTTGGTCACCAAGGGTTGGCACATGCATACTAAAATAAATGTAACACACCTAGAGATCTTTACAGCTGAAAATACAGTAGTTCTACACTCTAACATACATGAAATTGAACACAGGTATTTTTGGTCAACATGACCCTGGATAAACCCCCCCCGGGGAAAACCAGTTTGGAATATATGTCTACATATAAGAATAGATGGTGGAATACAGCAAGTACAAAATATAGATGAACCTGATACAATAGTAGCTTGATCCAAGCTGAAACACAAGTCCAAAAGAAGCAAGAGCGCCCTAGGATGGTGCACCCCCCATAAATGCTGCCAAGACCACTGAAATGGAGACAGATGTCAACTGGAAGCTCTGAACAAGAAACCCCTCCACAGTACTCTAATGTTGATGAGTAGCCTCCCTCTTAAATAGACTTCATTGCAATCTGAGCTCTCTAAGTACTCCCCACTGATGATGTGCCCTCCTCCTCAAGTGTGCCCTCCTCATAACCGGAAGCTCCTCAATAAATAAACAGGGCACTAAGCCTCCATGAGCCCTCCATGCAAGGAGGCGCCCAAGCTCTCCTCTCCTCTCCCAATGCCTGAAACCTCATCCTCTTGTTCTCTCTGAATCTCTCCAAGTGAACAAATGAGTGAATGAACTCTCCTTTGCCCCTTGCGCCCTCCTTTCGGAAGCATAAGGAAACCTAAAAGTTGGGTGGATGAGATCATCTTATCTCATCCCTAATCAATGGTTGAGATCATCTCAAGTAAATCTCAACTCAAAACCCACTTCACTTAAGTTTCCATAGTTTCACTTTATGTCCCTTAATTCACCCACAAAGTGAATTAATTGTCACTTTAGGCTAAAATGACCAAATTTCACTTTTGACTTAAATCTCCTAAGTCAAAGTGAAATTAGACATAAAGTACATGGTACAAGCTACAAAGTACTTCCCTCGTGTGTTTAGAAGCTCACAAACACAAGGGGACCACTTTCCAAGGTACCCAAATCTCAACACTCCCTCTTACCGAGGAAAGTGCCCGTCACCACCAATATCATCCCTATAGTGGACATGGTTGCCTCCTGGCATATACTCGGTGAGTATGGTTGTACCCTGATCAATGAAAGTAGTCTATGTCAGAGATCTACTCAATTTGCGTGATCTATAGATGGAAATGTCTCTCCACCTATCCAAGATCACTTAGATCGTGGTATCAAACCAAAGATCTCCACCTTGGTCTCCCACCAAGGATTTCTACCTCCTGGCATCTCGCCATTGGTCACTACTCTTGGCATCTCACCAAGAGTCGCTCTCTTGGTATCTCACCAAGAGTCTCCCCCTCTTGGTATCTCACCAGGAGTACCAGGATCTCGGCATCTCACCAAGATCCTCAACTTGGCCTCTCGCCAAGTACGCTTCCACCCGAAGTGGATCCAAAACCTGATATGCCCATCTCTGTAGCCAAGTGAGGCTCAAGCCTCTGTGGTGCCCTGTCGCTCCTCCTCATTAATCCCTGATGCTCTGAAGCTCCTGCACCAACTCTCTGTCTCGGCAACTCTGAGATTGAAAGTGTCCCAGGTGGACCAGTCACACCCTCTGATGGTGTCCATGAAACTTGAGTCTGAGCTCCCTCTGAATCATTGCTATGAGTCAGTCGGTCCTCCTCAACTCTGTCTCCCCATCTAATGTTGGATGGTGTAACAACAGACAAAGTAGTCGTGAATGCACACTCTCTTGCAAACTGTTCATCGAACTCAAGCTCCTCTGTTGTCGCTGCTGAAACATCATGCTGCTTCTTCTTCTTCTTCTTGGGACACTGTCCTACATAGTGACCCAAATCCCTATAAGCAAAGCATCTCACTGAGCTCACATTTATGTTCGTCCCACTGATGCTCTCTCCTCCTTGTGGTGGGGCCCCAAACTTGGGACCCTGCCGACCTCCCCGGTCGGTCTTCTTCTTGCCCTTTGTCAAAGAGCAAGATCCTCATCACCCTGCACTACCTATTGTTGATGTTGTGCAGATTCCAGAAGCCTCAGCCACAAGTCTAGTCTCCTCCTGAACGAAGTCATTCCACATCCTCTCCCATGTGGGCATAACCTCCCTGGCAACAATGTCGCGAACGAATGGACCCCATGGTTTGGTAAAGTTGTTTAAGGTTGTCCTCACCATAGAATTGGGTTCCACCACCTCTTCGACGGCTCCAAGCTCGTCTCTAATCTGGGTGTAACGACCAAGGAAAGAAGTAACCGACTCATCCTCGAGCATGCGAATGCCCCTCAGTTGATCATGAAGAACCATCTTTTGGTTCTCATTAGAGCTCTGATAAAGCTTACATAGAGATGCCCACATCTCATATGCCCAAGCTTTCCCAGTCAAGTGGGGAATGATGTGATCCCTCATTGAATCACATATCGTCCTCTTTGCCTTGTTGTTTCTCTTCCTGAACTCTGCTAACAAGATGGGAGCAGTAGCAGGAGGAACAACCGCAGGAGCCTCAACTATATCCTATAGTTCGAGGTCCTCCAAGATAAAGACGATCCTCACCTTCCAAGGCGACCAGTTGCTAGCTCCAGCTAGCCTATCCTCCGCACGCATCTGAGATGGTGACATGAATGCCAAATTGAACTCCAACTGATGCTCAAACTACAAAGGAACGATGCCTCACTCCTGTCAACACAGGTGTGAAAAGAGGCAAGCAAACACCGACCTCACTCCTAGCAATATAGGTGTGAAAAGAGATCGTGAAATACAGCCTCACTCCTGTCCACGCAAGTGTGAAAAGAGGTTGTCCAAACTATGCACAAACTGCTCTACAATCCTCTACAAAAATATGCCAACAAGCAGCCACTAAACACTGTCAATGGCTGTCCACAAAATCTGTCAAAAAGATGTCTATAACAGCCCACTCATATGTTGTCCAAACTACTCAAAAATCAGCCACCTCAGCTCTGATACCATGAAAATTTTCCAGGTCCTATCAAGCTGCCAACTAGGTCTGTCTTTGACCTCAAGTTGGCTCTAAGTTTCAACTGTTAATGAAGGTTTTGTTGTTGTTTTAGGACAGCCAACAGTTCAGGAACTTCTTGCTGATTTATTACGGTTACATTCACAATTTTAGGTGCTCTAGCATGTAGTTTTAGTCACCAAGGGTTAGTGTTGAATTTTAGGGTAATAATACAGAACAGTAGTCACTTTTAAATTGTAAAGTTAAACCAAGTTAGATCTAGAATAAAAACAACATATAGGAAGATAGATCTATAACAGCTGTAACAGTGGAAGAAAAGAACTTAGTTCACATGCAATAATTCTCAGATCTGTAAACTCATATCAGCAACTCAATAACAGTTGATCTATATCTTAGTTCTGAGAAAGAAACACTTACAGATCTATATGCTATAAATCTCAGATCTGTGACAGCAGATCTATAAGAGTAGCTCAATAACAGTTTATCTATAACTAGAAGAAAGAAGCATTGA
>JZKD02S2242458.1:183362-209335 GCA_000966675.3 Picea glauca
TCAATTTGGTCCCAGACCACATACCCCAGGAGTGCACTGGGGGCCCTAGATCTCGTCTAGGGTCTTAGCCATCTTCCAAGAGAATGGCTCTCGCTGCTGCATGTAAATTTAACAGTTAGCACATGCATACTAAAATAAATGTAACACACCTAGAGATCTTTACAACTGAAAATACAGTAGTTCTACACTCTAACATACATGAAATTGAACACAGGTATTTTTGGTCAACATGACCTTGGATAAAACCCCCCCGGGGAAAACCAGTTTGGAATATATGTCTATATATGAGGAGAATAGATGGTGGAATACAGCAAGTACAAACTATAGATGAACCTGATACAATAGCAGCTTAATCCAAGCTGAAACACAAGTCCAAAAGAAGCAAGAGCGCCCTCGGATGGTGTGCCCCCAAAAAATGCTACCAAAACCACTGAAATGGAGCCAGATGCCAACTGGAAGCTCTGAACAAGAAACCCCTCCACAGTACTCTGATACTGATGAGTAGCCTCCCTCTGAAACAAACCTCACTGCAATCTGAGCTCTCTAAATACTACCAACTGATGATGCGCCCTCCTCCTCAAGTGCGCCCTCCTCAGAACTGGAAGCTCCTCAATAAATAAACAGGGCACTAAGCCTCCATGAGCCCTCCATGCAAAGAGGCGCACCCAAGCTCTCCTCTCCCAATGCCTTAAACCTCATCCTCTTGCTCTCTTTGAATCTCTCCAAGTGAACAAATGAGTGAATGAACTCTACTTTGCCCCTTGCGCCCTCCTTTCGGAAGCATGAGGAAACCTAGAAGTTGGGTGGATGAGATTATCTCATCTCATCCCTAATCAATGGTTGAGATCATCTCAAGTAAATCTCAACTCAAAACCCACTTTACTTAAGTTTCCATAGTTTCACTTTATGTCCCTTAATTCACCCACAAAGTGAATTAATTGTCACTTTAGGCTAAAATGACCAAATTTCACTTTTGACTTAAATCTCCTAAGTCAAAGTGAAATTAGACATAAAGTACATGGTACAAGGTACAAGGTACAAAGTACTTCCCTCATCTGTTTAGAAGCTCACAAACACAAGGGGACCACTTTCCAAGGTACCCAAATCTCAACATGTAAGAGGGATGACCATTGGCCTTTACCAACAAACAACTCTTGAGAGGCACTTGGGAAATTCAACTTATGAAAATAAATGATGGCTATATTGCATGATGTGGATATCTAGGGTCCATACCTGCTCAAGCAATGTTTCCAAATTAAATCGGATCATTGCGACCTAAAATACTTACTGAAGCAAAAGATTTTGTCCCCCGATCAACAGAAATGGGTCACCAAAACGTTGGGATATGAATATGAGATAATTTGTAAGAAGGGCAAGGAGAATGTGGTAGAAAATGCTCTCTCTCAAAAGTATGAAGAGGAAGGGTCCCTCTTTTCACTCCCCTTTATAGTAGCAAATTGGTTGAATGAAATCTGCAACGAATGGTTAACAAATCCCAACATCGCTCACCTGATACGACAACTTCAAATGGAACCATAAATATCAGGGCTACACTTGGAAAAATGAAGAGCTTCCCTATAAAGGGCATTTGTATTTGAACAAACAGTCTACCCTTAAATTGATGGTGTTATCTGAACTTCATGCCTCTCCAACAAGAAGTCATTCAGGCTTTCATACAACATATGAAAGGATCAAGGGTTCATTTCATTAGCAAGGCATGAAGGACATCCACACTTTTGTGGTAGAATGTGACCTTTGCCAACAACCCATGGGAGAAACATTGAAACCTCCAGGCGAACTAGAACCTTTACCCATTCCCCCAACTATATGGACTAACATTTCTATGGAATTCGTTGTGGCGTTACCCAAATCTGGCAATAAATCCGTCATTATGGTTGTGGTTGATCACATTTGCAAATATGTTCATTTTTGTGCTCTACAACACCCCTTTAAGCCTCCATAGTCACTCAAGTCTTCATGGATAATATCTTTAAACTCCATAGTATGCCGCAATCTATTGTGATAGACCATGACCCCACTTTCACTAACAATTTCTGGCAAGAATTGTTTCGGCTCCAGGGCACTCAATTGAATCTTAGCACTGCCTATCACCCCCAAACTAATGGCCAGACTAAAGTTGTCAACAAGTGCTTGGAAACATATTTGAGATGCTTTACTTTAGAACGACAATCCCAATGGGTTCAATGGCTACCTCTAGCAGAATGGTGGTACAATACAACTTATCATTGTGCCACTCAAATGATTCCCTTTGAGGCTACCTATGGCCAAAAGCCCCAATCAATATTATCCTACTTACCCAGAGTCTCTGAGGTGCAGGAGGTCAACAAAACCCTCACAGATTGGGTCGACATTCTCCGCACTCTCAAGGATAATCAAGTAATGGCTCATAATCGAATGAAGCAATAGGTTGATCAACATCATTCCGAATGCCATTTTGAAGAAGGGGGTCAGGTGTTCCTTCGTTTGCAGCCTTGTAAGCAAACCTCCCTCAAAGACAACCGCCACTAGAAGCTTGCTCCCAAATTTTATGGCCCCTATAAGGTCCTCAAACATATTGGGCCAATGGCTCACAAATTGGAACTTCCAAGTTACTCTCAAATTCATCCAATCTTTCATGTCACTTGCTTAAAAAAAGTGGTCAAATCTAATTGTTGTAATCAAATTAGCCTTCCAAAACTGGATGAAGAAGGTTCCATTTGGTTGCAGCCCGAGGCCATCCTCGACAAAAGAGAGTGTCGTCTCTACCAACACACTATCTAGGAGGTCCTAATACAGTGGAAGGATACACAATCCAAGGTTGCCACATGGGAACCAACAAAGATCCTTTAGAAATTCTCTCATCTCCAATCTTGAGGACATTGCTACTTTTTAAGGGGGGGTCATGTTAAGGTCCTACCCTAACCCCCTAAGTAGATAGATAGGTTGTCATGTATGGAGGCCATCTCTAGTAAATAAGGTCCATGTAGTAGTGGAAAGCAATAATTGTAAGAAGGCTTACTAAAAGGTTCACCTACTATAAAATTCTCTTCTCTAGAATGTTCCTAAGAGGTAGATATAACTATATAAAGAAGTAGAAGCAATGTAATAAGATGTCTTGTGAAATATATTATAATTATAACTCTATTCATTGGACTTGCCTCCTCAAAGAGGCAAGTGAACACTGCTCTCATCTATAAAGGCGTAACATTTTGTGGTATCCTGGTTCTTTTATTGCCTATTGTTGTCTTAACTTGCAATCTGCCATGTCTACAATCAATCTGGGTAAATTCTATTATTTCTGCTCTGCAACTTCCAATTTATTAATAAAGAACACCACAGACATGGATCTTTACAGAGTAAAATTGCTACAGGTGGAAGATCCCTTGATCAAAGCCACCAAATATCTGCAACTACTCAAAAAGCATTCTTCCAAGGCATTAGAAACTTACTCACTTGTTTTGAGCTTTACATGAGAAAACAAAACAAAAATTCTTCTCACTTTGTAGGCTTTGGAGAGACAACTTAATATAGAGGCAGATCATCCAGATGTTCATCGATGTTCGATAAGAGTCTTCAGCAAAGTTTGTAATCTACCACCAGCTGAGACACCTTTAGAAAAGCTTGTCTGGAGAGTGATCGATACAGAGGACAGGACTTCCTGTGCTCTAGACCTCAACATACCATGGCCAGGTCTTTCGGATATGGAAGAGAAGAAAGTTGGATTGCTAGATGTTTTAGATGGTCACAATGGTGCTGAAGCAAGTGAATTAGCAGCTAAATTCCTTCATGAGCATTTTCTCCCTCACATGCACTTCCTTCTTGAGAGGCTTCATTTTGGTGAATCTTCTGTTGGATTAAAGGAAATTTCTGAAGGGTTGCCAGAAGCAGGACAGCTTTCTAGAATGGGCCCAAAAAGTATGTTAGTATAAACATCTGAATTGTGCATATTCACCCAATGAAACTGGAAAATCACTGTTTTTTCATAACAAAGACTGCCTGCCTGTTTGTACTCGACTAGTAAGCGGACAGGAAGGCCATAATGTGTCAGTTCAGAAGGAAAGCTGTGTTAGAGGAAGAGAGCAAATGATGGAAAATGTATCGCAAGGAAAATCTTCAGAAAATATTGATCCATTTAGTAGGCAAAACCACATCAAGTTGAGAGCGTGATGGGTCAGCTAAACGGCATTGGTGAAAATGCTCCAGAGAATGGTCTAGACCAGGGGCTGTCTCCTATAATGCCTAAAGAACAGAATATGGAAAGTTTATTTGGGAGCAGTGGTGAGTAACTTGTTCAAGCCAATAAATCACTCTGCGATGAATCTATTACCAAGAAAAAAGAAGTAACACGGGCTGGGCCAGATTTCAATTTAAATTTAGCCCAAGGAGAATTCAGCCTTTGTCCCCACCGCAAGAATTAACCTCTTATAGAAAATGTGATAAGTTAAATTTTCTATTCCGTAAGAAAATGTTATGCTTCATAACAGATGGTTATATTGAACGTTGATAAGTAAAGGATTCCTGTTGTAACTAACGTAGAGGCATAGGCAATGCATAAAAGGAATGTAGACTCGTTATAACAGGCGGAGACTGCAATATGTTATGGGAGCGTATGTGTCTCTCTTTCTTAACAACAACTGAACAAATTTTCAAAAAGGAGGAAGAAAGAACCAAAAAAAGGCTTTAGCTAGACAGTACCCTGAAATCCTTTTCCAATAGATTTGCCAGATACATCCACCAGATCTCCCTCCTTGAACAGCTCCTCAAACGTCAATCTTTGACTGAGTTCAAATCCATCCACAGAAGTTAACCTGAATTCCTGCAAATGCCTCATGGGAATGGTCCCCACCTTATTGAGATGGCCCATCTCAGGCTTAGTGAGCTTCTTATCCCTAACTCTCCTGTAACCCACTTGAACAGCTTCGTACCCATCCGTTGCTTCTGTCTTAATCTGTGTCACAATATTTCCCTCGTGAAAACCCACCACAGTCACAGGCACAAACTTACCACCGGGCTCGAAATATGACATCATCCCCAGCTTGGTGCCCATTACTCCAACCCCTGCCTCGTAAGAGACCATTGAAATGACTCCTCTGCGACCTGTTGATGAAGATGGTGCCCTGTAATCTCTTATTGGAAGGATAACTGCAGACCAAAAGTCTGAAATACGGGGACTTCCTAAGGGCAATCCAGCCTTGAGACCTTGTTGAAATGAAGGAATGGTTGTCTGAGATGGGGATGAGGTGGCCATGTGGGCTTTTGTGATGACAAGTGAAGAAATGGCTGAGGCCAAGGAGGGCACTGCCATTGAAGCTGTCATGACTACAAAGCAGATAAAAATACTGCAATTTTTATGTTGCCTCTAGATATTAACAGAGAGAGATTGGCAGTTCATCTAAACAAGTTATTATTTAGAAACTTACAAAATTTGCATTGAAGTTGCTCAGTGCCACTAAGTGCTTGCTCTCTGCCTTTCAGTGAGTGGATATGAAACCTAGATACTCACCCGTCTAATGGCAGGTTCGAAAGAAAGGAAATTCCGGGTTACAAGTGGATAAGATCCGTGGTCCTGGTAATCAATTTCAGAGATAATTATTGGGTTTGGGTTTTTGGATATTTGATTGTATGCGCATTTTAAAGTTTTCATCGTGGGCTACTTCTTACAAATTTAACTTTCAAAACAAATTATGGTTAAAAAAAAAATAATAGTCCAGTTAATTAAATTTAAGATAGTTGTGAACTAAAATTTTAAAAAACAATTTTATTTTTTTCAATAAATTTATTATCCCCATTGAAGTGGGCAAGGTTAAATATTATTAAACTGCATATAAAATTATAAAATTATTGTAACTTCATCCATGGCCACTAGATATATTAGCTTTTTCAATATTATGTAAGTTAAAATTGTTTTTTGGTTTTTAGTAAGACGTAAAACTATTTATAATTCATTGAGAGTGTGTTTTTCTAATGTGAAGTTTTGTTGAAATCTGCACTTTTTCAATATTATGTAAGTTAAAATTGTTTTTTGGTTTTTAGTAAGACGTAAAACTATTTATAATTCGTTGAGAGTGTGTTTTTCTAATGTGAAGTTTTGTTGAAATCTGCATAGAGAATTTAGTTAGTAGAAATTCACACAAAGCTTGCAAAAGAAAGAGAGAGAGAAAAGAATGAAATAAAGAATAATGAATTGTATTGATTCAATGTGAAAATGGAATAATACACATGATATACTCTACATGGTTGAAGTAATGTGCCATAGTAGTGATCTAGAGAGATTTGGACAGTCACTGACAAAAACCAGAGTGAACTGTCACCTAGTCCTAGTTAACCGGCCATGCAGCCATAAGTTAACTAGTGAAGACAAGTGAAGTGAGGAGAATCTCATGCATGTAAATGAAGTGTTAAATCATAGGTCTACACCTCTTCCTTCTATTCCTCCAATCAGCTCATCCATCTGTCAACCTAGTTTCTACTTAGTTTTTCTTCAATGGTGTGTTGAGTCATTTCAATTTGTTTTTGTCCTCCTATTTGTTTTTCATCATTTCCTTGCTCTTTATAAGGTTAATACAAGGCGTGATTTGAATTAAACAAGTCATATCACCATGGTTATATCAATGTTGGATTGCAAACAAGTTAATTCAGGCCTATTGGTGCAAAAAGACATCGATTGAAAGAATGCCCCCATTCTTGCAAACAACAGAAGAGACGTTATTTTATGAGTTTTAACGTTCTAAAAATATTTAAAAGTTTGAATAACGGCATGTTGGTGCCTTGCATGCGTTTGCATCACCATGTGCACTGTGTGCATTTCCACTAGTTCAGTCATATTATTGCCTCGAGTTGTTATTATTGCAGGGTCATGTGTGGTAATTGTTACAGGTAGTATTAAGCCTAAGACAACGCATACTTTTGATCACCACTATCCACAGAAGCAGTTGAGTAACAATGGTGTCACCCCAAGAGCGATGGCAATTGAACATAACAGAGCCAAAGGGGCTTGAACTCTTCAAAGCAATATCATAAATTAGAGATATGTTTATCAGAGCAGAATGGTTTGACTTCATATGCACCTTCAATGGACATCACACAGGGGTTGCCCTCATCTTCGCATAGAACTTTGATGGGTTTCCAACCCAACTCAGGGACACCACCATTCATATTACAGAGCATTTCATCGCTAGAGTGTGCGCTCTCCCAGTCAGTAGTGAGAGATGGTTTGAAAAGGGTAAGCTGCCAACTAAAATCTGCAACAAGTTTCTAGTGGCAGAACACTAAAACCCTGATTGGAGCCAGGGCATCTCCATCTTGTGGATTAAAGAATAATGGATTGGCATTCTCTCTGCAATTCAACGATATATCATGGGAGAAGTTAGATTCTCAATCGTTCATTGTTACCACATTCGATTCCTTGTGCATTTAAAGGGTGACAAGGAACTAAACCTCCCTTTCTATTTGCTTAAGAGCTTAACTAAAATGTGTAAGAGAATCCAGATTACCTAGAATCTRTGCATAGAAGCCTATATCACAAGGGGTTCATTAAAATACTAGTTCTCTTTGCTTTCAACGAAATAGAAATGCCTTGGACRTATTTTCTGGAGTCTTTAGGGTTACAGGGAGAATAACATGAAGTTGATCCACGACCAGAAGAACARAGGGATGTGGATAACCAAGYAGCTAGGGTTTCTCCTGAACCTAGGTGTTCATTGAAAGATACCCAACAAACCAAAAAGGGAGAACCCGATCTGAGAAAGCAAGATCAATTATTCCACCAAGAGAGGAAATCCCTTGAAGACAATTAAGGTCCTCTACAACAAAACAGAGGGAAAAGGAAAGTGGCAGGGTACATATCAGACAGGAAGAAGAACAAGCCAGCCCAACAAGCCAATTGTCCCCTAAGATATGTTTATCATAGCAGAATGGTTTGACTTCATATGCACCTTCAATGGACATCACACAGGGTTTGCCCTCATCTTCGCATAGAACTTTGATGGGTTTCCAACCCAACTCAGGGACACCATCATTCATATTACAGAGCATTTCATCGCTAGAGCGTGCGTTCTCCCAGTCAGTGGTGAGAGATGGTTTGAAAAGGGTAAGCTGCCAGCTAAAATCTGCAACAAGTTTCTAGTGGCAGAACACCAAAACCCTGATTGGAGCCAGGGCATCTCCATCTTGTGGATTAAAGAAGAATGGATTGGCATTCTCTCTGCAATTCAACGATATATCATGGGAGAAGTTAGATTCTCAATCGTTCATTGTTACCACATTCGATTCCTTGTGCATTTAAAGGGTGACAAGGAACTAAACCTCCCTTTCTATTTGCTTAAGAGCTTAACTAAAATGTGTAAGAGAATCCAGATTACCTAGAATCTGTGCATAGAAGCCTATATCACAAGGGGTTCATTAAAATACTAGTTCTCTTTGCTTTCAACGAAATAGAAATGCCTTGGACGTATTTTCTGGAGTCTTTAGGGTTACAGGGAGAATAACATGAAGTTGATCCACGACCAGAAGAACAAAGGGATGTGGATAACCAAGCAGCTAGGGTTTCTCCTGAACCTAGGTGTTCATTGAAAGATACCCAACAAACCAAAAAGGGAGAACCCGATCTGAGAAAGCAAGATCAATTATTCCACCAAGAGAGGAAATCCCTTGAAGACAATTAAGGTCCTCTACAACAAAACAGAGGGAAAAGGAAAGTGGCAGGGTACATATCAGACAGGAAGAAGAACAGGTCAGCCCAACAAGCCAATTGTCCCCTAAGCATTCTAAGGGTAAGCATGTGCCCACTACCATGCAACAAGACAAAACTCCCAAGTCAAAAACAAGCAAACAAAGGAGGCCTAAAACAACCAGTCCTGAGATTGTTGCAGCAAAATTTGTGCCAGTAGACACCTTCATTAAGGAATACCCTGAGGCCAAACAAACCAAAAACAGGAAGGGGAGCCATGTCCATGAAATGCCCAACAAACCCAATAGAAAAACCAGGTTCACAAACCGGTTGAGGTTAAATTCCAAGGCATTGTTTGATCCATCCTTAAAAGAGCAAAAGCCCATAGTGATTGAGGATGATGATATTGAAGAAGATATCTTTGAGTTTACCAATATGGAGGAGATGGGTATACATACATTGAAAGGGATGACAAGGGATAAGGCAAAGCAAAAATGCAGTAAAGGGGAGACCTCAGGTGTAAAATATGTTGTTATAAAAACATAGTACCCTGCAGATATGGAATCAAAACAAAATGTGATGGACTTTGGTCCAAACCCTAAGCAAGACTCTGATGACCATAATTCTAGATGCAGAGTTGGCCCCTGAGCGGGTTCCCCATGTTGTCAAACCAGAGATCAAAGGAAAAATGTTGATGATTCAGGAACTTGTGAGAGAGACTATTGATCAAAAACCTAAGAAAGCACACAGGTATGAAATGAGGCCAAAGAAATCCAAGCTTTCCACTGACCTCATTAAACCTACTACAGAGGAAGAGCAAGGGCTCGAAAGTGGAAGCAAAGTAAAGACATTAATCAATCCAAAAGTTGAAGTTGACGAGGATATACATGACAACCACCAGTTGCAAGCTCTGAAACAACAAAATGATGACATGAGGCAACAAATTCGGAGTCTACAACAACAAAAACAGGGTCTTGTACTGCAACACACTAAGCTACAAAAGAAATATCATATGTTGCAAAAGAAGCAACAGAAAATCTGCATGTTCTTGAAAGAGATAATCTAAAAGTCCATTGTTGTCAAAGGGAAAAGGAATTCGGGACTTGTGCTAGTTGATCCACCTGTATTCAAGATTGGTCTCTAGTTTTTAGTGTATGTGGGCATCCATGCACAGTCAACTGCCAACCTCAACTTTTGAAGACTTTTGTTATGGATCTTTTCCACTTCAATTATCAACATTAGTTATAGTTGCACTAATAGAGTTTTGTTTTGGTTTAGTTAGAGGTATTGCTGCCACTTGTAATAAGTTGATATTTTTTTATAAAAACAATGTTTTTTGTTAAGTTTGAATTGATGAGGATTATGAACTAACACATCAAATCAACTCCACTCAGTTTGAAGAAATACTTACACATTGTAATTAGGAAGCAATAATTAAGTTGTATCTACATGATCTGATTGAAATCTAAAGATTGAACTTCTGAGTTGAGATCCTGGATAGGTAATGAAACCTCCTCTTAATGAGAATAAATAGATAGATATTTGAATGTAAAGGGGTTCAGTTTCTTAGGAGATTGGGCATCAGGATTTTGGCTAGGCCTTAAAGCATAAAATCGTTAAGTTCCCTACTTAGTGAATATAATTTTTGGTGACAAACTGTGTTTTCTTCTCAAAACTTGTGTGTCTTGTTATCTTATCTAGATGGAAATTGAAATGTATGCAAAGTATTATCTATTTTCCTTTCAGTTATTGTCTCAATGAACTGTGTATTGCCATGCAACCTGATTTCAGCTATTGTTTTAGTGAATAGTTTATTGTAATACAACCTGTTTGGAGGATTTGTGTCTAGGTACATGTTTTGGATCGAAAATATTATTTCAAGTCTGAAATTTCATACAACAAGTAACAAATTGTATGCTTGTTTGTATTCCCTTTGTTTTATTCTTCATATCTTTATTTGTTCACCAAAATGCATGCCACTAGCTAAGGGAAACCTTATAGTGATATTGTTGAATAATCCAACTAGGTCTCTACCCTTGAAAACCTATCTATCAGCTGACCAACAAACTTAATTCATAAAAACCAATCATTCCAACACTTGAGGTGGCCTAGCTCTGCCCTTTAGCATCCAGGTGCAAACCTTAGGACCAACATGAAGAATGGGTCCCGACAAGAAGCCATGTTAGGTACCCATTTTACAATGCATATAATGAATGAGCACTTAAAAAAAAAAAAATTATAATAATAATAATAATACAGAGGGAAAACCTCGTGGGAAAACCCCCCCTTCAAAGTACAATGCAATGAAAAAACAGTTGCTAGGTAGTTGTGTCCTTCACTCCAAGATGGTCACGCAAAAAGTGGAATTTTTTCTCAATGAATGTCTTGGTGAAGATGTCGGTAGTCTTTTCAGAGGAAGGATAGTATCACAAATCGATGATCCCATCATGATCAACTCTCTGATGTAATGCGTATGGATCTCGATGTGTTTTGTCTGTTGTCACTCCACTGAGACTCTGTAAAACTTCCTAGTGCTCTAATTGTCACACCAAATGACAGTTGAACAATGGAACTAGATACCAAGCTCAATGACAAAGTTATGTAGCCAAAGTGCATGAATGGTAATGTTGATTGCTCCTTTGTACTTGGCCTTTGCGGATGATAAAGCAATCCTTGATTTCTTTTTGCTCGACCAACATATGAGACCGGATCCCAAACTGAGAGTATACCCAGAGATGGACTTGCGATTTGTGTTATCACCATCCCAATTTGAATTTGTGAAGCCCATGAGATCCAATGTCCAACGTATTGCATAGTGAATCCCATAATTGGTGGTGCCTTGAACATATATGAGGATGTGCTTGGTAGATTTCTAGTGTAGCTCATGTGATTCTTGTATGTATCTAAAAATTTCCCCTACTGCATATGAAATATTGGATCGAGTGCGAGTGAGATATAAGAGGCTCCCCACTAGCTATCAATATAAGGTGTTGTCCACCAATGGTGTATCCCCACCATCCTCAAGCCTTACCCCGAACAAGAAGGGTGTGGTTGCAGACTTATTGTCAGTCATGTGGAATCTAACCAAGAGATCCCTAACATACTTAGTATGAGACAACTTGATGCCTGAAGCATCGTGGTTGATCTCAAGACCAAGAAAAAATTGAAGAGGGCTCATTTATGTCATAGAGAACCTATCAAGAAAAATATATTTGATTGCAACAATTGTTGAGGCCGAACAACTATGATCAAGAGGTCATCTACATATAGAACTAAGATCAACAGAGAATCAAAATTCCTCAACATATAGACATTGGGATCTAATTTGCATCTAACAAAATTCTGAGAAAGTAAAGAAGAATCCATCTTAGCATACCATGCTATAGGTTCATGCTTGAGGCCATAGAGGGACTTTTTCAGGTTGCATACTATATATGAGTTATGTATGTACCACTGAGGCTTCTCCATGTAGATATCTTCTAAGAGATCCCCATGAATAAAGGCATTCTTCACATCCATCCGGTGAACTTCCCACCCCTTGGTTGTTGAAATGGTGAGGGCCAACCTGATGGAGTCCATCTTTGCTACTGGAGCAAATGTCCCATGATAGTCAATTCCATGGACCTATTGAAATCCTTTGGCAATTGATATTGCCTTGTACCATCTCACCTGTATGTTTGTTGCCTTCTTTGTCTTGTAGACCCATTTACATCTGAAAAGCTTTCAATCTAATGGAAGTAGAACCAAGTCCCAAATATGGTTCTCGATGAGGGAGTTATACTCCTTGTTGGGTCACCAAAATACAACCTTTCTACACACCTTTCCCTTTATTGTTAACCATATCCCACTTTCCTGTAACCTTACATTAAGACCAATTTCATAATTACATATGGGTTTAGACTTATTATTTTCCAAATCATTTATTTTAGTACTTTGAGTGAATTTATGATTAAATATTAAAAAAATAACATGGTTTCACTTATATTTCAAAGTTGGATGAGTTTTATGATGTTTGTAGGTGTATTTGAAGACTCCAACAAAGTCACGTTTGACCACCAAGACTCAAATTCGAATTTCCTCTTCAACCCCTTGAAGATTTGATGAATATTTGGAGATTCACTCAAGTATCTTGGATGGAGAATAATCATGGAAGAGAGATTTGTGAGAGGATTTGTAGAGATATTACTTGCTAGGTGTGAGCACATGGTTGTAACCACATGAGACATTTGTGGATCTAGGAGAGATTTGTGGATTTGGATTCATTAGTAGTTATCTTAGTTTTTGTATAAATAGGAGTGCCTCCTCCATTATAAGAGGAGAACTCTTAGAGCATGTGTCCAATTTATGATGGAATAAAATAAAGCTTATTTTCACATAAATTTCCATTCTCTAGTTTTAGATGTAGAATGCTTTAATTTAGTGTATGATGTTATGGAATAGTTTGTTACTTTGTTCTTAGGAGAATTGACCTCACTCCAAAATAGATCATGGTATCACTTTATTTCATTGTATATTCTTTCTTTATTTTATGCAATCTCATTATCATAGAATAGTTGTTGCTTATGAATACAAGCTATTTGATAAGTTAAGCAGATGACCATAAGTGCCATCTACTACCTTTGATAGAAAAGGTCGCAACTCTCTCACAACTTCTCACTCAGTGTTGCATAAAAAAAACATCATAGTTCCATGTTTTCCTAGATTAATTTTCCTTTATGCAAGTGTGATTAAAACCCTCTTTTCAAATCCTTTAATTTCATATGCTGACAGAGTATTGTTGTAAGGAGCTTACATTCATTGTAGCATATTTCACCTTGCAACTTGATTTTCTACCAGTGGAGCAATGACAACCTAGGATTGAAAGAGTTAGGATTTGATTGAATTTTCTTTACTTAGAGTTAGTTGCCTACTCCTGCATATATTGTGCCAACATCATCACAAGCTTACGAGTATCCCTGATTGATAATTTAATAGAAAGCAATTTAAGCAAGTAAATTGCCTGACACTCCTCTGTCATAGCTACTTCCCATAAGGGATTCCCTCTAGCCTTTGCATAGGTATGAGTGTTTGAATCTAGAACCATGTAGAAATGCATGGGAATCATTGGTTCAGTAGTTGTAAGTGCATGAGGTGGCTCCTCAAATTGGGATCTCATCCTCCTTAGATCCACAAGATCCCCCAAAAGGTCACCTACCGTCTATAGAGTGGACTAAGCCCATTTGGGTATTGATGTGGATCATCACCTGCATGCCCATCATATTCTAAATATGATTTGGAAATCAGATATAAACTCTAATATGAATGGGTGGAGACATCATCTCCAATGTCTAGAACAAGAGGAGGTGTAGAATTTCAGCATGTGGCTCTTGAGATGCATCCATGTGACTTTCCTCAAACTTGACACTTTGCTCAATGATGAGCTTGTCCGTTAAGGAATCAATCAACTTGTAACCCTTCACATATTCGAGATATCCCACAAAGATGCATGTTGTGCTATGAGGATCTAATGCCTTCCTCTTTTTAGAGGCTATGCAAGCCCATGCATGCGATCCAAAGATTCATAAGTGGGTTACCTCCAAGTTGATCCCACTCCAGACCTCAATGGGTGTCTTGTCCTTCACAGATCTATGAAGAGATTTGTTATGTATGTGATTGGCACAATTAAGTGCTTCATCCCAAAGTTTGGATGGAAGGGACCTTGCATTCAACATACAACTGGCCATCTTTTTAAGAGATCGATTCTTCCTCTTAGCTACCTCGTTTAGTTGAGGAGTGTATGGGATTGTATGGTGTAAATATATTACTACCTGATCACAGACATGTTGTACATTCCTTTTTACATACTCCCCCCCATTATCTGTGTGGAGGGATTTGATATTCTTCCTAGACCATGTCTCTGCATGCACTTTGAAATCTTTGAGATGCTCAAAAAATTCAAAGTTATACCTGAGAAAATATACCCAAGTGTGCCTTGAGTAATCATCGATGAATGTCAACACGTACCTCACCTTGTTGATGGAAGGATCATGAATGGTACCCATGAGATCATTGTGGACAAGCTCCAAGGGAGAGGAGGTCCTCCAAGCCTTCCCTTTCTCAAACTTCTCTTGAGGGTGTTTGCCAATAATTCATTCTTGACAAACTCCTTCAGAAAATCGTATGTCAAGCAAGCCTTTGACTAATTCCTTGTTTGTTGATTTTTTGCATGTACCTGAAATTTAGATGACCAAATATCTCATGCCAGAGTCTACTATCATCATCAACATGAGTTAGTAGCAATGCGGGTTCAAATTTAGCAATAAACTTAGAAAATGTATACAATTGAGATTGGTGATATACCACCAACAATATTGGAGTTTTCGTGCATGTCATGTGTGGTCATGGAATCTAGTGTGAATTCCACCCTTTTTCTCATGCATGTATGTGTTCTCTGATAGATGGAGAGTAGATTCACAGAAAGTTTCGGAACATGCAAGACATTCTCAAAACTTCCATGTTGGAGCTCTACTCCCCCTTGTCTTGTGACCTCCACTGGAATATCATCACCCATGAGAATGGGAGGGCCCATCCATGCAATTAAAGATGATAAAATATCTTTTGTTGTTGCGATGTGATGGGATGCCCCTGAATCCAAGATCCATTCATTGGGAGAAGAATGAATAACAATCAAAGCATGATAATTACCTATGTTTTGTGGCACTTTGTCTTCTGGATTCTTCTTGGTATTCTTGAGAATGCAATCCATGAGGTTGTTATACTAGAGTGTATGCGCCATGAGGTCTATTGTCTTCTTCATGCATGATGATTCGGGGTGGTAGCCATGATTGTAGTAACCACACTCGTCTTTCCTTGCTTTCCCTTTCCACCTTTGGAGTTGGAGGATTCATCAAAGGCTTTGAAATTGGAGTCCTTTCTTTGCGCAAGATGTTTCTTCCCATTTCCTTTTTGTTTGGTCTTTGGATTGGATTTGTTGCTCTCATGTACAACAAGTGCATGCGCTTTGAATCTCTTGATTGCTCCCATTTTGATGAGCTTTTATTGCTCGTGCACTATGGATTCAATGAACAGATCCAGTGATGGCATTTTCCATGTTGCTCCCAATGTGAACCTCATTGTATGGAATATTGAGATAAAGATTGCATACTCCAAACCAAGTTTTGACAAAATGGAAAGGATCATATGTTTTTCTTGCATAGATTTTTCAACACCACATCCCTTTAGCTGAAGAAGAAGGGACTTGAACTCCATGAAGAAGTCTTGGACATTATCAAAGCTTCTCAGATCCAATGAATTCAACTCAACCTCAAGCATGTGGCCTCTTATCTCATCCTGGTTTCCAAAGAGATCTTTTAGAGTGGTCTAGATCTCATTTGAAGTAGCACAAGATTCAATATGAAACAATAGATTGAGAGACAATGAAATGCAAATGAGACCAAAGGCCTCATCCATTTAGTTGAAGTATTTGTATTTCTAGATTGTTGATGTTGGTTCCATCTCTATAGCCATTGTTATTCGGTATAAGCCTCTACCTCTGAGTTGAAGTAGGATTTTTAGCTTCCACTCAAAATAATTGTGTGGCATAAGAAGAGTTGACGGAGAAAAATCCATTCTTTTTTACTTTTGCAATCGTATGTACCTGCAAATGAGTGTCAGTGCACCTTGCTCCTAGAAAAATGTGGGCTTTTATACCATGTGAAATTTTGGTGAAACCTACACAAAGAACCTAGCTAGTAGAAATTCACACAAAGCTTGCCAAAGAAATAGATAGAGAGAAAAGAATGAGAGAAAGAATAATGAATTGTATTGATTCAATGTGAGAATGGAATAATACACATGATATACTCTACATGGCTTAAGTAATGCATCATAGTAGTGATCTAGAGATATTTGTACACTCACTAACATAAACCATAGTGAATTTTCACCTAGTCCTAGTTAACGGGCCATGCAGTCATCGGTTAACTATTGAAGACAAGTTGATTGGAGAGAATCTCATGCATGCACATGGATAACGCCTTCCTGGTGATGATCCCAAGGTAAGTGTGCTTTCACTGGTGACGATCTAAATGTGAGCATGCAACACTTGGTGATAACATCGAGGTTGCCATGCATGACTCAACTTCACTAGTTTAAGTGGCGCACAATTGAATGGTGACTAAAGAGGAGTGGCACCTTAATTTTAGGAGAGAATATTCTAATCTATGAATGGAGCCCTCAACTTAGGCTAGTAAAGTTAGGAAAAAAACTACTAGGTGGGTGTGAGTGTGAAATATATCCAACATCTAGAATATAAATAAACTTGTTGGCCCAAGACCAAAAGACATATGGTAAGAGCAAAAGTCTACCCCTTACATATCACCAACAAATCATTTTAAATGACATGGTTTTATTTTAATAGCAAGCAATGATCACTTTCCTTCATACACTATGAGAAAACCTATCATAACTCAAGCATCAACAAACAATGGAATGATCACTTTACTTACCACTAATTAACAAGCAAATTATGACAAATTTTACAATCTTATTAAACAAATAGATATATAACAAGCTATAAAGATATAAAAATCTTCTTAAGATTTGATATACTCCATCATCACCCTAGCCATCATTCATCTTTTAAATAATAAACATTAAATAAAATGAATTCCAAAAAGAAATATTTATAATGGTTTCACGACTACAAACACTTATATGAAGGACAACCAGTTAGTAGAAAAAAATGTTCATTTATACTAGTCATAAAATAAAATAAGAGAAATAAAGCAAATACAAAAATCAATTTTAAAATAATAATTTTAATCATTTAAATAATTTTAATTATATTTTAATGAATTAATTCTTATTTTTATTTTATTTTAGTTTATAAATATATATTAGCTGAGATTCATCTTAATCTAAGATCTATCAAGCATTGAGATGAATCAAATATCTTGAGGTGCAAACCTCTTTTAGAGTGCAAAACTTGAAGAAATATTTGCACCTCGAGAGATTTGATCCCTCTCAGCGCTTGATCGATCCAGGATTAAAATGGATCTAGGTTGGTTTCAGTCGTGGGCGGTCATACAAAATTTGCAAATGATCAACATTGTGTATATGTATATGTCTAAGATTAATCCAATCATTTGAAATTTACTTACTTTCCTTAGTTGGTTGAAAGTGTAGAGAGTATTGTCGAGAATGATAAATGTCAATCTATCTTCTTTAGTTTTCATTACAGTGACACAATTTGTAGATGATCAACATTATGTATATGTATATGTATATGTCTAATATCAATCCGATCATTTGAAATTTACTCACTTTCCTCAGTTGGTTGAAAGTATAGAGAGTATTATCGAGAATGATCAATGTCAATTTATCTTCTTCAAGTTTTAATACAGTGACACAATTTGTAGATGATCAAAATTGTGTATGTTATCGCAGGATTTGTCGTTGTGTAAATCCCAACACAAGATCACCAAATCTTGCGTAACTATAGGATATCCTACCAATGTCACCTTAGTAAGAAATCCCCTTGTTTTAATGATGGAGGAGGTCCACCACATGGGAGGCTTCCCCGATGACCTCAAGGGATCAAAGTAGCAAAATTGTTAGCCAAGCCTAATGCCCCCTCTCTTGATCACCTAAGTCGAGGTCTAGGTCAAGGAGAAATAAGAGGCAATGAGATGTTTGAGTACCTGCCCGAAACAAGATCACTTATAGCGTATAGATAAGGATTTCCAAGTATAAGTATGCAATTAAAACCTCCTAAGACACTAGACAATGATAAATTGATATAGCTGGTACAAATTAACAACAATACAACAACCTTATGATAGTAATATAAATTTGTAACAACAACAATATTATGCTTCAGAAATGCACCAATTGACAATGAAAATTTAGCACAAATTCACTAGATTAATATGCAATTTCTGGGTATGTTAGGCCACCTATAGATCAATGTATGCACAAAACTAGAGTATGTTAGTATGATTGTAGCAAACTTTTGCAATAGAAGCAAGCTTATTAGTGAATTATCTTAGGTTAAGTGTTACACACCAAAATGTCGGACCCTAAGTGTCGCAAAGTGACGTATGCACCTTGTTAAGTGTTACATTCAATTTATTGAGTATCACAACCCCTCGACACCATAAAAAGTTGTCACAATCCCTAATTCATGTTGGAAGAAGAAGCCCCATCATCTGACAACAGAAACACACCCTTTTCTTGGAAAATTCGACCAATTTTGGGAATTTATGAAGGGTGGCGCCCCCCTGGCCATGCTGGGAGAGTGCCACTTCATTGGATGTTTCTCCTTGCCATGTTAGAGGAGCACCACTTTATAGGATGGTGCCCCGTGTTCAAATCTGGGGGAGCGCCAGTCTTGTTAGGACAACTCTCAATGTATGAGGTTTGTTATGGTCGAATCCTACACTATGGGCTCTATCCTAATATCTAATCCCTAGTGGAGTCGCCATTTTTCTGTTGTGAGAAATCTTACCCTGTTAGGATCCACACCTCCATGAAATCGAATCATCTATGCACATGGCTAGATTCATACCGCATCAAGATCGGGACGAAGACCCTGGGTTGGGCGCTCACTCTGTTATGTGCTTTTCCTAGGCTGCGATGGAGATCATTTGAGCATGTAAAAGATTCCAGTACAATCACCATGATGGAAATCTTACTGACACACACAACACACACATATATATATTGTCACATAGATCCACATTGTATTGATTTGTGGCTATGTTTTGTCATCTCATAGCCCCATTGTGTATTTTTTGTGGTTGCAATTAGTTCATGTCATGGAGTTATGAATCCACATTGTATCTCTGGTGGACATATCCTTAGTCAATATTTTCATGGATCTGCAGTGTATTGGTCGATGACCATGCTTTGAGTCATCTCATATTCTGAGCATAGGTATGCATGCCTTGAAAATGGAACATATTTGTATATTGACTGATGATTGTTTGCAGCTTCTATCGGTTTCTCCTACTCCAACACCCTTGAATTGAAGAATTTGTAAAGTGTTTCAGCCATCAGTTTCTCTTTTGACCTCACACTTTAGGGGGCATCTGTTACACACCAAAATGTCGCACCCTAAGTGTCGCAAAGTGGCATATGCACCTTGTTAAGTATCGCATGCATTATCGCAAGTGTCGTATGCACCTTACCAAGTGTTGCATTCAATTTTCTGAGTTTCGCAAACCATTGACACCATGAAAACAATTGTTACAATCCCTAAGTCATGTTGGAAGAAGAAGCCCCATCATCTGACAACAAAAACACACCTTTTTCTTGGAAAATTTGACTAGTTTTGGGCTTTTATGAAGGGTGGCGCCCATCTGGCCATGATGGGGGAGTGCCACTTCATGGGATGGTGCCCCCTTTCCATGTTAATGGAGCGTCACTTTATAATATGGTGACCTGTGTTCAACTCTGGGGGAGTGCCAGTCTTGTTAGAGATAAATTGGGGATCCTCCACCTTTTCCTAAGGGCCAACTCTTTATGGGTGAGGTTTTTTGTGGTCGAATCCTACCCTATGGGATCTATCATAGGATATAATAACAACTTAAGGAGCCATATCCTCAACCATATCCTTCATTTTATCATGGTGGTTGTGCCTCTCAATTCTATATATTGAAGGTATTTCCAAGGTGAAGGGTGGGAAGATTAAATGTATCAAACCTTTGATTTTGGGAGAAGCATCGACATTTTTATTTCGAGATTCATGCAAGGGTTGGATGAGGATACATTGGAGAAGTGACTGCATCATCAAGCATGCTTTGTAAGTGCCTCTTTTTGGCTTTCCAATTAATATCAAGTTGGCCTATTCCCTTCAAGTTCATGTGTTCTACATTTGCTTGTATATTGTCATTTCAATCTTCATAGATAAATCTACTTTATATAATCCTCTAGAGTAGGAGGAAGAGTTCCTTTGTTGTTAAGCCCTAAATTGTGGCACATTTCCCCTTAATTGGGGGATATTACATTAGTATTTTTATTTTATTTATGTCAGCTTGGGTCCTTTAGTTGTAATTGTACCTCCTAGTCTCCTATATATACCAAGGAGACCTTTTCATTTGGAATCATCTTGTATTTGTGAATTCATATGATGTATAATGAGGTTTCCCCCTCGAAGAGGCTTATTATTTGAATTTTTTTCTTTTTCAAGACGTTGAGTACTTATTCTGAGGTTTTTATGCTATTTTGATATTTGGTTCTTAATATTTGGTATCAAAGCTAGACAATCCTCGAGATTGGCTTCTTAAAAACAAGTCTTCTTGGAATTTTTGCTACAAATTTTTTCTGTAAGGTTTCAGAATATATAATTTCTATGGTTTAGAGGAGACATATAGAGCTAACTTAGATCTAAATTTTAGATATTGTTTCATTATGTTTTTTGAGATACATTCTATTCAAGTTAGGGTTTTTTACTAGTCCTAAAACTAGTTTGAAACAAGTCTTCTTGGAATTTTCACTCCCAATTTTTATTTGACTTGGTTTTAGGTATTGGAACTTTTACAGTACGAAGGTGGAATAGTGAAGTATCATGTGTACAAATTTCATCCCTTGATTCGTTTTACTCTGAAAGTTATTCTCTGAGGATATTAGGGTTTTTGGATGGTCCATATTTCAGTCTAAACACATGTATTCTTGGGAAAATTGTTATATATGAAGCTATAGACCTCCAAATTGGTTGAGACCTATTCCAATGGTTAGGGTATGGACCGAAGTGTTACTGGTGCAAATTTCAAGTTCTGAAGTGAAGAAAGTGACACATGGCAGGTCGTAGAAGTTCACTCTCCTGAAAGGGACAAAAATCAACACATCTTGGGAAAGTTATCATAAAATTCTCTTGGAGAATCCAATATTGGTTTAACCTATGGGGTTGGAAAGAAGAAACATCAGGCTACCTCATGCTAAAATTTTAGACTCAAAAGGGCTGAAATTTCAAAGCTATAGTAGAAGAAAGGTCGACTAAAAAAACAATCTCCAAATTAGGGTTTTAAAAGGTGTGTCATTTTTTTGGAAATTTGCATATCTTTTGACTAGAAGATCCAAATTGGGTGATTAAAAAAGTGGAATAAAGTGGATAAAAGGAGTATCACATAAAATTGGGAGAATCTCAGGGATTTTTAGGTAAAGATATATTATGGCGTCTCTAAGCATAGGAGTTGTCGTTACTTGTCAACGCTACAACCCGGGGACAGTGTGGTTCTTCAACGTACCTAGAGTATATCAAAAGTGTTGGTTGTGAATTATCTTCATGATTCGGAGGTTTGTTTCAGTTTTTCTTGGACCCCATTCCCTAACGGGGGGTGTGTGGGGCTTCCCCCCCCCACAACTGTCTCCAGTGGGGTCTAGGGGGTGACGACAATAATTTTTGTAGGACCCACCTTGGTGGGGGATTTAGGGGCAGTGCCCTCGAAGAAAAAATTTGGGAAAAATTGCCTTGTAAAATATTGTTATTTCATAGTCAATATGGATTATTCATTATAAGGTCGCATATCTGATGATAGAAGCTATTCTAGGGTTTTTTTTCCCTAGAAGACAACCCTCTTTTATGAGGGAATTGTATTGTGGTTGTGTATTATCGCGAATATTGTATTCTGAGAGAGGAGACTGTGAGAGAAAGAAGCGGAAGTTACAATGGGTGTGCTCTAGGTTGTATCCCTTCATTTTGTTGGATAATAAAAAGGAAGGACCTGGAAATTTCTCTGGTGGACATAGCCCACATTGGGTGAACCACGTATATCTGTGGCTCTATTGTATTTTGTATTGTCTATGTTTTATTTCCATGTTTGTTTTATTTTATTGCTTTGCAATCCTTCTTTTCTAATGGGAAGACCCCTTTTGAATGGTTGCACATTAAACAACACTACTACGTATTTGAGCTCCCATGTACCTGGCGTATATCGAGAGACCTCCTAGAATCTCGGGGCCAACCAAGTAAACCATTTGGTTGTCTTATTGCTATAGTACACCGAGAACAACACTCAGGGAGATCACTCTCTAGTACCTGGGTAGTCAGATAGTACGACTAAGGGCATGGTCAAGCCTCCTTAGGTAGTGCCCTAAGATATTGGGCCAAGTACTATTGTTGGACCCCACACGTATATCAGAGAGCTATAGGACCTGACAATCCCTTGTCTGTCGGGACCTTTGCCTAATCCAATTAGGAATTATTACCTTGTAGTGATACTTGGGTAACATGCCACCAAAAAAGGGAACTTCTACACCAAATAAGCCCTCAGATAGTCCTACTTGGATTCTCGATGAAGGTGAAGAAATGTGCAAGGACGTATATGATTTACAAAAGAAGGCAGTAACAAAAGATGAACTACAAAGGATGATGGATTCAACTGCAGCTAAGCTAGAAGTGATGCTAGATACTAATATGGATGGATTAAAAGGGGAGATCATGGAAGGGTTGAAAAAGTTGCCAATAGAGAGGCCACCTGAAAGTGACAATGTATCCCATGAAATTCATGATGAGAACACGAGGAAGATGAATCAAGACTAGAGAAACTCCATCTTTGGGTTGAAGACCAACCACTTTCCTAAGATCAATATGAGGAAGTTTGATGGCAAGGATCCAATCACACAGATACTCCAGAGGGAGCAGTTATTTGATCTACATGATGTGCCACACACACAAAAGGTACAAATTGCGTCCTTATATTTAGAACCTAATCAAATTGTGTGGTATCGATGGCTTTGTTCTCACAAATCACTTGTCACTTAGACCATTTTCATGGAAGAAATGATAACACACTATGAGGATACAAGGAACAATACCTTCTTTAGCCAATTGATAAATCTCAAGCAAAAGGGTTCAGTTGCGGAGCACATTGAGAACTTCCAAAGATTGAATATAAAGGTAACAAATATTTCATATGAGCACCTGATTGATATCTTCGTAGGAATTTTAAAGGATAACATTCAACATGAGGTTTGCCTTTGGGAAACCCAAATCATTGGAGAATGTGTTTAAGGTGGCGAGAAATGTTGAAAGTAAAAATCAGGCTATGGCTACTAGAAGGACCACCCCTAACATTTTTTGAGAGAATAATGTTCCTTCTTCTAAACCACCTCAACCTACAAGGTTGACACCTCAACAATTTGAGGAAAGAAAAGTAAAAGGTTTATGATTTAATTGTGAAAACAAGTACAGTAAGGGACATAAGTGTGGTGAGAAGAAATTATTCTACATAGATTGTGAAGAGGAAGAAGAACAAGAACAAGAACAAGAATAAGAACCATTTCAAGATGAAGATGTAGAAGAGATTTATTCTGAAGAGATGACTCCCACCACATCATGTCATGCATTGGATGGAATTAACACTCTTCAAACCCTCAAGATCGAAGGATATATAAAAAAGAAAAAGGTAATAGTGCTAATTTATTCTGGCAGTACTCATAATTTCATTCACTATAAATTAGCCAAAGCTCTCAATTGATTTATATATCCAGCGCCATAGTTTCAAGTAATGATTGCAAATGGAGGAAATATAAATTGCTCATGAAAATGCCATAATATAAATCTTACTATGGGGGAATATGTAATGCATATTCCAATAATTTCTATACCCATGGGTGGTGCTGATGTCGTACTAGGGGTGCAATGGTTACAATCATTGGGAACATTAGATTTTAATTTTCAATAACTTTTCATGAAATTTTCATTGGAAGGAAAGGAATTTGAGTTAAGGGGTATCACAGGGAAACCCAGTAAGGTGGTAATCTCTAATGGCGTGAAACAAATATTGAATAAGAGGCACCAGGGTGTAATTTTACAACTATGCTCACTAGATGTTCCAACATCTAATCCGTCTATTCTCCTAGATCTCCAATGGATCATTGATAAGCATTCCAAAGTATTTGAAGATATTCCCAGAGGTCTTCCACCCACTCGTGATCATGATCATGCTATTCACTTAATTCCTGGGAGTGTTCCTCCTAACATCAGGCCTTACAGATGCCCTTATGCCCAAAAGAGTGAAATTGAGTGTATGGTTGAAGAAATGTTAGTTAGACATAACGAAAGTTCTTACTCTACACCGATGGTAATGGTACTTAAGAAAGAGAGCTCACAACGTATGTGTCTAGATTATAGAGAGCTCAGTAAAATCACCATTAAAGATAAGTTTCCTTATAAGGTGTTGAAAAAGATTGATGTTATGGCATACAAATTGGAGCCCCATGCATCTTCGTGAGTACACCCAGTTTTCCATGTTTCATGCTTAAAGAAGGTTATAGGTGACAAGATCCCAGTTCAAACTATAATGCCAGAACTTGATGCGGAAGGAAAAATCATATTGAAGCCTGAAACTATCACTGAGACAGGAATTCACCAACTAAGGAAGAGATCAATTTCAGAGTATCTCATTAAGTGGAAGAAACTACATACTGAAGATTCCACGTGGGAAGATGAGTCTTTTATACAGAAGCATCCAAAACTACCCAAGCATTGAGGACAACACTTGTTTGAAGGGGAGGGGTATGTTAAGCCCTTAATCGTGGCACATTATCCCTTAATTGGGACATATTACATTAATATTGTTATTTTATTTGTGTTGGCTTGGGTCCATTAGTTGTAATTGTACATCCTAGTCTCCTATATATACCAAGGAGACCTTTTCATTTGGAATCATCTTGTATTTGTGAATTCATATGATGTATAATGAGGTTTCCCCCTCGAAGAGGCTTATTATATGAATTTTTTTCTTCGTCAAGACGTTGAGTACTTATTCTGAGGTTTTTATGCTATTTTGGTATTTGGTTCTTAACTTTCGCTAGTCTTTGAATGACTTATGTTGCATTGAGGAGCTTGGAGATCAAGCTTAAGTAGCAAGGACGAGCATCGCAACAAGGTACAACATATTCTTCTTCTCTCTTGCTTGATTGGTTGAGTTATATCTATAGGGAAAGTAGTAACCACTTGTTCACTTCTGTCTTGGACCAAAGATAGGAGTCTTGGTCCAAAGGGGAGCTTAGCTTGTCCGCAGGGTAAGATTTCTCACAACATTTAGGTTAGTAAAGCTAGTAGGAAGCTTGAGAGATTTGAAATAGAGAGTTTGTTGATCACTTTCACCACAAGAGAGCTTGAAGATTAGTGCCTTGAGGGCTATGGAGTCTTTACCATAGCAATGGAATACGTTTTGGAGATGAAGATAGCAAAGGCTAAGAGGTAGGGTGTTAAGAACCAAACATCAATATAGCATAGAAAAACCTCAGGAAAAGTACTCAACGCCTTGAAAAAGAGATAATTTCAGATAATGAGCCTCTTCGAGGGGGCAACCTCCTT
>JZKD02S2242458.1:215071-226830 GCA_000966675.3 Picea glauca
GACTAGGAGGTATAATTACAACTAATGGCCTAAATCCGACATAAATAAAATAACATTACTAATATAATATGCCCCAATTAAGGGGTAATGAGCCAATATTAGGGCTTAACATAGGGTTTAAAATCTAAGGTGCTAGCACATTTGGGCCTCAGAGTTTAAATCTCGAGGAGAAGGATTGCTAGAGTGCAAGCTCTTTTGGGATCTAGCAACCTTTTCTCCCTTCTTAGATACATCAACTAGGTCACAATCAATAGTCGAGTATAAAACTCCTAAAGTGATAAGACTTTGGGGCTTTAGGAGTCTAACCCTAGGTAGGATTACTTCACAAATATTGGACAAATTAGCCTTGTGAGGGGAGGAAGCACTTATGCTCCTCTCTTATGGTTTCACCAAGCAAGATGTCTAGCATGAAAAAGAGATATTAACCATAACATTTTATAGCACAAAGATAAAATAGCAGAAAAATTCACTTACTTCACCAAGATATCATGAGAATAAATCATAATTGCAGAAAATCCATCCAAAAATCAATAAAGAAGCATCCACACTTGACCTCCAAAATATAGCGCATGAGTAAAAAGATCCAGTAACCCCAAAATAACGAAAATTTTTAGAAGTAATCTCTCACAAATGGTGAGGAGTTGTGATGATAAAATAAAATGTCAAGGTGCTCTATTTATGTGGAGATAACTTGACCTATTTGTCCACTTAAAAATGTCAACAACAAAACATAACAGGGCCGACCCCTTTAATTTTCCCTTTACAATATACAAAAATAAATTTTTACATGAAATAAAACTCTATAAGTGTGACGTCATGCTCTAAGAGGGTGAAGTATCCTCTCCATGTGAAAAATCAAGCATGGGGAGGGAGACGTTGAGCCTCCAAAGGCCGTGTGTCATGCCAAAGTTCCCTTCCACGGTATTCTCCTATCAAGCCACCTCTGGAACCATCTCATGCATCAAACCTTAGCCCTCAAAGATGACGCCAAGGGCTAAGGGGTGACGTCCCAAGCCTTCAAAGGCCAACTTCCAAGTGGAGAAGGGTGCAACCTCATCCCGTAGCGATTCCTAGGTGCCTCCAAAGGAAACGTCTTGTATCATCTCGGTGCAATGTTCATCATCCATGGTCTTCCTCTTGTGGGGTCCAATGTCCATCACGTGGGAAAGGTCTTGCAAAGACAGGCAAGTACGCCCTCCAAGGGTCCACATGTTACAAGTATCATTCCAAGTAAGCCACATTTAATACAAGAACCACCGAAACATGTGCGTCAAAAATCCATCTTTTCAAACTAAGACGTTATAAGTTTTTCCTATTTAGGTACGGGAGGGGTGTCATGGTGCCCTATAGGGTAAACCAATCTCCAAGTCAAGAAATGTTACCCAAGAAGACCCTATCTAGTTCATGTGATGAGTATGTGGTGGATTGGGGGAATAATTTTGGGCATGGGGTTCTTAACATATGAAGGGTTCATATTGTCTCATTTATGGGTGCCTTTGTGGAGGGTGTGTTGTGTCATTTGTTTGCAATGCAACATTTTTCCAAGCCATTGCCTTTGATTTATTATGGTCTGAACATTGAGTGCTATGTGCAATTGAAAATAAAGAGCACTGCAATGCCACTTGGAGTTAGGAACACATTGAGTGCCATATGCAATGGAAAGTAAAGGACACTGCAAATGCATTCCCCCAACAAGCGGAGCATTTATTAATAATATGTTTTAGAAGGTCCTTGATTTTTATGGAGTAGCGTTTCATTGCTCTCATGACCTTAGGGTGAGAATTTGGAAGGATAATGATTGGATTTTAACTTTTTCCAGCTACAACACCTCTGGGTCTTTAGCGCCTTCTTCCCATGAAATGAGATACAAGCCCTTATTGGGGTCATTGAGCCCAAAATCCAAAAAGATGAGGAAACAAAAGGGAAAGAAGTGTGGAAAGTGGTTAACATGAGCGAGAATGGTATGATGACCCTTCAAGGAACCACCCAGTAGCAATCCATTTCCTCAGGGTGACCTACTCACTAGGAAAATCATGCCACCTACCAAGGTGAAACTAGGCAAAATGTATAATTTCCAAGCAAACCTTCCATAATCAAGAAATGACTCTTTGCAACATGTTCAAATGCTTCAAATATCAAAGTGACACTTACCACGAGACTGGACGTGTTACCTCATGAAGCAAGACTTGTTGTCTTCTTGGAGCCAAGATGACGTAATGGACATTGCTTTGTGGTAAAGTAGAGGGTCTTTGCAGGCTATGTTAGGCATCAAACTCTCGAGACTCCATGTCTGCTATCTATGGGCCTTGATACATCATCTCCTTAGTAACCCCTATCCTGGGGGGGTAACAATGTATATGTATATGTCTATGATGAATCTGATCATTTTAAATTTACTCAGTTTCCTCAATTTCTTTGTGTATCTTCTGTGTTTTATTTTTGCATTTTTATTTTATTTTGTTGCTCCGCGATCCTATTTTTCTAACAATTATTCCCCTCCATTTCCTTATCTCTTGGGATTTTAGGGTGTATTGACCCAAGAAGGGGTTGTCCCTCATTTTATGGGAAGAAGGGGATGAAGGCCCAAAGGGATTGATGTTGGGTAAAACATAAAATCCTTGTATGAACGTTCCAGATGCTTCGCCTAGGGATCACCCAAGAAAGTAGCGAAACACTTATATTTGAGTAAAGGGGACCCACGATATAATAAATAATGCTTAAAAGGTTAGTTGAAGGATGGGAGGTCTCATCACGAGCCGACCTATCACGTACATGAATATCTAGTGGTATGACATTGCCATCATCTGGTCACCAAACCAGGGTAATGGATCTCATTTGCATGGTTGATGGAAAGGGGGTCTCATCATGAACCAACCTTCTCATTTCCACTAGGTATTTGTGGGTGACATTGACATTATCTGGTCACCACACCAGGGCAGTGACCTTCAACATTTCCTTAGAATTATGAAAGAATAAAAGAAAGGAAAATAATGGGCTTGGAAAAAGTGCATTGTAGACGAAGGCACCACACACCCTCTACAAAGGCACCCATGAATGAGACACTTCGACCCCTTATATGTCACGAGCCTTATGCCCATTGAGTCTTGACCCCAACCACTTCACCCACTTTACATGGCATAGAGATGGATCTCTTGGAAACTCCCCTTGACCTAGGGCAAGATCTACCCAAAGGGACACCTATTCAACCCTCCCATATTCAAGCTTGACAAGTCACATAGTGTATTTGAGAAATTAATTGTTTGATATTGTGATCTTCAATGCACATTCTTAGGTGGATCATTTATTGATTGGATTCACTTATCATGATGTTATGAATTGAGATCCTTGGAGGGCGTGCTCATTTGTCTTTGCAGGACCTAGTTGGTGGACAATTTTGGGAGAACAAGCCTAACTTGGGCTTCCATGGGGTTGCAATCCCACAGATTGGATGCCAAGGGTCCACATGCTGGATCATAGAGATGAAGAATTGAAGACCTAAGACATGATGTGGAAGTACTAGTCCAAGCCTCACATGCCAAACGATTTGCCCAGTAAGGGAAAAACATCTTCTTTTTTAGCTTGACGTCATACTTGGGGGCTAGGGTTTGGTGGTGGTGTTTCCACTCATTGACACATGAACGTTTTGAGGAGGATGAGGCCTTGGCCATGAGGAGATTGCATAGATTATTGACATGTGGCCTTTGGAGTTCTACCACAGTTTCTCCAACACCAACAACTTGTCCCAAGTGGAAAAACGTCCCCTAAAGGGGTGACGTCCATGTAGAATTAGGGTTTTATTTGTGCAAAAGTGAAATTTTAAATGAATTGTTTAGTATTACTTTGTTAAAGTGGGGAAGATTATGGTTGTTGACCCCTAGTCTTGTGGTTTACCCCTTAATACGTGGACAAGTCACCTCGGTGACATTTGGTGTAAATAAGAGATCATAAGATCTCATTTGGACATAACTCTCCCTCTTGTGAGAGGACTTGATCTGGAATTTTCTCTACACTTGGCTATATTTGTCTCTTGTGCACTTTTTTATGGCTAAGTCTTGTGAATGGTTGATGGAGGAGTGAAGTGCTAGCCTTGGATGAATGCTTTCTAGCTTTTATGGCAGATTATCTTAGCATCTTTCTTGATTTTGGTATGGTATTTTACTCTTATGCTATCATTTTTTCAAGTCAAGGATTGTTGTGTTAGGAGATAAGTGGGAAGTAAGAGTATTTACACTCCCACTCTAGTCTACATCATTTATTGCTTAAAGTTCATTATGCTGCAAGGGTTTGTTTGAGGAAGTAAGAGGATTTACACTCATCATTCTCAAACCCTAAATAGAGATACTTACCTTGGGAAGTAAGAGGATTTACACCCCCAAGGAAGTAACATCTCTAGTTCATTTATTTGAATCCATTAACCCAATAGTAAAGGCACTAGTCATCTATTTTTTGCATTGGAGATATAAAATCGTTGCCTTGGGAAACATGCATTTTTGTCTTTTGAAAGATCTCTTGCTTGGAGTTGGTTTGCCACATTGAGAAGAATCTTCCCCTACTAGGGCGTCCCCTCTCCCCCACTACCTAAATTGTTGTTACAAACTTTAACCTAAAACCATTAGCGCTGATCTAGCCTAGATAAACTACTAACTATAACTCCTAAACTAACCCTAGACTAGCTCCTAAATTTTGCTCACTAACTCTACTAACTAGGGCACATATTTTGGGATAATTGTAGGAATATTTTGATGGTGTAACTTGCTGATATAAGTGACATAAATCTACAGCCATAAGGCTGCAATTTTCTGCAGAAAATACATGTTTACAACAATCATCTTCTCTTGCCTCTTAAGTGCCATTTTTCATCCCATATCTATTGTTAATCTTAATGTTGATTTGCTTAACTAGTTTAGATCTTTGTATGATGTTTTGGATGTTTTATTTGCTGATATAAACTGTCATCTACTGCTACAAATTAGGGACAACAAGATTAACTTGCTGATCTATACTGACATATATCATTTCAAGTTGGATTTTCTTGTGTCTCGGGTAGGTACAATCATCTGGAGAAGTATTACATCTTTGGGGAAATCCTTGTTGGGTTTACAAGACACCTCTTTCCATTTTTCACTCCATTTAGATTTGACATATAGGGGATCCACTTCCATCTCTATCCATCCCCATCTCATTCCCCCTAGGGTCACTGAGATCACCTCTTTAGAGTGATCTAGTCACCCTTGAAGTGCGATACCTACATCGAGATGACATTGGGTGTAGGATTCCTAAGTTTTAACACTTACTTTTGTGGTTGGGTCGAGATTTTCCCAACCTACAACTTGTGCTATAACATTTTGGTGCCGCTGCTGGGGATAATTTTGAATCCTCTTCAAAACCCTAACGACACCTATCCCGAAGCCTTTATCCCTTAACTTGTCCATTGAATCCACCCAAGGGATGTTCCCTTTCCGCCTTTCTTGATGAGCTCTTCTTGAAGCTTATCTGGCGACTCCACCTTCCCAGAACCCATTTTCCCCCTTTTCCCCTTTTATCCCTTAATGAGCCTTGAGCTTATTGGCGACTCCATTGAGGTATTACCCTAAGTAAAGGAACCATGACCTCACGGGACTTACCATGGGAATTCCATAAGGTTTATCCCTCCTTTGATGTTCAGGATATTCCTAGATATCCAAATCATTGCTCCCTGGAGTGGAGGGAAAGTTGCCCTAAATTTAATGGCAGTCTAGCTCTAGCAGTCACCCATGTCGTCGATTATATGAAGTATGCTTTAAGCCTAGATGTGCTACATGAGGATGTGCTAATGAAAATTGTTGTATCTTCACTGGAATCAAGTCAAAGGAATTTTCTTGCACACTTATGTAACCCAAAGAGAATCCCCTCTTCTACTAAGCTAATTGAATCATTTCTCAAGCACTATCGACCATCTACCCAAAATTTGCAAGATACTTTCCAATATATAAAAGACTTTCTTGGAAGATAATGTTTTCTTGTAGTTGAGGATGAAGAAAAGATTGAAGAAGATCCACATGAGTTGTATGATGAAGATGAAGTATTTGCTCTTCCACTTAATGAGGACATCCATACCTCTGCTCCTCCTGCACATCAAGAAGAGAACATGATGAGTTATAATCCATTTGAAAACTTTGATGATGCTTTGTTCCATGACTGTGGAAATGAAGAAATTTGCCAAAAGGATCTCAATGAAGTTTCTCTTGCAGAAGGCCTGAACGAGAATTTGCTATCTTCCTTCCCTTTTGAAGAAATTGAAGTTATCCAATCTTGTGAGGAAGTGATCAACTCCTATGATGTTGATGAATTCGTGGAACAACCCTAAGATATAGTTGACAAATGCATTGATGATTTAATACAAGTTGGGAGATGTATATGGGATGTGGATTGCTTCATTATTGATAGAGATCCCATTTATGACATTAAGGGTATATATCAGGAAGAGGGGGTTGAAATGTCATCTTTAGAGGACTGACCTCCATGCATGTATGATTTAGATGTTTGGCAGCCTAGTGATGACATGGTTACAAATTTGTTCTGTCCTTCCAGGGATGACTTGTCACAACATGATATTCATTCATCCCTTGACACATACCCTTTTGAGGATGAAGATTTGTTCTACGAGGACTTTCAACCATTATGCTTAGATTTTGATAGACACTAGGTCGTGGCTAGCCCGAAGCAGTATGAGTTCCACACTACCAAATGAAAGCACTTTCATGTTGATATTTTGGGCAAGGACTTGCAGACAAAGAAGAGACATTTCCCAAGTCCAACAAAGGAGTTTTTCTCTAAGGCTGTGCCTTACCCCATTTCCTATTGTTTGGGAAATCATAGGGAAATCATAGGGTTTTCTTGGGATCTCTTGTCCTTTCTCAGCCTTCAAGGAGCATTGATTTGTTGAGTGAAGATGAAGACGAGCCGTCATCTACATATGGTATCCCTCTTTAGAATTGAATTGATCAAGCTTTTGGCTACACTTTTCGGCAAGATGATCGGGATAATGGTTTCTCTTTCCAGCAGTATTTCCTCCCTCCCACCCATCTCCATGAGTTTCCTTTTATGATGGATTTTATGTCTATTTATGCTCATTGTTATTTGTGTTGGACTTATCTTTGTTTTTTCACATGATTAAGCACACGAGGGATATCTTGATGAAATGATGAAGAGGTGGTTGCACTGGTTGCATGACTTCACTTAACGTCACCTATCACCAGATCTTCACGTACCCAAGGGCCCCATGTAAGTGGGTAATTCATCTTGTTTTCCATTGCATTTGCATATTGATTGTTCATATTAGTTTAGATACATTTCATTTTCATTTTTCTCTACTTGCATATTGATTTCATTCTTAGCTTAGAAATTTTTGAAAAAATGTCAGATTTTTTATTTTCTAGATTAGTTTTCATTTTTGTATATATATATATATATGGAAGAAGGGTGATAGCACAAACCTAGATGCTCTGATCCCTTTGTTTGATTTTTTGGCAGACATAGGTCTACCAAGAGATGATGCAGTTCTCATGCACTCTACGATGAGCACATGTCCCCAAGTAAGAGCCAAATGTTATCCCCATTTTGTGGATAACTAAGGATATTATGTTTCGAGGCCCTCAGGTTGTAGATATGGAGTGCCAAGAGACTACATGACCCAATACCCTTTTGCACAGTTGGAAACCTCTCTCACCACCACAGATGGTCATAGATTTGCAGATGGCATCCACCACATCAACTGTCTTCCAGAAGAAAGTGGGCCTTGCTCCATGAGGTACAAGTCAGTATTATGGTGAGCATCATTTCAATATTTAATCCATTTGAGTATGTTGTATCTTAGATTTCTCTAGATTTCATGATATATGCTTGGGCATTATGTCGTTTTCCCTCTTTCACCTTGGTGGTTGACATTGTGCCCTGGTAAGTGGTCTTCCTTGAGGATGGTTCTGCTACTAGGAACTCCCTTAAAGAGACATCATATTGTTCCCGACCATACTTACCACTTTCCATCAGTATTCCCCTCCATTTCCTTATCTCTTGGGATTTTAGGGTGTATTGACCCAAGAAGGGGATGTCCCTCATTCTATGGGAAGAAGGGGTTGTCCCTCATTCTATGGGAAGAAGGGGTTGAAGGCCCGAAGGGATTGATGTTAGGTAAAAGATAAAATCCTTGTATGAACCTTCCAGATGCTTTGCCCAGGGATCACCCAAGAAAGTAGTGAAACAATTATCTTTGAGTAAAGGCGACCCATAATATAATAAAGAATGCTTAAAAGGTTAGTCGAAGGACAGGAGGTCTCATCACGAGCCGACCTATCACGTCCATGAATATCTAGTGGTATGAAATTGCCATCATCTGGTCACCAAACTAGGGTAATATCTCTTAGTTTCATAACTGAGGGAAAGGGGGTTTCATCACGAGCCAACCTTCTCATTTCCACTAGGTATTTGTGTGTGATATTGCCATTATCTGGTCACCATGTCAGGTCAATGACCTTCAACCTTTCCTTAGAATTATGAAAGAATAAAAGAAAGGAAAATAATGGGCTTGGAAAAAGTGCATTGCGGACGAAGGTACCACACACCCTCTTCAAAGGCACCCATGAATGAGAGACTACGATCCCTTGTATGTCATGAGCCCTATGCCCACTGAGTCTTGACCCCAACCACTTCACCCATTTTACATGGCTTAGAGAGGGATCTCTTGGAAGCTCCCTTTGACCTAGGGCAAGATATACCCAAAAGGACACGTAGTCACCCCTCCCATATTCAAGCTTGACAAGTCACATAATGTCTTTGAGAAATTAATTGTTTGATATAGTGATCTTTGATGCACACGATTATGTGTCTCATTTATTGATTGGATTCACTTATCATGATGTTATGACTTGAGATCCTTGGAGGGCATGCTCATTTGTCTTTGCATGACCTAGTTGGTGGATAGTTTTTGGGAGAACAAGCCTAGCTTGGGCTTCCATGGGGTTGCAAGCCCACAGGTTGGATGCCAAGGGTCCACATGTCGAATCATAGAGATGAAAAATTGAAGACCTAGAAGATGATGTGGAAGACCTAGCTCGACCCTCACATGCCAAATGATTTTCCCAGGAAAGGAAAAAACGTCTTCTTTTTTAGCTTGACGTCATACTTGGGGGCTAGAGTTTGGTGGTGGTGTTGCCACTCATTGACACGTGGAAGTTTTGAGGAGGATGAGACCTTGGCCACAATGAGATTTCATAGATGCTTGACATGTGGCCTTTGGAGGCCTACCATAGCTTCTCCAACACCAACGACTGTCCCAAGTGGAAAAACATCCCCTAAATGTGTGACGTCCATGTAAAATTAGGGTTTTATTTGTGCAAAAGTGAAATTTTAAATGAATTGTTTAAAATTACTTTGTTAAAGGGGGCAAGATTAGGGTTGTTGAACCCTAGTCTTATGGTTTACCCCTTAATATGTGGACAAGTCACCTTGGTGACATTTTATATAAATAAGAGATCATAAGATCTCATTTGGGTATAACTCTCCCTCTTCTGAGAGGACTCAATCTAAAATTTTCACAGCACTTGGCTATATTTGTCTCTTGTGCACATGTTTATGGCTAGCTCTTGTGAATGGTTGATGGAGGAGTGAGATACTAGCCTTGGATGAATGCTTTCTATCTTTTATGGTGGATTATTTTAGCATCTTTCTTGATTTTGGTATGGTCTTTTACTCTTATGCTATCATTTTTTCAAGTCAAGGATTGTTGTGCTAGGAGATAATTGGGAAGTAAGAGTATTTACACCCCTACTCTAGTCTCCACCATTTATTGCTTAAAGTTCATTGATGTTGCAAGGGTTTGTTTGAGGAAGTAAGAGGATTTACACCCGTCATTCTCAAACCCTAACTAGAGATACTTTCCTTGGGAAGTAAGAGGATTTACACCCCCAATGAAGTAGCATCTCTAGTTAATTTATTTGACTCCATTAACCCAATAGTAAAGGCACTAGTCATCTATTTTTTGCAATGGAGACATAAAATCATTGCCTCCGGACACATGAATTTTTGTCTTTTGAAAGATCTCTTGATTGAAGTTGGTTTGCCACATTGAGAGGACTCTTCCCCTACTAGGGTGTCCCCTCTCACCCACTGCTTAAATTTATGTTACAAACTTTAACCTACAACCATTAGGGTTGATCTAACCTAGATAAACTACTAACCATAACTCCTAAAGTAACCCTAGACTAGCTCCTAAATTTTGCTCACTAATTGTACTAACTAGGGCGTATCTTTTGGGCTAATTGTTGACATCTTTTGATGGTGTAACTTGCTGATATAAGTGACTGAAAGCTACAACCGTAAGGCTGCAATTTTCTGCAAAAAACACATGATTACAACAGTCATCTTCTCTTGCCTCTTAAGTGCCATTTTTCATCCCATATCTATTGCTAATCTTAATGTTGATTTGCTTATATAGTTTAGATCTTTGTATGTTGATTTGGATGTTTTGTTTTCTGATATAAACTGTCATCTACTGCTGAAAATTAGGGACAACAAGGTTAACTTGCTGATCCATACTAACATATATCATTGCAAGTTGGATTTTCTTGTGTCTCGGGTAGGTACAATCATCCAAAGAATTATTACATCTTTGGGAAAATACTTGTTGGGTTTACAAGGCATATCTTTCCATTTTTTACTCCATTTAGATTTGACCTCTATGGGCTCCACTTTCATCTCTATCCATCCCCATCTCATTCCCCCTAGGGTCACGGGGATCACCTTCCTAGAGTGACCTAGTCACCCTTGAAGTGCGAGACCTTCATCGAGGTGACATTGAGTGTAGGATTCCCAAGTTATAGCCCTTGATTTTTTGGTTGGGTTCGTATTTTCCCAACCTAAAACTTGTGCTATAACAGGTTGTACAAATTCTTCCACACAATTTGTTTACCAGGGACTTATACTATTACAAAAAATTTAAATTATTCCATAATTCCTTTCTTGTAGCTTCCCCTTACACATTCAATAATACTTAATCTAAGAGACACAACAAGATTGTGTTCTTTGCTTTCCGATCCAAATTTTCCCAGTCTTCTATTGACATTTTTGTAGGTGCAATACCTAGATCCACAACGATTCATTGATCTTTGTACACCAATAGATCTTCCATATTGATATTCCACGACTCAAAACTTTTCCCATTAAATTTATAAATCTTTATTTTTGAATTGCTCACCATTTATTTTCACCACAAGAATCAATACCACAGAGATCCCATTGTAACAAGGTTTATCATCGACCCGATCCAAACCCATAGCCACAAAGGTGTCCCCCTGAAGCCAATAACCACTCTGATACCAAATGGAGATTTTAACCCTTTTCAATTAATTATTGAAAATGGATTCTTAATAAAACAAGAAAGATACAATGTTGCGCATGCGCGCACACACACACACACACACACATTACACAAAGATTTTACCCTAGAAACCCAAACTGGGTAAAACAACAACTTGTTTAGAGCCACACCTCTAATTCTTATTCATCATCAATCTTCATTGTTTACAATACAATATACATAGGATCCCGCAACATCCAAAAACCCTAATCCATTGACTTGGATTAGTCTACAACCCTAATTCCTTAACTGGAATTAGAAAAACCATCAACGGAAACCGCATGCTAAAAATTGTTAAAAAATGGATGCAAAAAACCACCAATTTTTTTCGAGGGCTCTGCTCCCCTGCACCCCCATGGGAAAAGGG
>JZKD02S2242458.1:292846-307954 GCA_000966675.3 Picea glauca
TCAGTAGTTGCAATGAGAGAAAAATCTGCACAGGCAGTTGCAGGCAACAGTAGTTTGGTGCGCAAGATTTTGGGAGAGATGGGAAAGTGGTGCACTAGCTTATGGGTGGGATCATATGTTTAGTTTAGTTTCTATTCTCTTCCTTGGTGCATTTAGCCTCTCTTGGCTATTGATTGCAGCCATAATTCTCTTCTCGATCAAGGTTAAGGTGCTCGGAGGGTGGATTTGGCCTGTGATTGGGTGACGAGGGTATCGTCAATGGTTAAACGAGCATAATCCTCTATATTCTAACAGGTTATGGGCCCACACCCCCTTCAGTCAGCCTAAAACACTGGAAGGAAACATAACTGCTAGGTGTTGAGCTCATTGAGGAATTGCCGCTAGGGTTACTAGCAGGAGCAACTTCCCAAGAACTGCAGCTAGGGTTACTAGCAGTAGCAGTTGCAGAAACCCTAATTCTCATATTCGACACCTTGTGATGGAGCATCTTGCTCAAGGAAAAGATATCCAGATGCACCCTAACTCGGCACACCTATTGACTTTCTTAGAAGAGAGAAAAGACACAGTTGAAGTTTTGGATGAAGGCATGACCAATTATCAGTCAACCGAAGACATGTGCGAAACAATCAGTCTCTTGCATTACTCAGCACTTACCAGGACAATTGAAGACGATATGTGGATAATCGATAGTGGAGCTTCCAGGCACATGACGGGAGATCCAGCTAGACTCTCAGATCTAAATGAGAGAAAGACATCGTACAAAGTGGAGCTTGGAGACAAAAGCACCTACCCCGTCGAAGGATTTGGACAAGCCTCCATCAAATTGGAATCAGGTNTCATACCCATAGAAACTATTATGTGTCGCAAGTGATTACCAAAATCATTCCACAATAATGCATTATCCACTTATTATCACGCCAAGTGAAACCAAGACTGCATCATAAAAAATGTAGGACTGTGTAGGCAACATCATAACAACAACAAAGCATGTGTAATATGTCTATCCTTGCACCTTTAGCCTACAAGGGGGTCCCACCTACTAGTATTATATTATTATCATAATTAAATAATAGCACTTTTAGCAATACTTTGCGGGCAAAATTCATCGTTACGATTTTAATCGTCAACACACCCTTGTTGTGTTTGATCCCATGTATGTATACATTCATAAGTGTTTAATTGTGCATGGTTCAAGTTGATTTTTCTTGCATGAGTTTTTTGTTTCATTGATCATGATTATTGAAAGAATAATCAGGATAAGGAGCTTCTAGTTGTAGTTACTTGTAAGCTAAAAAGGAGAAATCCTCTTAAAGAGGTCAATTACTGAAGAGGTTCTACCTTTTGAGAATGGTGTTCTTGAGTGGGCATGGATTTCATTTCATAATGGGAACTTCTATTATCTCAATGGAGTTGCTTTGAATGTTGTTGATTTTTATGAATTGTCTATTGATGCACTTTGATGTTTAGATATTGGAACATATTTAATTTTGAGTAGCCATGAACTTGTGTATTTGGATTGTTAAATATTTTTTGAAGACTCAATGAGAACAATGGTTTGATGCACACATATATGTATATATGGATTGTTATTTATGATGAAATGAATAATTTTATTTGTTGTTTGTTTTCACTGTTATATACATGGAGCTAATAGAGTTATGTGATTATGGGAATTTATTTGTAAATAAAGTTCCAGGACTTTCGTTTTATCTTGTTGTTGATGTTAAAGAAAATGACACATGAGTATTAGGTTGGTGTCCTTGGTTTGCCTATGATGCTTATCCTATTTGACCAAAGTGATTTCAAAAATTTCACCATCAACGGACTCAACTAGAGGAGGGTGAGTAGGTAGACTTGGATTTTCATCCTCACTGTCATCATATGAAGAAGAAGAAACTAGAATAAGAGCATTAGAAAAAATAATGGGAATAGAATATGGCACATTTACCCAAGATGGCTCATAGGTTGGAGATGGTGCAAACGTTAAATTAGGCATGCAGGCTAAGAGACCTTCATCAAACTTGAAATCTCTTTTAATAATATTTTTTGTTGAATTAGGTTGAAGAAGTAGATAACCTTTTACATCTTTAAAATATCCAACAAAAGTGCACTTCTTACTCTTTGGTTGTAGTGCTTTTCATTTCTCATCATGAATTTGAGCCTACACTTCATTACCAAACACATGAAAGACACTAACATATAGTTTAATGTTAATCCATGCTTATTCCAATGTTTTATCTTTTAAGATTTTGTGAGATTGTGATTAGCTATGTAATTTGCACAATTAAATTTTTCCACCCAAAAACGAGAACTCAATCCCTTAGGTTGGATCATACAGCTTGTCTTTGAATGTGTAATTATTTCTCTCAACAACACCATCTTGTTATGGTGTGTATGGAGCATTATGTTGCATCTAAATGTTTTTTTGTATGTAGCAAGTTGTAAATTTGTTGTTATCATAATCCCCCCCCATCATATGTTCTTAACTTCCAAAGTTGATGTCCATATTGTTTTTCCACATAGGCCTTGTAGGCCAAAAACATGTCGAAAAATTCACTCATAAGTTTTGAGAAATATAATCAAGTGCATCTACAAAAGTCATCAACGAAGATTGAGAAGTACTTGAACCTTGAGAAATAGGTAGAAGAAAGAGGACCACATAAATCACCATGAACAGGTTGCAAGGGGGCTGATGCATGCCAAGAGGCACACTTGTAAAAATTGTCTCGATGATGTTTGTCAAGAACAAAGTTAGAACAAACACGATCTCTACAAGAAATGAGAGGAAGACTAGTCACTATTTTGCTTACATGTTTTGCAATGAGCAATAGTTTATATGACGAAATCACTCATGCGAAAGTTTTCTCATTTCATCACAATGAGCAATAAAAACTTATGGAAAAGATTACTACAGTTGTCAAATCTGCACAACTTGGTAATATCATCCACAATTCTAGTTGCTAAAATATGATTAGAATCTTTTAAATCTTCGATTTCAACTTTGTGAGATGAAAATTCTATAGTTTTTCCTTCATGTGAATGAGTGATTTGATATACTAAGAGAAGGTTGCAAGAAAGACTTGGAACACATAATACATCATTAAAATAACCATCATCTAGTTGAACTATTCTATACCCTACAATAGTAAAAGATTTATCATCACCGATGATAATTTGTTTGGTGTTACATTCATTAAGAGCATAAAACATGGCTTTATTCTTAGCTATACGTTAAGATGCTCCATAATCAATAAGCCATTTACTATAAGAAGTAGATGTTGCGTTGAAAGAAAAACTAGAAGCAAAAAGAGCATGTCCATGAGAAGAAGAATTAGAAGGAGAATCAAGATTATTGTTGTTCTTCTTCATTAATGCTTTTAAGGTTTCAATCTTCTTGAAAGATTTAGACTACATATGGCTATCTCGCCCATAAAAATTACAATGTTTCTTTGTCTTATTGTCTTTTGATTTAGTTCATTTATCACCATTCAAGGTAGGATCTAGCTGAGAGGGTTTGGAACCCTTGTTTAGTTTGTTGTTGTAAGGACGTTACTTCTTCAAATGCTTGGGGTCTTGCATCTATTAGGCTATTAAGGCTTTGTTAGATGTACTTGTAGTGCTAATCAATCCAAGGTGTAAGAGCTTATCCTACTCTACGATGACAAAATCATAAAAAGCTTCAAAGGAGGGCATTTTATAAGTGTCCCCTTGACTAATAAGTGCTTCTATGGTGGATTGAAAAGCAAACCAAAAAAAATGAATAGGCATTGCCAATCTTATCAATAATAACATATACAAGTTGGTCGTAATCCTTCTTTATCTTACATTTTCCAATTAAAAGTTTAACTGTCTTAAATTTAGACTGGAAATACTCAATGTAAGGAAAATCAATAGGATTCAAAGCAATTAATTGACTTTTGAGCTAGTGGGCTTAAATCCCGTTGTGTTTCCAAAAACAATGTCCCTTTTGCCAAGCGACATCTAGGGCCTCAATCCCCTGAATGTGAAACCATAAATAACTATAGATCGACATCCTTATCAATCTATGTGTTTCGTCATTTTTACTATTCCACTTGGCTCTCTTTAATGATTGAAGAGGGGCAATTTATGTTCCCAAGGTAATTTGGTAAAGTTATCTACTTCATAGTAAATCCTAGATATGGGATTTCCATGAGAAGTAGTTTGAACTAGTAAGTGTGAACATTTAGACCGGCCATATTACAATATGAAAGTAAGATGGGTCAAAAAGTAGAAATTGATTGTTCCAATGGAAAGAGCTCAAAGAATGGGCAATTAACAAAAAATCGCTAAAAATAGACTCTTAATGGTTTGACGACAAGTACAATGCTATCCAAAGTAAGGTAAAGTTTGTTTATTGATCTATATTTGACGAAGTTGTGCCCATTTGAAGAAATGCATAAAAAGTCAAAATGGTAACCAATATGCCACATGGTAGGTGGAGGTCGACCCATGCGGTGTTGGGTGCATGATGAGTTTATTGAGTTGTAAAGAGTAAAAAAAAATTGCCTTCCTTATCTAACTTGTCATATAAGCTCACTTTTACAAATAAGCTACTTCTATAACTTAATTTAACTGACTCACTTTTATAAACAAGGGTTGCATGGCAATGCAATCCCTGTCGAGTTAGTTGGGAAATACATGTTGAACAATGAAACTTAATATAACTAAATGCACAAGTAATGAATATTTTTTGTCAAAAGATAATAATCGAGAGTTGTTTGTTATTCAAAATGTATAATGAACCGTAAGCTGAATAAAACTATAATATTCATAAATATAATATAATTATAATAAATATTATAAATATAATAATAAATAATATATTAGATAATAGATATAATATAAATATAATAATAAATACATAGTACAACTTTTATATTTAGATGTGGTGATTCATGAAATTCATTGGTTATGTAATTAATTCTACATATTGAAAGACGTGAAGGGAGCAAAAACACTTCAATTCTATCAAGCAACGCAACTATTTTTATTATATCAAAAAATATATATTTGTTTTCCTATGTTAAACATTACATTGCATACACAAATTTATGGTAAAAGGCAAATTAATGTCACATCAATGTCGCATCAAAAGCATATTCATTGCTATAGTCCCACGAGGGACTAATAAGTGTGAATCATTTTTACAACAAAGTTCCTTTATAACTTAAAGTTGCATGCAAGAAATAACTTAAAAATACAATAAAAGTTACTTTAAGAGTGATTCATTTTATAATTCAAGTACGATGCACTTTTACAAAAAGAAACTTAAAATATATAAACATTTGAACTCAATAACTCTATTTCTATAAAGTAACTCCCAATCAAATATGTTATTATAAAAACTATATCAAATGTTACAAAGGAGCAAGGATATTTCTTTTTTTATAATTCACACGCTCCTTAAAGTGCATTGCTCAATCGCCCAAAACCCTTGTTTTTTCCAGTAAACGACATCAAACACCACTATACACAAGACAAACAAATTTCTGAGAAAAAAAATTGAAACTTTACATGCTTGGGTTAGATTATGGGTAGTCTACCTAGAAAATGCAAATTTTCCCTTTGTTTTTTATTTTCCAAGATCGCACAAGGCACAAGGAAAAGATGATACACAATCCATAAAAAGACTTCCCTTTCTATTTATGATTTTCCAAGATTGCACAAGCCATGGGGCAAAGAGTATATGCAGATTGGAAATGAAGCAAAGAAAAAATATAAACATAGAAACTGAAATGATAAATTAAAACATCATAAAATAAGTATTAAAAAAAACTCAAAAGCAAAATTGTATACCTCTAGATATGATATAATGACCATATATTGGGAAAACATACGCCTTTTCCATTTAAAAGAAAAGTATTTCCAACTAGAAACGATGCTTTGGATGCACTGGAATAGTTCACTCAACCCAAAAATGTGTAGAAACAACATAATTCAAAAGTCCATTATTGCATTCAACGACACATGTTTAGGATCTTGATCAACAATGATAACGAGCCTTCATAAGAGCATAATACCATGTTCGATAAATAGGTTATATCCACACATGTCAAACACCTTAAGGAATCTACTCACACACATAGATCAAAGATCAATACATTGGTGTTTGCATTGTTAAAACCTTAAAAGAGGGAAATAGCCCACGACCCCACACAACATGGCCACTTGAGGAAATATATTGATACAAAAGAAAACAATTTACATGAGCATCTCTCAACAATCAATCATCAACAAATGACCCACCATGCTCTTTAAATAGAGATCATGGACCAAGTAGGTGTTAAGCCAAATATCAAGTGTCACTAGTATTGAGAAGAAGATGGACAATCATATCACTTTGTGTCTAGAACATAATAGTAATCATAATATTACTTGTAAATACGCGTTACTTAAAGACATATTAGACCAAGTTGAAGTTAATTAACTCTTAAGTATCTAAATATCATAACACTGAGAATACATCCAAAAATACAGAGTCATGAAGAGGCAAAAGTGTCCAAGATAGATATCAATAAACAAAAATCAAATAGGCCAACTAGAAAGAGAAAGCACCAAGGCCGTGAGACAATTGTAACTAAATTCAATCATATTACTCAATTACAAATATTTTCATTGTCAAAATTAAACATTAGAGAAGATCACATTTGTTGACCTCAACATAGTATTCTTATCTGCCATTGTATATGAAAAGGAGAGAAAGATTCGACATTATCCCTTGCAATTGAATCCAATGGTATAAGATGTTTGGCCTTGATTTTATATTCACCCAACGTCTATTTGAAAATTAATTCAGAGTTTGTAAACACTACACTTTCATTAACCCTATGTGTCTTTACTACACACATGCATTCTATCAATGCATGATAACGTGCCTTGTTGTTTGTGGTGTCATTATTGTTTAAGAGCCTTGTTGTTCTTTGAAAATCCCAATCTCTATGGTCATACAAGATGAAGGCAATTGCAACTTTCCTTGTGTTTCTAGAAAGAGTTATCTCTATGTATAAGAACAATATTTTCACCATTTTGAATCTATGAAGAAATGAAAAAAATTAGTTACCCCTTCTATAATATTGATTGTCTCGGTTCCTTTGATGCAACCCCCCTACCCTCCTGGGGTTCTGCGACCTCTCGATCTAAGATATTTCTTTCTTCTGAGTCAGATCGACTCTTCGGGTTCCTCTTTGAACCCAAATAAACTATACACAGGCCCCTTTTCCTTCAGTGTACAGGTCATGTCAGACCCGCCTGATTTCTATGGTCATGATTTGATCGTTATCAATATGCTCGTCGATCGACGGTTCACAACAATTGCGGGCCACCAACGTGAACACCCTTTACAGAAGAGCCTTGTCCCCACAATCTGAAAGTGCTCACCCGATCTCCTTTTGATCGTGCCCGTTGATCTCATGCCCTGACGAGATCAATGACTCCAACACATTGCGGACTGTGAACTAGCGCGTTCACTAATTTCGCCTCTGTTCCCCACAATGATTCCCTACCGTCGATTTCCCTTCTCAAATTGACGACCCTAATTTACTTCGGGTTTTTGGCCTTCGAAAATCTCAACTTCTCACACTCCACAAGCTCCTTTTTCTAAGCCCCTTATTCGCATGTGTCCTCAGACTGTGACCTCACGTGACCACGTGATTGTGGGCGCCCTCAATGTTTTAAAGTTCACGCAACTCTTGTCCCCGAAATGCTACGGGACTGTCGATCTGTCGATCTTTACGGTCTTGTCTGAACTGATGGTCCAGATATGCCCTTTTCAAATCCATGGACCAGATCTACCCCTCTGAATCAATGGATGTGATTGATTCTGGCTTTCCGGACTTCGAGATTTTTAGTTCTCAAACTTTTTCTTTTCCCCGTATGAAAATATTCCAGAGTGTAAGATCTATCGACACCTGTGCCCCTTTAAATCTGCAGCCAGGATCTCCTCCGCGAATCCGGCCTTCGGGAATCTCAATTCTCAAACCTTCGCTACCTCTGACTGGGTATCTGTCGGAGTGGAAGATCTGTTGATGCATGTCTCCCCAATCGATGGTTGTGCTCCTGCTTCGAGACTTTGGCCTCCTCAACCAAATCAACAGTCCTTCAGCTTCCTCTTCGATCAATGATCGAGATCTTCTCTAGGACTTAGGATCTCTGCCCCTCTGCTTTTCTTCCGGAGTTCTAGATCTGGCGCCGTGTGTCCACCTTCACATCGACGACTGTCATTGATTCAGATTTTCGGGCTTCGAAAATCTCAAATGTCAAACCTCGCCTTCCTCCATATGTCAATCTTTTGGAGTTGTTAATCCACTGATGCGTGTCCACCCTGGATCAATGGTTGCGATCCCTCCATGTCTCCCTCGATCTAACGAAAATGAGTTACTTCGGGACCTTATCCGAAGCTCATAGATTCACGCCATGTCTCCTCTGGTTCTGATGGCCTAGATTCACTTCAGGTCTTCGAATTTTGAAAGTTTCAACTTTCAATCGAAACTCAAATGCAACTTTCCTGAAGCTTGTGATCTATTGACAAGTGTCCCCTTGCAGATCAACGACTCTCAGCTCTTTGACTATTTGGACTTTGGGTGTTTCAACATTTCACCTTTTCCTTCCTCTGGATCTCACAACCTGCCAACACGTATCCTTCTGGATCTAACGTCCCATATTCGCTTTGGCCTTCGGCTCTTCGCGCTTCGGGAGTTTCAAATCTCAACTGAGAACTCTCAAACAAATTTCCCGAAGTTGTTGATCTGCTGACACATATCTCCTGGCGATCAATGGTTAGGATCCTACTTCGGCTGTTTCACCTCCTCTTTGTTCACAAACTTCTGGAGTTGTGGATCTTGCGCCACCTGTCTTCCTTGACGGTGGACGGTCCCTGCTCACTTCGGGACTTTGACTAATCCACTCTCCTGCACACACAAGGGTTAAGTCTCATGCACTTACCTCCGGATCCAACGGTTGTTGGTCCTTCACGCTCAAATCCAACGGATGGGATCTGTTCCTCTCCTCTGTGATTCCTTTGTTCAGTGGACGTTGATCTAACAGTCCATGCTCCTTTCCACAACTGATCTGATGGTTGTTTTCGCTCCTCCTCTTGAGATTTTGACTTCTTCCGTCTTGGAAGATTTTTTCAGTGTTCAAAGGCTTCGGCCTTTGACCTTTCACCTTGCAAACCCAATTGTATGGGTCTCGTTTGCGCTCTTAAACACGTTATCTCTTCTAAGCTTTAAGACTTGGAATAAGTCTATCTCCCACGCACTCCTTGCATTATCTCTTCTGAGATTTTTGATTTACCCAGTCTCCTAAGGGTCTCGACCCTTCTGTTTCCTTTCGAAGGAAAACTTCATGCCCTCCTAGCAAATTTCTGCTCAAAGCACTCCTTGCTGAGGGTTTTCTACAGAGTGTTCAACAACTCTATGAGTATCTTCCTCTGCTACTCTGCTTCCTGAACTTAGCAAGAGTTTCTCCTTGCACCTGCTCGATGCCACCTGGCAGAGCTCTACAGAGTTCTTAGTAACTCTGTTTCTCTCTCTATGAACTCAACACAGAGTTCTTCCTATGCATTCCTTGCACTTCTATTGATGAAGGTTCAACGATATCTCTCATGAGCTTCTCTAAGGTTAACTCACCTTTGTCAATGCACTCTTTGCGAACAATGTGCATCCCTTGCACTGGAAACTCAAAGACAAGAAACAATTGAAACTTATGCAATACTTCACCAGTTCATATGTTCAAAACATGAATGACATATAAAAGCATAACAATGAACACAATTACATAAACACACCATGTGCAGAAAAAACTACTTTTCTATTATCTTTGTGTGTCTATACAAATGTTTACAAAAACTGGACTACGACAAACTCTCAGTTCTCTCAAGCTCTCTCTAACCTAACTCTATCATGAGCTCTGCTTCTTCTAAGACCTCTCTACAAAGATCTCTCTCTTCTTTTCAAAAGAGGGCTCTATGAGCTTATCCTCTTCACCGCCTTAGTGCCATCATTGTCTCAGTTAAGACACCATACTCCTACGGCTTATTACATAAACGATGATCCATACCTGACTGCTATATAGATCTACTTACAGTCAACCATTTAAGGCGACCCTATCCACTACCTGTACAAAGGTATGGCTTGGCTCTTACAACCTTACAGTGCAAATCCCCATAGGACCGGATTTCAAATTTAAAAATGGGAGGGTCAATGCCTCTCCCTTTCTCCATTGCGCATCTATGTGTTGGCTTGCTGGCGCATTTGCTGAGGTGGAGTGATGCTCCTGCATGATACTCCATTGTTGTGAAAAATTCATGAGCTCATGCTCATGAACTTCCCAGCTCTGTTGAAATCCACCCAGATCCCAAATTCTCTTCTGGAGTTGTCCTCTTGCTCTTCTCCAGCTATGTCATCACTGCTATTGTTGTTGCTTCTTCTTCTCCTTCTTCCCTGCTGCTATGGCAGGTTCTTCCCTGTTCAACTTCCCTTTGCTGACTGTTTTTGCTGACCTCAACTTCAACCTACTGATTTCCTCTATCACTCTGTCCAGCTGCTCCAGTGGCTGACTCTTCTTATGCAGTCTTCTCGACTGCAACTCTTCCTTATCAGTGGGTAGATCATCTTGATCCCTCATATCATTTTATTCTTCTGTGGCATTAGCTTTCCTCCCTGCTGCAAACTTCAGTTCTGCAGTCTCATCATTGAGTTGTTGTTCAGCTTCCTCCACTAACATATTGACTTCTTCTATTAGCTCCTCTGTTGTTACATCTCCAGCTCCCTCTAGTCGTTCTTGGGAGTGGTATACTCCTCCATCCGTATCCAACTTGATATGTTGGATGTGCATGCTTTGCACTATCACCCTTCTTTCTAGGGCTTACAATTCTTCATACAGATCGACAAAATCCATGTTGTTTGCTTCCTCTTCTGCTGTACGCTCCAGTGTTGCAGTTACCTCCTGTTCAACTTCTTAGCTGAAAATTTTGAGCCATTCTTCTGAATTCTCATCTCCTTTAGCTAGGGTAAACATCAATGTCTGCTCCATTTCCTCCTCTTTGACAGTTCCTGCTGGTTGTTTTTCTTCTTCTTCTACACTTTCATCATGTGCACTGGCCTCTACTTGGTTGTTTGGTAGGAATGTCTTGATCCCTCCAATAATCATAATGCTCCTCTAATCCTCCTCCTGGATGGTGAAATTATTTAACTTCTCATCATCTTCATTCACATGGTCTGCAAATCCACATGAATCTTCACCCATCAACACTCCTTGCTGAGATGAACTTACTTCTGAGCTCTTGAGACTTTAAGACAGTCTCCTCTCTTTCCCTTTGCCCACTTAACAATTTTGAACTTCTCTTTTGCCCACCTGGCAGTCTATGAGATCAATTGATCTCATGTCATTGCCCACCTGGCAATCTGAACTTTCAACACTGCTCCTCTGGCAGCATACAAACCTCCACCTAACCTCTTTCCATTGCCCACCTGGCAACTTCAAAGTCCATTTCTGCCCACCTGGCAGTTTATGAGATCTTTATCTGATCTCACCTCCTCCTCATCACTGAGGTGGCTCCCAATTTCTGGTTTACAGATGTGAATCATTTCCTCCTCTGTGTCACTGAGGTTTTCTAATTCCTTCAACCACCTTCTCAACTCTTGTTACTTCTTTTTGATGAACAAATTTTGAACAGCCCATTTTGCCTTCCTATTCAGAGGACATTCGTACCTCCAGCGTACCTTTGCCTCTTGTTGCATCCTCAATGCTAGTTGTTCCATCCTTGCTCTTATCTCATTGAGCTCCAAATCCATCTCTGGATTTCTTTTATGCTTGTGGTCTTCTCTTCGACCACGCTCATGGCCCTCAGTAGCCATTTCCACCTTCTACCTGCCCTCCTAGCAAGCCTATGGATCGCTCTACATCCGAGAGCATCTCCATCTTCTCTCACAACTCACATGGCTATTTAAATTTTTGTTGCTGCACACATGCAACAACCTTCTCACAGAGAATCAATACTCTGCCTTCCTTTCACCTGTTGCCTACAAGCAAATTTGAACCTCTGATATCATCTATTGTTACCAGATCATCTCCTTTCATTGTCTCCCTCTTATCTTCCGTCTCCAAACAAAATTCGGCTTGTCCATTGTCTCCTTTGTCTGTTGTCTGCAAAAAAAATTCAGCTCTGATACCACCTGATGCAGCCCCCCTACCCTCCTAGGGTTCTGCGACCTCCCGGTCTAGGATCTTTCTTTCTTCTGAGTTGGATCGACTCTTTGGGTTCCTTTTTGAACCCAAATCAACTATACACATGCCCCTTTTCCTTCAATGTGCAGGTCATGTCAGACCCACCTAATTTTTATGGTCATGATTTGATCGTTATCAATCTTCTTGTCGATCGATGGTTCACAACAATTGCGGGCCACCAACGTGAACACCCTTTACGGAAGAGCCTTGTCCCTGCAATCTGAAAGTGCTCACCCGATCTCCTTTTGATCGTGCTCATTGATCTCTTGCCCCAACGAGATCAGTGACTCCAACGCATTGCGGACTGTGAACTAGCACGTTCACTAATTTCGCCTATGTTCCCCGCAATGATTCCCTACAACCGATCTCCCTTCTTAGATTGATGACCCTAATTTACTTTGGGTTTTCAACCTTCAAAAATCTCAACTTCTCATGCTCCACAAGATCCTTTTTCTAAGCCCCTTCTTCGCATGTGTCCTCGAGCTGTGACCTCATGTGACCACGTGATTGCAGGCGCCCTCAACGTTTTAAAGTTCATGCAACTCCTATCCCCAAAATGCTATGAGACCGTCGATCTCCCAATATTGACGGTATTGTCTGAACCGACGGTTTAGATCTTCCCTTTTCAAATCCACGGACCAGATCTGCTCCTCCTGAATCAACGGATGTGGTTGATTTCAACTTTTCGACCTTCAGGATTTTCAGTTCTCAAACTTTTCTTTTCCCCGTATGACAATCTTTCGGAGTGGAAGATCTATCGACACTTGTCCCCCTTTAAATCTGCGGCCATGATCTCCTTCATGAATCCGACCTTCTAGAATCTCAGTTCTCAAACCTCCGCTACCTCTGACTGGGAATCTGTCGAAGTGGAAGATCTGTTGACGCCTGTTTCCCCAATCGATGGTTGTGCTCCCACTTTAGGACTTTGACCTCCTCAACCAGATCAACGATCCTTCAACTCCCTCTTCGATCAACGATCGAGATCTTCTCCGAGACTTCGAACTTCTGCCCCTCTGCTTTTCTTCCGGAGTTCTAGATCTGACGTCGAGTGTCCACCTTCACATCGACGATTGTCGTCGATTCAGATTTATGGGCTTCATAAATCTCAAATGTCAAACCTCACCTTCCTTCGTACGTCAATCTTTCGGAGTTGCTAATCCACTAACGCATGTCAACCCTAGATCAACGGTTGTGATCCCTCCTCATCTCCCTCGATCTGACGACTATGAGTTAATTATGGACCTTATCCGAAGCTCACAGATTCATGCCACGTCTCCTCTGGATCTGATGTCTCAGATTCACTTCGGGTCTTCGGATTTTGAAAGTTTCAACTTTCAATCGAAACTAAAATGCAACTTACTCGAAGCTTGCGATCTATTGACAAGTCTCCTCTTGCAAATTGACGGCTCTCGGCTCTTCGACTCTTCGGCTATTCGAGCTTCGGGTGTTTCAACATTTCACCTTTGCCCTCCTCTGGATCTCACGACTCGGTGACACGTATCCTTCTAGATCTAACGGTCCAAAATCGCTTCGACTCTTCGCGCTTCAGGAGTCTCAAATCTCAACTGAGAACTATCGAACATATTTCCCGAAGTTGTTGATCTGCTGACACGTATCTCCCGGCGATCAACGGTCAGGATCCTACTTCGGGTGTGTTTCACTTCCTCTTTGTCCACAAACTTCCAGAGCTGTGGATCTTGCGCCACCTGTCTTCCTTGACGGTGGATGGTCCCTGCTCACTTCGAGACTTTGAAACTTTGACTAGTCCACTCTCCTGCGCACACAAGGATTAAGTCTCGTGCACTTACCTCTAGATCCAACGGTTGTTGGTCCTTCACACTCAGATCCAACAGATGGGATCTATTCCTCTCCTCTGCGCTTCCTTTGTTCATTGGACATTGATCTAATGGTCCAGGCTCCTTTCCACAATCTATTTGATGCCCATTGTCACTCCTCCTCCTGATCTTTTGACTTCTTTTGTCTCGAAAGATTTCGTTAGTGTTCAAAGGCTTCGACCTTTGACCATTCACCTTGCGAACCGGATTGTGTGGGTCTCGCTTGCACTCTTAAACGCATTATCTCTTCTAATATTTAGGACTTGGAATAAGTCTATCTCCCACGCACTCCTTGCGTTATCGCTTATGAGATTTTTGATTTACCCAGTCTCCTAAGGGTCTCGGCCCTTCTGTTTCCTTTCAAAGGAAAACTTCGTGCCCTCCTGGAAACCTTCTGCTCAAATAACACCTTACTAAGCATTTTCTACAGTGTGTTCAACAACTTTGTGAGTATCTTTCTCTGATACTCTTCTTCCTGAAATCGACAAGAGTTTCTCTATGCACACTGAAACTCACTCGATGCCCACCTGGCAGAGCTCTACAAAGTTTTCAGTGACTCTATTTCTCTCTCTCTCTGAACTCAACACAGATTTCTTCCTGTGCATTCCTTGCACTTTTGTTGATGAAGGTTCAACAATGTCTCTCCTAAGCTTCTCTGAGGTTAACTCACCTTTGTCAACGCACTCTTTGTGGACAATGTGCACCCCTTGCACTTGAAACCCAAAGATGAGAAACAATTGAAACTTATCAATACTTCACTGGTTCATACGTTCAAAACATGAATGACATATAAAAGCATAACAATGAACACAATTACATAAACACACCATATGCAGGAAAAACTGCTTTTTTATTATCCATGTGTGTCTATACAGATGTTTACAAAAACTGGACTGCGACAGAGTCTCGGTTCTCTCAAGCTCTCCCTAACCTAACTCTATCCTGAGCTCTGCTTCTTCTAATACCTCTCTACAAATATCTCTCTCTTCTTTTCAAAAGAGGGCTCTATGAGCATATCCTCTTCATC
>JZKD02S2242458.1:390123-408763 GCA_000966675.3 Picea glauca
GGCACAACAGGGCCGACCTTAAAAACTTATAATATAATTAATAATTACCATATTAATTATCTTTTACATTAATTATATTTCACTTTATGGTGGGGCCGACCTGTACCCTTTATATCACAAATAGGGTTACAGGTAAGTCTGACTCTTGAACAATATAACAAGGGATCTCATAGACCCACTAGTGCTCAATCACTAGGGGCACATCCATTTGTGCTCATCCACAGGGATGTTCACATCTCTATCTCACTGCGTCTCACAGGAGAACCACACTCACTAGTGCTTAGCCACTAGGATCATGTTCACCTGTGCTCATCCACATGCACGCCCAACTCAACATATCTTCTTTCTCATTGCGTTACACAGGAGAATCATCTGGAGTATCACATCATCTCAACTCTTTGCTCAGAGGAGGCTAATACATCGTTTCATCTTTGTCTCAGAACGATGCACCCAACTCATGGGATTTTCCACACGTTCACCTGTGCTCAGTCATTGACATGTCCAACTCAGCAGATCTTCTTTCTCACTGGGTTGCACAGGAGAATCATCAGGAGTATCATCTCAACTCTCTACACATAGGAGGCCAACATAACGTTTCAGATCCGTCTCAGATAGGAACCACACACCCATCTCATGGGCACACCCAACTCTTGGGCTTTCTCTCAGGCTGACTCACTCAGTCTGTGTCCTGGAGGATGTCTCACGCAACTGTAATCATCAACACTCCCTCTTAGCTAGGGAGGCATTCTCCATCAGGCCTAGTCTCGCACAGAAGCATTCGAACTTCGTCTTGGCTGTAGTCATCAACACTCCCTCTTAGCTAGGGAGGTAATCTTCACCAAACTAGTTTCTCACGGAAGTACTCGAACTTTGTATTGGCAAGTGATTTGGTGAAGATATCTGCAATCTGCTCATGTGTAGGAAGGTACTGCACGTGTACTGCTTTCCTCCGCAACACGTCTCTGATATAATGATATTTTATCTCAATGTGTTTCTATCTATCATGAAACACAGGGTTCTCAGAGAGCTTCACACAACTTTGGTTATCACAAATAATAACAGGATCCATCTCATGATCAAATAAATCTGTCAGAAGCTTGCGAAGCCACATCGCTTCGCGGACTGCCACACTCAATTCTATAGACTTTGCTTCTGCGGTACTCAAGGTCACAGAGCTTTTGTTTCCCGCTGCACCAGGAAACCATGGCAAACTCCAAGATAAAACAACAATCAGATGTATTCTTTCTGTCCACTGTACTCTTTGCTCAATTTGTATCGGCATATCCCTGCAAACTCAAGTTCACACTAGAGGCATATCTCAGGCCATATCCAACTGTGCCTCATATATATCTTAATACATGCTTTACTGCTATCAAGTGAATCTGTCTTGGCTGACTCATGGATTGACTAAGCACATTTGTTGCATAGCATATATCAGGTCTGGTGTTAACCAGATACATCAATGATCCAATCAGCTGTCGGTACATATGTGGATCAATCTCGTCTAAATCGTCATCGTTTATTTTTTGTCAAATCCATCACCCACCATCGGTGTAGTCATGGATTTGCATTTTGTCATACTGAACTTCTTTAATATCCCCACTGTATATTTTCCTTGACTTAAGAAAAGTCTTATTGGTCCTCTGTCATACCTCTTGTCCCAAGAAGTAGTGCATCATACCTAGATCCTTCATCTCGAAATCAGAAGTCAAGGCTTGCTTGTATCCAACAACACGACTTCTTGAATAAGTCATCAAAATCAGGCTCTCGTCACCAACAATGTAATAATCTAGGTTTGGATCAACAACACCCTTGCTGAAACCCAAGCTCGTTAAGAATCCAACCATCTGATGTAGTTTCTAACTCATGGATGGTAGTACGGATGGAAGTGTAACAGGTTTACTGGATCAGGTGTCTCATCATAGACAACTCCCTCTATTTGTGGGAATCCTCTGGCTACAAATCTTGTTTTGTATTTCTCGACACTTCCATTAGCTGCATGTTTGATCTTATAGATCCACTTGGAAGTCACCATAGACTTCCTTTCTGGTTTCAGAACAATATCTGATACATCATTCTTTTAAGATATACTGGTATTCTTTTGTCATGGCATCTCGCGATACCTGATTACTTGTCGCTTCTCCATGACAAGGAGGCTCATAATCAATGAAGTGGCTCATGGATGAAGGGTAGCTTGAAAATCTCTTTTGCTTTCTCGAGATGTGCCTTGAGGGGCTTGTATGTTCCTCTGCTTCCTACAGAGTTTGTTGGGCCTAGGCATGCCTTTTATGCCTTACTGCAATATCTCTGGGCATATCAACTGGAGCAACGGAATCGGCTAGAATAATGTCTGTCTCCCTCTGAACTACTGAAGGGGGAGAAGGTATTGTATCTTCCTTCTTCTCATATTGTTTGACTCCCTCTGAGTCAAGTAACTCTCTCTGAAGTCTGAAGGATGGATGTCTTCTTTTACTTTCTTGCTAGATCTTTTATGTCTTCAGGTGCTCTACTTGACTAGCATAATAATCAATCAATAAGGTTTGGACTCTCGTTCCAGGGATAATGGTCCAAGTCACGAGGGCTCCCACACTAGGGATAATACCCTTCACTTATTAAGAATGCAATCAACTATAAATTTAATGATCAAACAATTTACCTGGGTCTGCAGTCATGCTCAATTTTGTATTTGGTTTTAGAGGAAGTACTTCTCATCTCTCTTATCTTCATCCTTTTGAGGTGGGTCTAGATCAATGTCAACAATGGAAGCATATTGTCTTCCTTTCTTCCTGGTTGGACAATTTCTTGCATAGTGTTCATATTTGTCACATCTGTTGCACTGAATCTCTAAAACATCTCTTCTCTGATTATGACCTGAAGCTGATGGAGTCTTCTCATCTATGAATGTTTGTCTGAAGTTTCTTTTGAATATAACACCTTTCTTTGTATGCTGTGCAAGAGCATGGTTGTCTCATGGGAGTCTTTCACTCCTCTATTTCTAAGTCTAAGTTCTTCTTGAGTACAGTCTGTCCATAGACGATCAAAAGTTGGTAATTTTTCTCTTCCACTGATTCTTTGAAGAAAAGTTTCCTAGTGTTTTGGAAGATTGTTGAGAGTAGATAAGACAAGTTCTCTGTCAGACATGATATCTCCAATGGCACCTAACTGATCTTTGATTTCTGATATCTTCATAAAGAAGGTAGCAACTGTATTGCCTTTTGTCATTTTGGTACTTAGAAGTTGGCCCTTTAAGGTAAGGGCTCTGAGGGTGTTGTTACTTTCAAACATATCTTTCAGCGCTTCATATATTTCATAAGTTGTCTTCAGGTTGGCAATACGAGGTAGGAGATGATCTCTTACTGAGTAGATGATTATTTTCCTTGCCTTGACATCTTCCCTTCTTATTTCATTCTCTTCATCGATAGCTGTTTCTGGTAAAGTCTTTTGTATCACACCCAAAAGGTCATCTTCTTCAAGGGTGGCCTGAAGTCTTGACTTCCAGGAGCTGAAGTTGCTTGATGCATCAAGCCTATCTTCCACTAAAGTTCTGTTCTTCATATTTTCAGGTTTCTTCACAAACTCTCGCCAACTAGACTTAGAAAACCTAATGGCTAGGTTAGACTAGCAAACTTCGGTTTTGTTGGTCTTATGATTGCCAACAATAAGATTTACGAATGTCACAAGAACACTGGTGAGTTGAAAAGGCTCCTTTAATGAGCTGCAGAAACCCTAAGGCCAAAATTATGCAGAAAATTGCGAAAACCTAGGGCCAAAATTTCAAAATGCTCGGAATTTCACTCTGAGAGTCTCTGGAGGTGCGTTGGAGAAGGCCGTTCTCTCCTATGTTAAAATTTGCCTCAACGTCCAAGTTTTAGGGGCTGAAACACTCTAGAAAAGGAGGGCCATACGAAATTGTAGCAAACCCTAGAGGCCGTACGAAATTGCAGAATAGGAGGACGACTTGGCTTCAAATGCTTGTGCAGGGGTTCTTCAAGACCTATGCTCTGATACCATGTTGATTTTTCAATAAGATAGGCTTAAGCATGAAGTTCATTCCATTTTTAGCATTTTACTTAAACCATAGACAATTTGTTGCAACAACCAAGATCACAAGAGGAAACACCATGCACAAGTATGCAAGAAGTATCCTGGGAAACCCTTCTCAACAAGGGAAGAAAACCCATCCAATCCTTTGCTCTATTCTTCAAGAGAAAGACCTCCACCAACATAAAGAACTAGCACACAAAAGGGAGCTTCACAAACCCTAGAAGACTAGCGCCCAAGAGAGGTGCACACTTTTCCCAAGAACAAGTGTTTGCTGAAATTTCAAAACTCACACTTGTGATATGATTCCTCAATGGGGAATTTACCTTTATTTATATTAGACTGAACTTGTCAACATTAGTGTCTATTGGCACAATAGGGTGACCTCAATAACTTATAATATAATTAATAATTACCATATTAATTATCTTTTACATGAATTATCTTTCACTTTATGGTGGGGTCGACCTGTACCATTTACATCACAAATAAGGTTACAACTAAGTCTGACTCTTGAACAATATAACAAGGGATCTCATACACCCACTAGTGCTCAGCCACTGGGGGCACATCCATTTGTGCTCATCCACAGGGATGTCCACATCTCTATCTCACTACGTCTCACAGGAGAACCACACTCACTATTGCTCAACCACTAGGATCACGTTCACCTGTGCTCATCCACAGGCACATCCAACTCAACAAATCTTATTTCTCACTGCGTTACATAGGAGAATCATCTAGAGTATCACATCATCTCAATTCTCTGCTCAGAGGAGGCTAATACATCGTTTCATCTCTGTCTCAGAACGATGCACCCAACTCATGTGCTTTTCCACACGTTCACCTGTGCTCAGCCACATGCACGTCCAACTCAACAGATCTTCTTTCTCACTGCGTTACACAAGAGAATCATCTGGAGTATCATCTCAACTCTCTGCACAGAGGAGGCCAACATAACGTTCCGGTTTTGTCTCAGATAGGAACCACACACCCATCTAATGGGAACACCCAACTCTTGGGCTTTCTCTCATGCTAACTCGCTTAGTCTGTGTCCTGGAGGATGTCTCACACAACTGTAATCATCAACAATACTTTCCTCCGCCAAAACCTCTACCCCTTCCAACACCACTTCCTCCTCTTGTATTCTGGTGTTGATTTTTGTAGCTTCAAGAGGTATTCCAACTAGAGCCCAAGGTGTCAGGCATGTGGGAATTTCCGTTGGCACAATATTAGCCTTTCGTTTCAGTTCGGCCTTGGGATGAGGCTAGGGCCTCATGGGCAAGGTGATGGGCTTTGTGGGCTTGTGTGGGGGTGCCACACCCACAAATAGGATTAAAGTATTCTAATTAATTGTTGAGTTTAAAAGGGGTGCCTAAACTCACTCATAAGACTTGCATATAAAGGAGAGATGTCATTGTGACATTTGATCATTGTGCATAATGGAATTAGCATAAGTGAGAATGCACTTGTGCTAGGAGCTTGGAAATTTCAGCAAACGAATTCTTCAATTGTGGCAAATCTGGCCTAGGGTTTGGAGGTAATTTTCTGTTTTTGTCTCAAGCCAAGGAAGGTATCTTTCCCAGCCAAGAGAGGCACACGTGTGAAGGAGGAGAGGAGAAGCAACGCATGTGTGAGGAAGAAGGTACATGCCACATGTGTGGAGCAGGCCGCATGTCTGAGGCAGCCGTACAACTACACGTGTGAGGAGAAACAACCATACAACAACTGCATGTGTGAGAAATATTCAGCTGCACGTGCGAGGATTACATGCTGCACATGTGAGGTACTTCAGGCTGCACATGCGAGTGTCTTGGGTAGGTACAACAGTCTGTACTGCTGATGTCAGCAGCCGTACGACTTACGTCAGCAAGGGTACAGGTGGCAGCAACAAATTTGTTAGGGAGAGGTGATTTTCGGGTATTTTGCTGATCTTTTTGTCTTGAGGTGGATAAGGTTGTCCCCATATTTGGTCAAAGTGTGTTGACCAAGAGGGCTGGTTTTGCCCTTAGATTTTCTGAATTTGATAAAGTTTACATAGCAAAAAATTGTCTCAGTTGTGTTGATGATTCGTCTATGATATTTTTTGTTTCTGCTGCATATAATTTCAATCATAATTTTCAGTGTAAAATTGTTCAGTGATAACAACTAGGGTGTTACTGTTTGCTCACTAGGAAGCAATTTTCAGATCTGAAAATTAGACACATAGAGTGCATGTGAAATTGACATGGGATTAGAGCATGGGATTTGAAGAGAAGGGGATCATCTTGAGACACATTGTTGGCTACAACACTCAAAGAGTGTTGTACTTGTTCTTGTTCCGGGTAGGTCACCATGGTGAACACATTGAAGCTTGAGGACAGGTTGGAAGGGGCAACCAATTTCCGGGCTTGGAAGGCAAGGGCTCTCCTTTTGTTGGAAGAAAATGACCTTAAGGAGTATGTTGAGAGTGTGGTTGCAACCCCTATCGATCCAAAAGAGTTGACAACTCAGAAGAAGAAAGAAGTGAAGTCCAAGCGACTGTTGCTTGAGTCCTTGAAGGATCACTTGATTCCTCACATTGCTGAGAAGACATCTAGCAAGGACATGTATGATGCTCAGGTAGGTCTATATCAGAATGGGAACACTGGCAGGGAGTTGCATTTGAAACACCAACTTCAGGTTTGTTATCCTGTAGCCCAGGGATAACTAAGTAGATCACATCTTGAGGCCCATAGGTCCTAGACATGGAGTATCGAGAGCCAGACGACTTAACCATGGCCCCTCTTTTCTTCAGTGCAGTCCACATATCACCAACAACAATATCCATTATTGAAATATTGTAATTGCAAAGTATATTCTAATTATAATCAAGTTATTATTCAATAGATCAATCCCCTTTTGTGGATTGATCACATCGGGACTTATGTATGACCAAATCCCCTATTGTGGATTGGTCAAACCATGTTTATATGATTCTATTTGAGAAGTCGACCCCTAGGGCTAATTAAAGAGGTTTTAGCTACTAGTTGGAGAAGTCGGCCTTGCTTGATGAAAAGACACAACCCTAGCGCTCCTCAGCTAGTATAAATAAGAGGGGCTAGTGCCTCATTCACTCACTCACTCAAGTCACTCATCTAGTGTGCAAGTTTGAAGGAAGCTGTAGTTAGAAAAAGAAGAGAGGCACATTGCTCATTCTTGGATATTCTCTATTGTTTGGTCTTTTATGTTGGCATTGTATTGGCAATCTATATTAAGGAAGTTTTTGCTGGGTTTTCTCCCCAATGAGGGTTTCCCAGGATAAAATGCTGTGTACCTTGTGATTGTGTTTCTCTTAGTGATCCTGCTTATGCTATTATTGTCTAGTAAATTGAAAATAAATTAATATTAACTTTAAATCTAACATGGTTTTAGAGCTTGAATGAATAGAGCACCTTTCACTAGGTAACCAAAAATGTCACTTTTGTCGTCTAAGAAAATTAGGGCTTTTTGTTGGAAGGGAATTTCAACCTAAAAACCATCTAGGGAAGTGCACCCTAGCCTAGCGAACTCATTGGTAGCTTGAGTGCACCTTTTTAGTGGCTAGAGGCTTCGGAAAGTGAAACCCTAGTTTTCACTGGTACGAGAAAACCAGAAAACCAAGAAACCAAAACCAATACCAGAAGTACCAGTCCATATTTGCGCAAGCTCAGTTTCAAGGGGTAAAATTTGGATTTTCTGAAAAAACACTGCACCAACCTACTCGCCTCAACCCAAAGCACCTCCTGGTAAGTTCAAATTCAATTTTTGAGCACTTTCAATTTTTGGTCATTTTCCTAGCTCCAGGTCAAGATGTTTGCAAACACTAAGCTTGTGGACAAGTTAGAAGGTGTGGAAACCTTCCGTGCCTGGAAGTACAAGATTGCACTCATTCTTGAAGAGAATGACCTTGCGAAATTCATAAAGGAAAATGTACCGAAAGTCGTAGAAGCTACAACTAAAGAAAAGTACCAGAAGGATATGGTTAGGGCCAAAAGAATCATTGCAGCCTCTATTAAAGATCACTTGATCCCTCAAGTGTCTTCTAAGAATACTCCAAAAGAAATGTTTGATGCCCTAACGAGAATGTATGAAGGATTGAATATCAATTGGAAGATGAATCTGAGAACCCAACTAAAGATTACAAAGATGCAGAAAGGAGAAACTGTTCATGACTATTTCTCTAGGGTTTCTCAATTCAAGGAACAACTATAAGCAATTGGAGACAACCTAGATGAAGACGAATTCATAATGACAACTTTTAATGGTCTCACAAGACCTTGGGATGCCTTCATCCAAACTATCTGTGCAAGAAAGGAGAAACTCCAATTTGACAGTCTTTGGGAAGAATGTGTTCAAGAAGAAGCAAGAGTAGCCAATCGAGAAGCAGTATTATTAAGGGATGAGGATCAAGCCCTAGCTTCTCATGCTAAAGGAGGAAATAAAAGGTCTCACTTCCAAAAGGAGACCCACCTTCATAAGGAATCTCACTCCCCAAAGAGAGTCACCCACTTCCATTAAGGATCTCACCCTCCAAGGAGATTTCAGAAATATCAGAAGGGTCAAAGAAGAGAAAAAGATTTCTCCTCTTATCAATGCTATCATTGTGATAAGATGGGATACATTGCTAAGAATTGTCCCACCATAAGGGAAGAATACGAGAAGAGAAATAACAAAAGACATCATGCCCATGCAGTTGAAGATGATGAGTCACCCACGAAGATGATTAAAGAAAAGATTAAAGACTATGTTTTATTCTCTGCTCTCTCAGGATCTGTGACATTTGGAGAGGATACTTGGCTCATAGATAGTGGTGCCTCTAAGCACATGACAGGTCAGAGAGACATTCTCTCTAGCCTTACAGAAAAAAACTTTCCCCAGAAAGTTACACTCGAAGATGATTACCAATACCCTATCTAAGGAGCGGGAGAATCCACCTACAAACTTGATTCAGGGACCTCGTTGAAAATGAAGGATGTACCAGGTTTGACAAAGAATTTGCTTTCTATCTCAGCTTTAGATAAGAAAGGTTTCAGGGTTGCATTCATAGATGGTGAAGTCCTTATGTGGCCTAAAGGAAAAACCATAGAAGATGCAATTGTTATTGGAACAGAAGAAGGTGGCTTGTATAAATTAAAAGGTCACTCAAATGCAGCCTTGACTCACTCCACTGAGAATCCATGTGAACTTTGGCATAGAAGACTAGCTCACATCAACTACAAAGCCTTACCATATGTAAGCAAGGTAGTTACAGTCTACCAAAATTCAAGGTTGATTATGAAGGTGAGTGCAAGGGATGTGCACAAGGAAAGAACATAAAGAATCCTTTCCCGAAGAGAGACAGTAAAGAAAAAAGAATCTTGGAGCTCATCCACTCTGATGTATGTGGCCCAATGCCATCAACCTCTCTTAGTGGGTATGTATACTATGTGTCATTTATTGATGATTATTCTTGCAAGACCTGGGTTTACTTCTTGAAATCAAAAGATGAAGTGTTTGTAAAATTCAAGGAATTCAAAGCCTTGATAGAGAATCTCTCTGAAAGAAAAATCAAGATACTCAAGTCAGATAATGGAGGAGAATACACCTCAAAATAATTTGGAAGCTTTTGTAGAGATGACGGGATTAAGAGGGAGCTCACCACTCCCTATAATCCTTAGCAAAATGGTGTAGCTGAAAGAAAGAATAGAACTGTGATGGAAGCAGTGAAGACTATGATTCATGATCGAGATCTTCCAATGCACTTATGGGATGAAGCAACAAGAACAACAGTGTATGTCCAAAGCAGATTATCCCATAGTGCACTTGGATTCAAAAACCCCGAAGAAATGTTCTTCGGAAAGAAGCCAGAAGTAAGCCATCTCAAGATATTTGGCTGTCCAGTGTTTGTACACATTCTGAAAGAAAAGAGAACTAAGCTGGACCCTTCAAGAAAGAAGGGAATATTTGTTAGATACTGTGAGGTCTCTAAGGCCTTCAGAATTTACATACCAGGTTACCATCATATTAAGATCAACAAAGATGTAATGTTTGATGAAGATGCAACACTCAAGAAATCAAGGAGATGCGAACTTGAAGAAGTATATGAAGAAGAGCCTGTAGCTCCTAGAGTTGCAGAACCAGTAAGGGAAGTTACAGATACTCCATCTTTATTCCTTCCATAACCTCTTTCCTTTTTGGGTAGTGGGATTGGTTACACTATGAAGGGTTGTACCTTACCTCGTGGGAAGAAGGGGCTAAAGGCTCAGAGGGTAAAAGTAAGTGGCAAGAATTAAAAGCCAAATTTGAAACCTTCGAGATGCTTCGCCTAGGGATCCTCGAGAAAGCAGTGAAAAGCTTCTTAGAAAGCAAAGGGGACCCACAAGATAACATAAACACTCAAGGTACTAGTTGATGGATAGGAGGTCTCATCACGAGCTGGCCTATTGTGACCATGGGCATGTAGCAGTATGACATTACTACCTATTTGGTCACCAAACCAGGGTAGTGGCTCTTGGTGGCATAGCCAAGAGTAAAGGGGTCTCATTACGAGCCAACCTTCTCATTTCCGTGAAATGTTTGTGGATAACGCTGCCACCTCTGGTCATCAAGCCAAGACAGTGGCCCTCATTTTTTCCCTTGAAACATAAGAGAAAAACATCAAAAGAAATAAAGCTAAGAGTAAATGGCAATGAATGGGCTAGGAAACAATTGCATTCATGACAAGGTGCAACTCACCCTCTGTTGACCACCTATTCAACTAGGGGGTCAACTCCATGTACCATGAAGATATTCATCGTCAGATGCTACCAAGTCAAAGACTTTCTGGTTCTACGAGGCAATGTTGGCCTTCAACACATATTTTTGTAATGGAATTTCAGCTCCCCTGCGTGGGATAATAACGTAATAGGTCCGCATGGATCATAGTGAGGTCAGTTACCTTAGGACATCATCATTAGAGGAGCCCCTTTCACTTAGTGTTTTTTTTCCTCAGGTTATTAATTTGGCCTAACTAGGCTTATTAATTTCCCTTGAGTTTTTCACTCCCACAAATAATTCTTCCAAAGTGGTGAAAGACGTTCTAATGGTTTCGTCCTCTGGTAACTAGTATTTAGGAATGTTGTAAATCACCATGTAAGACATCTCTCAAAGTTTTGCGGAATTTCGTCGATTCTACATAGGTTTTTTTTTTAATTTATTAAAATTGCCTAAGTTGGGTAATTTTAATTAAATTTTGATAAAAAATGTAAAAACTAGGTCCTTGGGCTTTTGCTAGGGGTATTTGTGCTCAAAAGAAATGGAATGAGACCCCCTACACCCTTGGACCAAGTTTCAACTCAATTGGACAAGTTTTGCTAGGTGTTTGTCCATGAGGAGTCTTAGTTAGTCAAAAACAACAATTTAATTGCTAGTCATGACATAGTCAAAATGTCATTTTTTGTAAATTTGAGCTAAATGTTTGAAGTAAAGGTGGGGATGATGTCTAAGCCTTAGCCTATCCTATCCTAACCTTTTCCTACCCTTTCTACACCCCCTCCTTTTCCCTCACTTCATACAATTCACCTCCCTAGGGGAATTACGCCCCTCTCAATGAGAAAACTTTAGAAAAACCAAAAGTTGAAGTAGTGGGGCCCTCTCTCCCTTGGTGCGTCCTCCTAAGCCATCCAACTTAGCCATTTGACTTGGCCCACACCCTCTACCACACTCCCCCTCATCAATCCATCTTTTAAACCCTAAAGTTGCACCCTCCTCCTTGAGATGCTCACTTGTGCTTGGTGGTGGACACTTGGCTTTGATCCAAGAGGGGTAACTTTGCCTCTCCAAGTATAAATGAAGGCCCTCTCTCCCTCATTTTCTCACCAATTCTATTGCTACTGTTATGCTAACCATTTTTCTCCTCACTCTCCTCATCTCTCCCATCTTGCTCTCATCATTCTTGCTCTCACATTTGGAGAGGAACGTGTAGCAACTAGTTACTGCAACTTCCTACTTGCTTATAGAACGTGCTTTGGAGGACCTATGGTGTGTCAAAGATTTGTCTTGATACACTTATTCGTTTGAGGTGATATTGTATTTTGTTGAAGCATTTCTCAAGATATATAGTAGATTTCCCAAGTAAACTAGTTTGCTTGGGTAGATTTTCAATAGTGCGGTTTTAAATCTATATGAGTAGAATAGTAGATATTGCAAAATAGTTTTGTTTTATTTATCTTACTCACTCATCTTTGCTCTCATCTTATAGATTGTTTCACAAGTTGTAGGTTATCTCAAGGGTTTGCAAGACTAGCTTTGAGTTGGAAGTTTGCCTTCATAACCCACCTTGAGCCTCCTAACTTTCTACATTTTTTTTTTCTATTCATTACATTTAAGAAATGTGGGTTTGCTAACACTTAGAATATGTCACTTCAACTATTTTATTTGCTGAAATTTGTATGCAGAAAATTTCTGTGTAAAAACAAAAAATTTCTTTCATTTGTTTTGTGTTTTGCAGCATTTCCAGCAAGCAATAACTTGTTGTTTTTTGCAGATTCTCGCTAGTACAAGGGGAAGTGTTGCCCAAATTAGGCCACAAAACACTCAAGGAAGGCCTTACTTTGTTGGGTAACAATACCCATCTCTTCCTTTCATTTTTCTAGCATTGTAGCAAGTCCAAGGGAGTCCCTAAGAGGTTTGCATTATTTGTTTATAATTTTCTGCAATTTACATATTACTTTGTGCCTACATCTTGGTGTGAGCTTGGCTTAGCCAACCCCCAAAACCGTAAGGCTAGGTTAGTCCTTTAAATTTCTGCAATATTTCCTTTTATTGTTTGCCCCACTTGTCATTATGACAAGGTTGTGTGGCTAGTTAAATTTCTGTTCTTGTTTCATTTCATTCAACCATCTTTGGCACAAAATAAGAAGACTTGCCTCCGCCTTGTGCCATTGTATGTGGTTTGCTTAGTGTAGTTTTATTCTTTCAAGCATTTAAATTTTATTGTTGCTTACACCTTGGAGTGAGCTTGGCCTAGGCAACCCCCAAAATCGTATGGCTAGTTTAATGGTTTACTTCTAATGTGATTAATGGTTTAAAAATTATCTAGATGTAGAAGTAACACACATTAATACTAGCTTAGGCTCATGGAGGCATAGTGATCTATCAATGCTACCTTAAGCTTTCATTGCAAGTTTCCATTGCTTCAAGTATTTGTTTTTATTTCCTAATCTTACACGAGCACTTTTATTTTCTTGCAAGTATCATGGGCATGTTATAAGTGGTTTAAGACAACTTATCTTTCATTTATTGCAAGTTATTGTTCAAGCTCTTTTCATGCTATTTCAAGCTATATCTTGTGGTTAAGCACTTTCATTATTTGCAAGCAATTCAATTTCGTTTTTGGTTCAAGCACCTAACTCTTTGGCAAGCAACATCTTGCCTAACACCTACACTAACTTAATTTACCTTAGTTTCACAGGCCTAAAATTTATTAGACTTTAATAGGGCCCTCACCACTGACTCAACTGCTCAACTTTGCCATTCAAACGGGGATTGAAAGGAAGCAACGGAAGGTGATAGGTCGGGGACGATCTCGTGGCGCTCGACCTCCTTTCCGGGAGTACTTCTTTCCTTGGGTTGACCTGTGGAGCTAGGGTGGGACCTTGTTTGCCTCACTTTTTGAGCACCAAGCAACTACTTGGTACAAGCAGGGGGAGTCTTGAGGTTGGCACTTAGTTAGGATTCACTTTTAACTCAAAAACTTTTAACAATCCTTAATCCACTTTCAGCCTTGGGACATTCACTTTGGACACTTACACTTTGTGGTTGACACTTAATCTTGCAAGCTTTCACTTCTCATTTACATTTCCGTGCAAGTTTATTTGAATGTTGTGGATAATTAACTAAGTGGTTTTAGTTGCGCCTTTGCCCTTGGAGGCCTTTTTCAAGTATTTCATTTTTTGTTTAAGTGTGGTGTTGGCTTATTGGTTTGACCCCCTTGAAGTTGTGCATCCTTTGGAGGTAACTTCATTGTTGGGTTTGTGTAATTTGTGTTGCCATTGAAGGCAATCACATTAGAGTTGTGCATCCTTTGGAGACACTCTATTGTTGAGCATGCTGGCTTGATGTGTTGGTAATCTCTTCATTTTAAACATCTTCATTTCCTGCACAATCAAGTAGTTGGGTTAGTATTTGTATCTTTGTTTATAGTTGTATCCTTGCATGTATCTTGTATTTAGTTGTAACTCTTAGATATTCTTTGTTGTAGCTTTGTATCTAATCTTGTTGTAGTGTATCTAGTTCTTTTGTAATCTTTGTAATCTTGTGTAATCATTGTAAAATCTATCTCCCTTAAACTCTAGTTGACCCCTTGCCCAACCTTAGGCACTAGTCTTTAGTTGTCTTAGGAAAATGCTTGCTTTTCATTTGAATTGTTGCACACTGCATTGCTGCCTTTGCATATAGGCTAGATCTTCCTCCAAACCTTTTAACTAACTGAAATCAACTCCTAGAATTAAATTTTAATCTCACATAGTAACTAGGGTCTACCCCCCTTGGCTTCCTTAGGAGTAAGCCTAGACAGAAGAGGTTCAAGTCGAGTTGACAGTGGGCTTTGAACCTAGGCATTGTGCCTCCAAGGACACACTAAGTGAGCAGGACTTAGCTCACGTTTGCAAATGTGTATAAGGACGACAACACCCTCCACAAAGGCACCCACATGTAAGACTCTACATTTCCCTGTTATTACATGCACCCATGCCCAAATATTTACCCCATGCCATCGCATACACTTGCATGACTTGGAATAGACTCCACCTGGGAAACACCCCAAACTTAAGAGAGGTTAGCCCAATAGGACATCCTGAACCCCTTTCGAAACCTAACTTGTCAAATTGCATAACGTCTTTGAGCATTTGTTTGGGGTTAAGGGGGGTTTGATACAGATGTTCGGGTAATTTTATTATTAGATGTGATTTGCATGCTATGATCCTTGTGACTTATGAACCCCTGGAGGGCGTACGTGTTGTTTCTGCAGGACCTTGTTCGGTGGACAGGTACACATGAGGGAATGATTAGCTCAGACCTTCATAGGGGCTCAAAGCCCACAGATGGATGCTGAAACCCCAACCAGGGGTAAGAAGAGATTCAAGATTTGCACCAGATGAAGGAAGTACGTTGCCTTTGGAGGTATTGTGGAAGACCTAGACCTAAGGTCTCATGCTCCTCCCATCTGAACGTTGGCCTTTGACGTCACTTCTGCAACCCTAGACGTCACCTGTCAGCTGGGGTTGTCACCTTGGAGTCATTCATGAGGCCTTTTGGACGTGTGGGAAAATTTTAGGCCTTTGGAGGCCTAGTGTTTCATCTCCTTTGCCCAACGCCCCACACTTGAGGCCCAACGTCACCCTAGGAGGGCATGACGTCACCTTTGGAGGCCTAGCGTTTCATCTCCTTTGCCCAAAGTCCCACACTTGAGGCCCAACATCACCCTAGGAGGGCAGGACGTCACCTTTGGAGGCCTATTTAGATGCAAATTGAATTTATTTTGGTAAAAATGTATTTTTTGAGTAAACTGGTCTGGTCGGCCCTAATATTTTGACCTAAAATAATTCATTTTCATACATAAAGTGACATTCATTTTCATAATAACTCATCACACACAAGTGGTGGTCTGAAATTTTCTCCCCCTTTAAGGGTTATTGGCTGAAATAACTACGACGCACCTCTTGGGAGAGCTTTATGGTGGTGTATTTTGGCATTTTTCATGGTGGAATGGTCTTCAACTAGGGTTTGACTTGATTATTCTTGGTGAAGTAAGTGGAAAATCTGCATTTTTATTCGTGCTATGAATGTTTGTGGTAAAATTCACTTGTTTCATGTCTAAGATTATGAAATTGCTTGTTTAAACCGTAGGGGAGAAACAACAAATGCTTCTTTCTCCCTGTTGACCGCCTCTTCAACTAGGGGGTCAACTCCATGTATCATGAAGATGTGCATCAACAGATGCAAACATGTCGAAGACTTTTTGGTTCTACAGGGCATTTGTTTTGCTCCAGCACATAGTTTTGTAAGCGGGATTATTGCACCCCTGCGCGGGTTTATAATGTAATAGGTCTATATGGATCATGTTAGGTCAGTTGCCTTAGGGTTTTTTCATTAGGAGAGTTCCTTTCGCTGAGTGTTTTTTATCCTCAGGAGGTTAATGTGGCCTAACCAGCCGGGTTAATCTCCCTTGAGTTTTTCACTCCCACCCAATAAATCCTCCAAAGTGGTGAAAGGCGTTCTAACGAAGTCATTCCTAGGTAGCTAGTGTTTAGGAATGTTGTAAATGACCATGTAAGACAACACGTGAAATTTCGTGGAATACTGTCAAGTATAGCTAGGTTTTTTTTAAGTTTTCGAATTAATTAATTGATTAATTAATTCATTAATTCTGGGTAATTAATGTAAAACTTAGGTTCCGGGATTTTTGATAGGGGTATTTGTACTCAAAAGAAAGCTAATGAGACATCCTACACCCATGGACCAAGTTTCAACTCAGTCGGACAAGTTTTGCTAGGTTGTTTGTCCACTTAGGAGTTTTTCGGAAAAACGACGGTTTTAATTGCCAAACCCAGGACATGGGCAAATGTTAATTTTGTAATAATGGTCCAAATTAAATGAGGTAAGTGGCAAATAATGATGAGAGATACCCCACCTACCTATCCTAACCCTTTACCTACCTTTTAAACCCCCAATTAATTAAAATTACATTTTAATTATTTCCCCACTTTGAGCTTACGTATACCTTTCCCCACGTGAGGATGTGATAAGTCTTAAGGTGATGTAATAATTCATATTAAATGAGTTATGGGCCCCTCCTCATGAGGTGCGCCCCTCCTTCTATCCACCCACTTTTTCCTCACCTCACGTCACACTCACGCATCCCTTTGGATGTGTGTCCCCACTCCCACGTAAATGTTGGCATTTCCTTCAATAAAAGGCATGGGTCCCTTATCCTCCATGTACACCTCTCCTCCACCTATCATGTGCAATTGGGGAGTGTGTTCAACACACTCAACCCACACTCCTCCACATTCAAGCTGACTCACGCCTTTCCCTATCCATCCTCACGTTTTTTTTTCCTTTGAAGCTTACGTCCTTTTAGCATGTTACGTGCACCTTCCCTTTTTTAAACTTGGAAACTCTTCTTAAGTGGGTCGTGGGACCTTCCCTCTTCCCATGCGCCTTACCTTATCCCTCCACGTCACACCTAGAGTGTGTCCCACACACTCTTCATTACCAAATTCCTCACTTCTTTCCTTTTTTGCCTCACGCGTTCCCTCTTGAACTCACGCATTGTCCTTTTCCAACTCACGCTTCCTCTTGGATAATGGGAAACATCTCTTGTAAAGGCATGCAACTTCTCCCTCAAGGCATGCGTGGGTCTCTTCTTACCCAATTCGCCCCTCCTTCCTTGCTTTCTCACCCATCCACTTCATCGTTTTCCATTTCCTTCAACCTAAAAGCCTATCATCTCATTGACTGCTTTCCCCTGTGAGTTGTTTTGTCCCTTGGATCTTTGACAAGTGTTGAAGATCCAAGAGGGGTCTCTTGGTCTCCCATGGCTATAAAAGAAACCCCTCACTCTCTCATTCTTCACCTTTCATTATTGCACTGTTATGCTACTATTTTCTCACTATCTCATTCTCTTCCTCTCTCATCATTATTGTCACTTCTCTTCATTGGTGTGGATATTGAAGAACTTGTAGCAATTAGTTGCTACAACTTCTTCCATTTGGATAATAAAGGAATTGCTTTGGAGGATACACGGATCTCAAGAGTAGTCTGGGCTCGTTATATGCTTATGAGGTGAAATCGTTTTGTTTTAAATATTTGTGTGATAATAGGTAGATTGTTGGGTAAAGTAGTTTACTTAACTAAGTTTAGTAATTGTATAATTGCTAACTTATTTGATCTGCATTTACTAATGATTGAAAGTAGTTTTGATTATTAATATATGCCATCATTATCTATCTTCGTCTCACATTCTGTTTTAAGCTTTGCAGGACAATTCAAGGAGAGGATATTGGGATAAGTCCAAGCATGGATTTACCCTTACTTCTTACTTACACTCCAATTTATTTCTGATATTGTTCACCTTCTCTCATTCTTCATTTTGGTAGCTAACATGCTTAGACAGGTCACCTAAAATCATTTAATTTTCTGGTTCTCGTATGCATGAAATCTTTGCCTAAAAACAAAGATTTCATAACATTTTCTGAGTGTGTTGCAGCTCAAATCAGCAAGCAATAGCTTGCTGATTTTTGCAGATTCTTACCAGGACAAGAGGGCATACTGCCCAATTCACATGCACAACACACCCTCCAAACAACTCCTCTCACTGGGTAACGTTTTCTTCTTCCCGATCTACTCTAAAATACTGTAAACGCAAGCCCGAAGGAGTTGTACCCAAGCGGCTTGCTTTCCTTTCAGTCTTTACTTTGCAAGCTTAGCTAGATTAGTCGTGATTTCTATATGCATGCTTAACACAAAATAATCTAGAGTAGATCTCATAACACATGATAGCTTAGAGCCCGTGGTGGCTTAGATTAGATCGTTATTTTCCGTTGCATGCAAGTTTAAGTTTATCTAATCTTTATATTAC
>JZKD02S2242458.1:419576-435532 GCA_000966675.3 Picea glauca
ACTCTCAAGAGCAATGAGTGAGATGGCAAGATGGCAAGAGCAAGAGAGTGGGAGTGAGATGAAATTTCAGTATAGTAACACTAGCTCAAAGAATGGTGAGTTGGGAGTGAGGAGATGGATCTATTTATACTTGGAGAGGCAAACCTACCTCTTTTGGATCAATGCCAAGTGTCCACCACCAAGCATAAGAGTAGATCTCAAGGCTAGGGCACACCATCTAGGGTTTGAAAGCTAGATCTAGGGTGTAGAAAAATGTAGGAGGTGTTGGGATCAANCAAAGAGGTGTGGGAGGCCTTGGGATTGATGCCAAGGAAGGTGAGACAGGTGAGTGCATGCATGGAGTATATTTTTAGGTTCTTCAACAAGATTAGTTCAGTGCTGCAGGTAGGTCTAATTGGCAGAAAGGAGACATGTTTGAAGGATGGCAAATATAGAAATTCGGCTTGAAACCAACACTGACTTGAGGTTGAAGATAGACATGTTCAGATTAGAAATTGTTCAAGCATAGAGGATAATGCTTTCAGATCAGCTTCATGTTGAAGAAAGGCACGCTGTTTATAGTGCTATGGATAAAGATAGGGAACTTGAAATTGAAGTTTCTTTTGTGCAAATTTAGAGCCGTGCTTTCATTATAAAAGGGCCTTCAGCCAGCTGAATCCGGCATCAGTGCATTATTTGTTGGAGTCCTTCAACTGTAAATCCGCTCTTCTTCCTGATTCAGATCTGATTTTACTAGGAATTAGCTAGGATTTTAGGAAGTCAAATCCGCTGTTCTTTACTGCAGCATGTATCTCCTGGAGGATGAACATGGATAGGAGTTAGAGTTAGTGATTTTGTCTATCCCCTTTGAATCCTTTGTTTTGGAGACATTATGATTATGTAATAGACAACTTTCATTACTACAGTGAAGGGCTGATCCCTGCTTTTGGCTCTCAAAATATTTTCTAGTTATGAGAATTCATTCAAATTGGTTGGTCTCATTTTGGTTAGAATGCAGTATTATAATTTCATCTCTTAGTAGGATTCTTTGATTCCATTGCCCTACTGAGATTTCGTATGAACTAGCTTTTTGGTGGTATGGTTGAACTTCCCATTAAGTTTGATAGTGTTTCTCTCTGTTTCTTCTGTTATAGATTCTACACTGGGCTTCACCCTGTTGACCAATATCTTGTCATGTTCATTCATAAAGGGGGTTTTTTAATTGTGAAAAATAAGGACAATATATTGTAGGTATTGGGGGGGGGGATGTGCAGTCTCAAGGGGTTTATAGGTATGCGGGGGGGGGTAAAAAGGGGCATTTAGTTAAAATAGGGGTTTGTTTTATTGGGAAGATGTATTGGTAGGGGGGTTAAATAAAAGGATTTTGGGAGGTATTTATCAATATCTAGTGAAATTAGGGGTTTTATTTAATATTCCACGAATGCAGGTGCTATTTCATAGGTTCACTAAGTGAAGACCCCATGAGATTCTATTGCCTAATTGATTAATTCACCGGTCACATGAAAAACAGAACCGAAAGTTGCAAATTTGAAGAATTTTGTTCACAGATATGAATGGCTTCATTGAAGATCAGATGTAATACAAGATCCTTGCCTCTATACTACAAATATTTAAACGATCTTTAGGGAGATCCCCTGGAGTTAGAAAATCACTGATTCTAAAGTAAGAAGCACCTTGACAGAGTCCCTAAACTGTTCTTTTGAATATCCTGAAAGGTATTGTCATGCTTAGCCATATTTTTATGGGATCAATTCGAAAAATCACAGTATTCATAAGCAGGCGAAATGTGCAATTGTAGATGAGAAGAATTTGTATGTAAATTTCTGAAAATGAGGCCTACTTATTGCATTTCAACTGGCAAATTGCCCGTCTAGGTTTTCCCAGTAGTCTGTTAGATTATTAAGGATGGCCTTGTCCAATAGTCTCCTGGATCATACTTTTGCATTTAAGTTGTCGTACATATATTATATACAGGCCTTGCCTTCTATTTCTTTGCATGCTGGCTGCCTATAACGGATTGAAAATTTATAATACTATAATGTGAGTTGTCTTTACAATAGCTCTCTTAACTGTGGCCATAACATGAACAGTACCATAATGCAATTGCAGATCCCTACTATCATAAAACAATACCTTAATTAGATAGAACAAATTTCATGTGTCATAGGTGTTGTCTTTTTGTTGAGAATATTTGGAGACCCAAAATATTGGAATTTCTATAGATAATTTACAAGGACGCAGGAAGATATATTAACTAGAGCACTAGTTAAGAAGTAGCTAAACCACTATGTTAGAAAGAAGTTTGTTCTGCTGGAATCTGTTTAGTATTATCGCCTTTGTTTAGACACCTTTGTTTCTGATTATATCTTTTTGTTCAGGAACTAGGTTGTGATACTAACCTCTACGCTTTGGTCTTTGGAGAATCAGTTCTAAATGATGCGGTAATTTTTCAAACCCCTAGAAAAATGTTTGCATTTCATTATAATGTTGCTCTTCCTGAAAATATAAAACCTTAAATTGTCATTCTATTCTCTTTTATATCTGTTGAATTAATAATTTAAACATTGAAGTGGTCAAATTGATTGCCTTATATCAATATAATATTATAGTCTCGAGTTTGTCACATAGTTTGGATTTTGATTCTTCTGACATCTTGCTGTCGTGGCATGGGGATCTTTTCTAAGGTGGCGATATCTCTTTACAGGTCAGTATTATTAGATAGCGAGAGATGGAAATTGTTTCTTTAATTCTACGAGGATAATTTTGTTATTTCAAATGCATTGGTATGCTAATTTAAAACTGGCTGATTGCTAACATTGAAATAAACATGGTGTCCATATGGGCAGGACGATGTTATCAGTCCGTCAGCATGCAGCAACCAACCCGAGTTTGTTTACTGCAGTGTGGAGGTTTATTGAAACTTTCTTTGGTTCCATGTCCACAGGTTGGAAGTTCAGAACTTTCGGTCATTTCTTATAATTAAATTCATATAATAACCTTTGTTTTGTTTTATTTAACACAGTGTTCTTTCTTGGTTCGAGGTATGACAAATTTGTAATCTTATGCATTGTAAAAAAATGAAAAAATGAGCTGTTAGAGTGTCAAGAGGTGACCAAAAGTGATCAATACGGCTGTAAATAGATGCATGGTTAAAGCAGCAATAGTAGAGTATAATAGGCATCTCTAGATTTTGAACGAATTATCTGGTCATGCTTCGCCTACACCGCATGAATTTCTTCTTTGTTATCCCATGATGCACTCTACTTTAATTTCAAATTCCAGAATTTGCGACTGCAAATGTAAGGGTATCGATCTCTATTTCAAAAGCATGTATACAATTTGAAGGATAAGATCTATAGTCTCTTGACTCTCAATTTTTAAATTGCTTGATTATTTTTGTTTGAGCAATAGATGTCAGCTACTATCTTAATTTGTATGCTGTATAGAGGTTGGGTTAATTGTCATAGGTTGTTTTTAAGGAAAACAATAGTAAAGGTTATGTAAATGATATTTTGAGCAATGCTTGAAGCACAGGATGACACATATGTTGATACTGAGAGGGGGGGTGAATCAATATCAAGTACAATTTAACACTTTTTAAAACTTTAACTTTTCGATCAATTAAATCCATCCAATATACAGTAAAGAACAGAAAAACAAATACACAGTGCACAACAGATTTATATGGAAATCCATGAAATGTTTTTCTTATATAATATCAAGATTACATTCATAGGAAACTGCAACTTCCAAGATTCTACAACTCCAACTGGAAGGAGGTTTCGACCCCCTAATTTACAGGCTCCAACCTGAAGGAAGGTACGAGTCCCTAGATTCTCCACCTTCAACTAGAAGGAGGCTCCAATCCCCTTTCCTTGCCCCTTCCTTCCACCCTCAAATATGTATATAAAAGAATCAATCTGTCACTATCACTGTCAATGTCGCTGTCTCTGTCACTCTCATTGATACATCATCATCATCATCAAACTGGGTCCACATAGAGATCCTAGGCCGGCATGGGTCCACATATAAAACCCAACAATAACTGTTTTATCTCGAACACCTGTTTGGGACTAGTTTCTGGATTAGTCACAAACCCTAATTTTCAACAAGTATAACTCTGTACCTGTAATGAATCAGGATCTGAAACTTGTACCCAATCTTCTTCGATATCTTCTTTGAAATTCCTCCAAGTTTCACTCCTTGATTCGTCCTTGAAAAAGAGTTATAGCGAAAATGGTAGGCCTTGCTAAATTTTTTCCTATTCTGGAGAGAGAACTTGTACAACATGCCACGCGCTCAATATTTGATATTTGATTATGAAACTCACACAAAAAATACTATTGACTGTACTCGTTCCAATGCAATTGGCCTCACATAATTTGGATTATCTATGAAGAAGTTATCACTATTTTACCCGGAACACCTGTTTGAGACTAGTTACAGGACTAGTCAAAAACCCTATCTTCCACAGAGTGTATCTCCAAAAGTAAAATGACCTAGAAGCTGAAATTTGTACCATAGGTACCTTGACATGTCTTCTCAACAACCTTCAAGTTTCGCTATCTGAATCATTCTAGAAAAAAAGTTATAGCGAAAATGCCAAGATGACCTTCAAAGAACATGCCTTAGAACAAATCATCACAAGACTTCATTTTCACTTGGAATTTCGCCCTTCTTCACTTCATCTTCCCTCTGAAATTCGCAACCAAATGAGTGCTAAGTGATCACAAGATTGAATGATGAAAATGAGAGGTTCTTAATGTGTATTTATACCCTTCCAAGTGCTTCCTTTACTTAACTTTAGGGCCAACCTATAACTTCTTGTTTGCAACACCTTTTAGTGGCAAATTCACATGATCATCTTTAAGAGGGCATAGCTTCTCAACCTTGAGGAACCATGTGGTGTGCCATCTACTGTTGGAAACGGTTTGACGAGGGATATTAATCCATGGAGGTTTTGCATGCATTTGCAATGTCCTTCATACTCTTTTTCTTCAAACAACTGCAGGACTTCTTGACCACACCTTGGGGCTTCTTGTGGGCTTCTTCAAAGTATCTGTAACAAACATAAATATATATAGAATATATAAATATAAATAAATAATCATTAAATAATAATAATTAATACATCATAATGAAAGGACATGTCTTATCCAAAAGACACGTCTATTAATGAAAGGGCACCCCTGCGTGGATATATATTAATCTCATATCTCATTCTTTTACATTTTACTCAATATAATATTATCTCATCTTAAATGGATTACCTTATTCTATCCTACTTAAATTGGATATTCTTATAATTGTCAAACAAGTTTGTTTGTCACAGTGGTATGAGAGCACGTCTAATTCTGGCCGTTGGCCACGCTCTTATCAAAGCTTCGTTGTCTGATCCTAGCCTTTCGCCATACAAGCTTTTAGCTATACTAAATTTTTTTTCCAGAGTTTCTTTGCTTTCGGTCCTTGACCATCATAGGCCTTTGGCCATTTGCATTTCAGAAATTTTTGTTGAAGAAAAAGGTTATTTTGCTGAAATCATCATATATATATCTATATCTATATCTATATATCTATTATCTACTAAAGTCATAAATATAAATAATAAAAAAAAATATAAAGGTGCCGTACACCCTGCAACAGTACAATCAAGCCATACGATTTTAATTGCTGAGTTGTACGATTAAATAATTGCATAGCCATACATTTGCGTCTGTACCATTCAACTTGCATCTACACAAACACCAATTTCTCCGATCCGTACAATATTTAATCTGCCGCCTGCCGTACTGCTCGCTTCGTACAACCAACAACAAATCAATCCAGCCACCACAAATTTATAATCCGTGCAGTTTCCTGCTAATCCAAGATATCATAGCTGAGCCCAAACTGAAGCAGGTACCTGAGGTACTCTTTATGTCATCTGTGCTCCCTGCCCAATCAGAGTTTGTATATCCCTGCAACTATACACCACTGTTTGAGACATATCTCAAATCCTAGTTTAGCATGCCACGCAAATATTTCAATATGTGCTTTGCAGCAATCCAATGCTTATGTCTTGGTTCCACCTAGAACTGGCTAAACGTGTTCACAACAAAGCAAATCTCTGGCCTGATTAACCAAAAACATCAATGAGTCGATCAACTGTTGGTACATAGAAAGATCCACCAAATCTGATTCATAATCTCTAAGTTTCTTCAGGTTCGTCACCATGAGAGTGGCCATGGACTTGCAGTCCATCATCCCAAATCTCTGAAGGATTGTGATAACATACTTCCTTTGACCAAGGAATATCTCCCCTGGCTTCTGCCATACTTCTAATCCCAAATAATAGTGCATGGGGTCAAGATCCTTCATGTCAAATTCAAAGGCTAGCTCCCTCTTACATTTTCCGGCCTTCATCATCACTCTTCATGGACATATTTGCAACACACAACCGCCATATATGCACAACCACACCTTTAGCTATCAAAACGACAATAACTTTGAGAGCAATCTGAATATAGTTTTGAATAGTCTTGTTAAAAGCACGTTCAAAACTGGGTATAACACTTATGTGTATGGAGAAATTCTTGACCAAATATATGGCCTCCTCCAATGTAGCGGAAACACAATAGCACAACAATGCTTCAACTGTTCACAAAAGGCAATCTCTACCATTCGACAAATATGTGGGAATGCCATTGGGGGTAGAGGTTGGTTAGAAGACTGCTACGTACGTTTCGAAAATGATAATGTCATCGGTTGACTGGATTATTCTGTAAAATATCGTTACAATCCACAGAATGTCTCCAGCCCTAGTGTCTTTAACACAACTCTCAATTTGTCATGTGAAGCAACATCTGAAATTGGATATGCTTCCGGAACAACTGTAGACTCCTCGTCTCGAAAGATTTATGATATGGTCCAATGATGGAAAGATATATCTATTGATGACTGCCAAAAATGTCTATCATTTGCCGTCAATAATATAGTCACATATTATGCTGGAAGTCAAGGAGTTGAGGGTTTCCTTGGAAGCTGCAAAGTTAGTTATGAAATAAACAAATTCTTTTAGTTATGAAATATACAATTTCTTTTGATATATTTTTCATTTCTTATTTTCCTTCTAATGTTGTAGTGAAGAACTAGTTGTTGACAAGTTTGCACACATTTTAAGTAATATATAATGTTGGTATTCCTAAAAATTCACTTCTATTTTCTTCCTTTCACGAGGTCAAATCCTATAGTTTATTTCGGTTTACCATATTAACCAGGATTCTAATTTACTGAATGTGTGCAGGAGCTGCAGTGGCGCTGAGTTCTGCTTTAATATCCTTGTAGCAAAATATTTAATTTCAGAGAGGTTAAATATAATATTTTTCACTATTAATATTAGTATGTTGTCATGTTTTTGTTTCATTTGATCTAAACTTTTAGCATAGGGAACACACTTAAACATGTGTTATTATGATTGTCATAGATATCTACACAAGTTATTTGGTCCTTAGTGTCAATGTTTTTCTGATCTCAAGTTGTATTCAAATTTTTATTTTCTTTACTTCTGTTTACATTTGAGAACTGTTGTCTTTTTCTACTAGGAAGAGATGAGCAAAGTAACTTAGCATAGACATGGTTTAAAGCTTAACATAGATTCTCTTCAAACCCTTCCATGTTCACATCTTGGACACACTCAATCATTATTAATACTTTTCATCAAGCTACATTTTCCACCCATTAGCAAAGCTCTTCTTGAAATTCTATGAATTGCACAAGTACTCGTAAATGTATCAAATTGTAACTTGCACAACACCACTCAACTTCTTTTAGAAACTCAATTTAGACAAAGCATTCATAAAGGCTAACACAATTATAAGGTGTTCTTCTCCCTAACAATGGGCCATGAAATAGCTATATTCTATTGTAGGCCGGTAGGAACTGCAATTGACTTATATATATGCATTGTAGACAAAATATTGATTATGGTCCACTGATCACAGCTAGCACTATACACCAATGTTGAAAATCTTATTATCGACAATATATCGTTGAGGGTCATAAAATTGAGATATTGGAAAAATATGTTAAAATATTGTGAAAAATCAACAACTATATATATCACCAAGGGTCATGAAATGAGATATTGGAAAAATATTTTAAAATATTGTGAAAAATCAACAAATATAGGATATCTTTAAAACATTACAAAAATATTAATTTCAATAAAAATTTAGACTAGCACAACATCAAGTAATCATATTGCCACATAAATATGAAAAGAAAACTAGTATGTAAGAAGTATACAATTTCAACTGATACTTCACACGTGACACATTAATTTTTGGTGTTGATCGCTATGCAATCAAGACTCTTAGAGTCAAGACTTAAAACTAAATACAAAATAAAAAGTTACATCAAAAATATAATAAATATATCCCATCATCATGGCTCATATACAATGATGAATATGCTATGAATTCCTTCTACTCATTTATGGGAAAATGTATGACTTGTCCTCTAGAAGAAGAATCTCATGTGGCTAGAGTCAAATGTCTTCTTGTAGATACCTCAATCTGTGTAGGTAGTGGTTGTGGTACCGACATTGTCTCACTCTTAATTTCTTCCTCCTTCTCCTCCTCCTCCTTGTCCAAAGATAACGACATAGGGACATCCTCTCCTACCAACTCCTCTAGTGCATCCTCCTTTAACTACTCGGGTGCTTCCTCCATAACACGCGTCTCATCCTCCACCCTCCACTCAGCTTCCCCATCAAGGGTTCTCTCATGTTGCTTCATCCACAACTAGAGATTGTAGCAGACATAAATCATGTGATTAAGGCTCTAGGATTGTAACCTGTTAGAGGGTCATAATAAATATAATGAGCTTGATGATCTTAAAAGTTAACATACAAGAAATATTAGAGGGTCATGACTTAATAAATTTAATTTGGAAATTTTTATCTTGTTGTGCTTCTTGGTGTGTAGATTTTGAAATACACTCCACTTGCAACAATGGATGGGAAATCAATCCTCACTCCGCATTATATTTGCTAATGGCAATGAGTACACTGATTTTCCCCTCATAAAATCGATGAAATGCTATGAGTATGCTCCTTTTCTCTCAATCCCCTACTTCTCCTTTGCAAAATGAGAAAAAAATCACCTTTGGTGTATTTATGGTCACATTATCGCTGACCTAGTGATATTTTTGAAAAAGTATGATATTTTTAGAGATCTCAAAAGATCGTGATTTTAGCAACATTTCGTATTAGCTTCTCAAAATATCGCAATATGTCGACAATATTGTTAACTCTACTATACACAAGCTAGAGTCCTCCCTTGTACCCAACCCAATTAAGTGTTGGGTAGAATCTAGTGAAAATCATAGTTTTAAAAACCGGAACCGGCACCGGAACCGGTCGAGTGTCTTGTTATCGCACAGTTTGTAGTTAGGATAAAAGACTGATGAAAAGAAGTCAACTTGGCGTAACTGAACCGATCCCACCCACTATCACCTCGATGGGAAGGTTCTTTGTATTTAGGGAGGTAAGGCCCAGGGGAGACGTCCCTAGTGACCTGGGGTTTTGAGAAGGCAAAAGTTTAGCAAGGCTAAGTGATAGTAATCCCCCTCACAAGTCACCACCTGATCATAAAGTCCGACTTATAGCCAATAAAGATAATCGGAAGTAATAACCAATAAGATCACCTGCCCGAGACAAAGAAACAATAAACTGATGCATATGCAAGCTTGCTTGCTGGTTAGTACTTAATATAATCAATGACCTTTCTGATAATAAGCAATTGAGCAATAAATATTAGTTACAATATCACTTCTTCAATAAATGCCAGAGAAACTTGGAATTCAATGTAACAAATTAGCACTTCATTAGATAATGCCTTAACCAACCATCCAATTGCTTAAAAGTAAGACGATAGCTGCACAAAGGGTGTTTATAGCAAAATATGACGGCAACAAATAGGGTTAAAAGATTAGTCTTAGGCTAGGGTTAGTAAAGATAGGGTTTGTTCAAAGTATTAGAACTTGTTTTGAGATCACACTAGGGCTTAGATCAGTGTGTTCCTAGGGCATATGGAGTCAAAAGGAGGACGCAAGAGATGAAGGATCAAGTGATAATAGTAAGACTAAGGACAAGAAGGTTAAACCTTGAGGTGTTGCTATGGCAAGGCCTCAAGGATGAAACCCTAGGGGAGAGAGGCTCACTTTGGTGTAGGGGAACTAGGCCTCAATGCTCTCTCCTCCTTCCTTAACTCAATGGCAAAACGGTTAGCTCAAAAGATTACATAACACTAAGACAAGAAGGTTTGCAAGTAACATGTTGCTATGGCAAGGCTTTACTAGGCAAACCCTAGGGAAAATCGACTCACCAAGGTGTAGGGGAACTAGGCCTTGATGCGTTTTCTCCTTTTTTAGCTCAAAAAATAAGAAAAATGGCTAGCTTGGAAAAAGATGGATGGAGTGTTGCTATGGCAAGGCTTAATCCTCTTCAACAAGGGCTAGAAAGAAAGAATAGAGTGTTGTTGAGGCAAGGCTCTATCTCACTTCAGCAAATAAAATGGCTTAAAATCTTGGTAGGGACATGAGACAAGGACCTTCAATGTGTGCTTGTCACCTAGGATTTAATTCAACAAATTATAACCATAAATGAAAGAAAAACAATACTACAACCATTCAATTAAGAAGTTTTGCAGAAATTCACTTACATTTAACCAAGGAATCATATAGCAAACCCTAGTTGTAATACCTTCCACCAAGAGAAATGCCAAAAATGCCAAGAAAAGACTTCCTTTAACAAGTACGCCTCACAATTTTAGCCAAATACTCCAAAGATAGCGCAAATTACATACCTCACTAATGAGTGAGTGAAAGATGATGAAAAAATGAAGGTGAAAACCCTCAATTTATACAGTACAATGACCTCATTTTACTTTTTAGGTCATAAAAACGCCGACAAGGCCAAAATACTAAAATCATATTGTTTTACATTAAATGTTCAAATTAAAACCCTAATCAAGCAATAAAAGGACGTCATCCCCTTTCTAGGATGACGTTAGCCCCTTTGAGGGAAAATGCAGCCTCCTGAAGCAAAACGTTAGCCCTCCTTGGGCTTCTCCAAGATGCCACACGTGCCAAATTGCCCTGTCCATCTGCCAAAACGCTCATGAAGAAAGGATGACATCATGAACCTCCTGGGTGACGTCCTAGGCCTTCCAAGGCCAACGTTCCACTGAAAAGGGCACAATCCCCCTAGGTCAAGCTCTGCCAGGGTGCCTTTGCAAGAAGTCTTTCTTCTCTCTGGTGCAAAGCCCTCTGTCTTGTCTGTGCCCCCTGCTAGGGTCTCAACATCCATCTGGTGGGTTCTTCAGCCCTATGGAGGTTCGAACTGATCATCTCCCCATGTGTATCTGTCCAACATGGTACCTGTCCGTCGGGCATGATCCTGCACATCAACAACTACGCTCACCATGGGCTCATAAGTCACAGGGATCATAGCAATGTCAATCCCATCTCATCATCAATATTATTAAACATGTGCATAAAACTCCTATTACCCCAGTTAAAAGCTCAAAGACATTATAAAAGCCTACAATACAAGTCTGGGAAAAGTGACAGGGCGTCCTATTGGGCTAGTGTCCACTGGAAAAGCAAAAGTTTCTGGAAAAGACTAAATCTAAGCCATGTAAGTGGGTGATGTGAACGAGGGATGTCCTGACAATGGGCGCAGTGAAAGCAAGGGAATGCAAAGCTTTACCTGTGGGTGCCTTTGTAGAAGGCGAGCTGCACCTGTCCTGGGTGCAATTGTTTCCAAGCCCAGTCATGCCATTTATTCTTTATTTTTATTGCTTTTTCTTCAAGAAGTTAATCAGGGGACACTGCCCTGGCGTGGTGACCAGTGGTGACAATGTTACCCACAAGTACTTTCACAGAAATGAGAAGGCTAGGTCATGATGAGACCCCCTTTGAGACCCCCTTTCTTTTAGCCATGCAACCAAGAGTCACTACCCTGGCATGGTAATCAACTGCTAGTAGTGTCATACTGCTAGGTACCCATGGACCTAATAGGCTGGCTCGTGATGAGACCCCCTATCCTCTGACTAAGTCTTGTTTTATTATTTTTATGGGTCCCCCTTGTTTCTTGCTGAGAAGCCTTTTACTTCTTTCTCGGGGATCCTTGGGCGAAGCATCTCGAGGTTTTATTTTTAGGCTTTTATCTTTTGCCAGCTTGCTTTTACCTTCTATGCCTTTAGCCCCTTCTTCCCACAAGGCAAGGTGCAACCCTCAAATGATTGGCCAACCCAATGCCTGATAAATGAAATGGGGTAGATGAGCGGGAAGCATGATGAAAAAGTGGTAACATGAAAGGAGTGGACGATGGATTTTCAGAAATCCCCCCAGTGGCAAACCAAAACCTACGGGCATAGGCTTGCTAGGGCATCCTGTCATTCCCTCCAGAGATGGTCAAGTGGACAAGTATAAGATCCAAGCATTCGTTAGAAATAAAAGGAATTAAATGCACATATTCAAAGGTTTTGAGGATCAGAGTGACACATACCATGATACCCAGACTCATTACCTCATGGAGCAAGAACCATCTGACACAAGACTACGTCGATGGTGATGGATGCTGCTGCTGCTGACAAAGTAGAGGCACTGAGAGGGAGAAAACATGGGCCCTCCAGGGCCATGCCTAGGTTGATCTGGCTCTTGTTACTCCATGTCTAGGATCTGCGGGCCTCGAGACATAATCTCCTAGTTATCCCTAAAAGTGGGGATAACAGGTCCAACCAGAACCAATAAAGAACCGGTCAAACCTGTTTCAATGAATTAGTTTTTTAAAAAATACATAAAATATTTAAATTTTAACAAAAAAAATATATTTTTAAGATTTTAAATCATGTTTCCAAAACATTAGAGACAATTAGAGACAACATATCCAAATTATGCTCATGAATATATCAAAACGACACAAAGTGCAATACATATCTAGAGATCGAAACATAAATACATAATCAAGGAGGCTCTAAATGGCATCTACAACATCAAATAACATACTAACAAGAGTAAAGACTTCAAGTCACTATCTCATTGATCAACATGATCAACGATCAATCATCACTACTGCTAGAAGTAGAAATGACATGAGCATCCTCGCCCTCGACATCATCATCTGTCTCTGACTCAGACTCATCATCTAAATGCTCACAAATGCTGAGTAAGAGAGGTCTGAGGCACTTAGAGGGGAGTGATAGTGTCTTATAGACTAGAATTAGGGTTTAGGGGATCTTAGGTTTTAGGTTTAGGTTTCATGTTTTAGCTTTTAGAGGGTTTTAGGTTTTAGGAATAGAACCGGCCGGTTCGGTACCAAACCGACCTGTTTCGTCATAAATTGGTCGACCAGTTCGGTTTATTTGCCGGTTTGAACCGGTTGGCCATCAAACCTGTAAAACTGGCTGGTTTCGGTTTCGGTTCGACGGTTTTTAAAACACTGGTGAAAATAACATAATTGTACTAGGCAGGGCATATATAATATACATTACTAGTAATCATTAAGAATAGACATGGTGGACAAATTGTGCTTTTGTAAGTATTTTGTAAGAAATATATTCAACATTCACCATATTATTTCGATTAACTACCTTGCATTAAATATTTTTCTATTTCTTAGATGGCCTTGTTAGCATTTGGGCTTACTCCAAAAGTATTTTCACATAGCTAGGAGAATGCTAGGTCTCCTATTCCCTTGGCGATGCTTGATGGACATATAGATGGCTTAGTTTGGGTGGATGCTTGACCTTGGATTGAGTGCTAGTATAGTACACTTACATAGGAGGTTGTTATCCTCATTTGCATGATGAGTGATCCATTGCGTGCACACAATGTGGGGAGTTGGTTGCTTGATTAGGAGAGATACTTACCTAGGAGAAGAAGCGCTAGGCCCTTGGACTAGGACACTTAGCTCTAGGAGCATGGGGCCATGTGACATACACCTTGGAGGTTGGACACTTGACTTGAGGATGCTTGGGTTGAAGAGCATACTTCATGGATGTTGGTTGTGGACCTGGACACATATGTTGAGGAGAAGAATTAGAGCATAGTAACCACATTGGCACACATATTGAGGAGTGTTGGACACTGTTACCACTCAATTTAGCGGTCTCGTCAAGGTCTTTTCGAGGCGCTAAGGTGGTACCACACATGGCGAGTGCTCACTGTCACCTCAACACAAGTCCCCACTCTTTAAGTCCAACTCGTACAAAAGGCTATGTGTGGCTTTCTTATTACAAACAAGAGACTTCACCAAAGCTTAGTAGATCAATGCCTAGTATAAGTGTTCTAAGGTGAAGGTAGGAGTTAATTATTTGAATACTACTGATCCGGAATAAAATAAATTGCAGAAAAATAACGCAGACCAACAATTAGAATATCACTCAAACTTCATAAAACGAGTTAATAAATGAATGAAAAGAGAGTGATAAATGCTCTTACTAATTTAGAGAAGATACCCTTGGTTTAGCTCTTGGCAATTGACTGTACATAACTCAATTCCTCATTGTTCTGAACTTTCAGATCTGCAAAATGAGCACAAAAAGCAGAAAACAACAAAGAAATGGCCTTTTGAGGCCCCTCACATTTGTGAAAACACTTTGGATCAACAGATCTGGGGGTTGGGAAGCTTGGGCATCGAGTTGGCGATATCAATGGCCCAAAACTGCAAATCTGCAATTTAATTGCAATTTCCAGCAATCTGGAAGTTACTTGTAGAATTTAAGGTTTAATTCCCCTAGGATCGAAACTCGGAAAATATTCTAGCAAGATGATAACTTAATAGTGGCTAGAAATCACTTATTTATTCCAGAAAATGAGATGTTTAACTATGAAAAAACAAATCTGAAAATTACAGAGGGGTTTTAAAGTTGTAAACTTACCTGACAACCCCTTTGGATTGAGGTTGTTGTCGGATCTGGTGTATAGGCTTTGCTGTAATATATTTCAGATCTGCAAAATCCTTACTATACCCCCATGAAATAGGAAATAAATAAGAGAAAACAGAGGGTAAAATATCCTTGGGTAGAAATGAATCTAAAGGCAAAATTCCAAGGATCTACTAGCTATGTAAAAAAGGATTTCAAGTACAAGCTAGGTGAAATGTTTTTTTTTTGGATTTTTATTTTGATTCAAAATAGAAAAGAGATTTGTATTATTTAAAATAAAATGGTTGAAGTAGTGAGGCTTACCTCGACTTTACCTTTACCTTCGGAGTGTCAGATTGCAATCATAACCCCTTCCAAATCGGCCATAGACTTTAGACTAGAAATTGGGTTTGGAGTTGATGGACTATTGCCCCCAATCTAGTCTAGAGTAGTCGTATTGTATCTATTTCTTTTCAGGAAAGCTCCTCTCGTAGGATGGTTTCCAACCATTATATCAACATGGGTGTGAAGTGTTATCTCCTCTTGCTTGAAGATACTCCCTATAAGGGTTTGTCCAACCTTGGATTTGACTCACTTAACACCACCAAAGGAGAGATGAGATAGAAGTCTATACCTCTCCTTCGACGTGACTATGTAGCCTCTTAATGGATTGATCCAATAGGCTTGCAAATAATACAATACCAAAAAACAATGTCTACTCTATGAAGTACTTTTACCCTTTAGCCAAGAAGAAGAAGAATAGAATAATCAACCCATAATTTTGCTCACAAAAAATAAAGTTCTATTGAATGGTATGATTGATCTCACAATTTGACAACCACCAATTGGGTATGGGGCTTATCCTTTTATAGTTCTCCTTGGTAACGACTAGTTTCCTCTCCCATTAAAAATAATTGTTTTGACTTGTCATCCACAACCCCGAGACTAAGTCACTTGACAAAAATAATCTTTAACAATAAAATATCCCCCATTAAAGTCTTGAGATTTGTGTACCAAGGGAAGTGGTCCCCTTGTGGTTGTGGGTCT
>JZKD02S2242470.1:0-27793 GCA_000966675.3 Picea glauca
AGAAAAAGAATGATTATGATGATGAGTCTGAAAAATATTCTCAAGAGGATGGTGGAGATGCCTTTGTTGTAGCTTTGACAACCTGTGTAGGCCAGAGTGCATGGTTGATAGACTTTGGAGCTTCCTTCCATATGACTTTCCATCGACACGGGTTTTCAATGTATGAGAAATGTGATGATGGTATGGTATGCCTTGGTGATGACTCTCCTCTTATCAATGTTGGTCATGGAAGTGTCTTGATAATATTCCCTTATGGTAGAGTAAAGGGGATCAATGGATTTTTTCACATTCTGGGTTTATCACGAAACCTACTATTAGTAAGCACACCTAATGGTGTGGGTGTGCAGGTTGTTTTCTCTTACAAAGGGTGCAATATGGTCTGAGGAGCTATTGTACTCGCTAAGGGTGTTCATGTGGGAACTTTGTTCCAACTTGAGATGTGCCCCATTGAGTGTAACAGTTCTTCTATTTTTGAAGCGGAGAGATCTATAGGATCTACACCTTCATAGTAAAAATCTCCTTAACAAGCTCTTGCTTCAGGAAGCGAGTTACATGCAAAGAAGACAATGCTATGGCACCAAAGATTGGGCCATATAGGTGATAAGGGTCTATGGGCCTTGAAAAACAAAAATCTTGTTGATGGATTGAATGGTTGTTCTCTTCAATTTGATTTTTGTGAATATTGCATGTATGGAAAACAAGACCATGCTCAATTTTATTCTTGTTCTCGTAAATGTTCTGGGTTGTTGAACTTAATTCATTATGATGTATTTAGTTGAGTTAAAGTTCCTTCAATTTCTAAGGCTTTGTATTATGTGTCATTCATTGATGATTATTCTAGAAGGACATGTGTATATTTTCTTAGAACTAAATCTAAGGTTTTTAGTCGTTTAAGGAGCTCAAAGTTGTTTTGGAAAATAAGATTGGTAGGAAGATTAAGGTGTCGAGGACTAATAATGGTGGTGAGTTTTTTTTCCATAGAAAAAAAACCGTAATTTCATTCATCCATACAGGTGAATTTAGCATGACTCGTCCTTGGAGAAGGATGTAAAACCCCTAAAGGGCCAAGAAAACATGCTAAAGAGCCATATAATGCATACAAAGAGCATGCATTTAGTCTAACAATGTTTTCAACCTCAAGAGGAAGATAATCACAACAAAAAATGGCCCTCAATGAATGAAGTATGCAAGGAGAATAACCACCATATTTCAGCCAACTAAATTGCAGTAGCAGAAACATAAGAGAACCCAGACGAACCAGGCCAGAGCGGAAAAGAAACCCCCTCAGAATACAGATCCAGAGGGACAACAGGAGAACCAATATCCACAAAGAAGCAAAAAACTACACGCCCTATAGAGACCTCAAAGTGTTGAACCGACATCAAAATCAACACTGCATGCCCGAAAAAGAAGGACCTCAAAGTTCTGAAACACAACCCCGATCAGAAACCCCTGCTTCCACTCCAAGAAGCAGACCCGAGGGGGTGCTAATAATAATTCAAAATTTTAAGGACATGGGGGTGGGCTCTAATCCACTTATGTGTGCACGGGTCATGATACCATTTAATATAATATCTCTGGGTGCAACCACATATTCGAGCACTACCTCAAGGTGCCCCCATGGCTCCAGGTAAAGCCCTCACGAGAATTGAACCTTGCCCAATGGTGAAAAAATCCTCGCTTTCCACCATTGGATCCAACCCCTTTGGGCTTATAATGGTGGTGAGTTATGTTCTACATAGTTTGATAAGTTTTGTAAGGAGAATAGAATTGAAAGACATACAACAACTGCATATACCCCTCAGGAGAATGGAGTTTCATAATAGATGAATATAACGTTGATGGTGAGAGATAAGAGTATGGTTAGTGGAGCTGGCCCAGAGAAGAAGTTATGCGTTGAACCAGTTCCAACATTACTTGATTAATAGGTCTCCCACATCAACTCTTGTGGATAGGACCCCTATGGAGGTTTGGACGTGCAAGAAGCCCTCACTTCAACATCTTCATGTTTTTTGTTGTGAGGCATATGCTCATGTGCCTAAGGAGAAGCGATCTAAGTTGAATAACAAGGGAATGAAGTGTATATTCATCAACTATGGTGTTGGTGTGAAAGGGTACAAGCTTTGGGATCCTATCACTGGAATTTTTTTTATAGCATAAATGTTAGTTTAAGAGAAGTTAATCCTTCTCCCACAGTGGTGCATCCAAAAGAGGATGACAATGAGTCAGTGGTTCAGCTACCACCAAAGACCGAGAAAGTTGAACCAAAAGGTGAATATGAAGTTCATGAAAGATCTAACGAGGAGGAGGGTTCAGAGACTTTAGAAGAGGAGGAAGAAACTCCACCTCAAACTTTAAGGAGGTCCACTTGGCAAAGAAGGCAACAACATAGGTATAATTATAGTCCTTCTGATTTCAGTGGTATATTTTCTTTATCTGCGAACACTAATGATCCTAGAACTATGAAAGAGGTAATGGAGGTGGAAGATAAGGAATCTTGGAGACTAGCCATGGATGAGAAAATGGATGCACTTAGAAAGAATGATACATGGTACTTGGTCCCATTTCCTGATGGATGGAAACCCATTGGATGTAAATGGGTGTTCAAAAAGAAGTTTAGTTTAGATGGTAGTGTTGAAAAGTACAAGGCAAGGTTGGTTGAAAAAGGATATTCCTAGGTTAAGGGGATATACTTTGGTGAGATATTTTCCTTGTTTACTAAGAAAACATCTATTAGGTTCTTATCATCAGTAGCAACAACCTTTGGTTGAAAAATAAGTTTAGTTTAGATGGTAGTGTTGAAAAGTACAAGGCAAGGTTGGTTGAAAAAGGATATTCCTAGGTTGAGGGGATATACGTTGGTGAGATATTTTTCTTCTTTACTAAGATAACATCTATTAGGTTCTTATTAGCAGTAGCAACAACCTTTGATTTAGAGATAGAATAGATGGATGTGAAAACCGCATTCCTACATGGTGACTTGAACCAGAAGATATGTACGACACAACCATAGCACCATATCAAAAAAGGTAAAGAGCCATTGGTTTGCAAGTTAAAAAAGTCTTTACATGGTCTCAAATAGTCTCCTAGAATGTGGTACCAAAAGTTTGATTCCTTTGTGTTGGGATTAGGATTTCTGAGATCTAAATCAAATCACAGTGCGTATTACAAATAAGATGGTGATCATTTCCTTGTTATCACTCTATATGTAGATAATATTTTATTCTTTGGTAATAATAAGAATGTGATTTGTGATTTGAAGTCTTAGCTTTCAACACAATTTTATATGAAGGACATGAGGGATGTAAACTATATCTTAGGAATGGAGATAAGGAGAGATAGAGCGAATAAAAGGCTTTGGTTGAGCCAAAGTAAGTATGTAAACTCCATGCTACAACATTTGTATGAAAAATTACAAAACATTGAGTGTCCCAATTTCAGCGGGAGCTAAGCTTTTAGTTGAGTAGTGTCCTACAACACTCGTAGAGATGGAGGACATGGCCTATGTTCCGTGTGCTAGTGCAATTGGTAGTCTCATGTACGCTATGGTATGTACTAGACCAAACATTTCCCAAGTAGTGGGAGTCTTGAGTCAATTTATGGCTAATTTTAGACATGAACATTGGGTTGCAATGAAGAGGGTGTTCAGATATTTGTGAGATACTTCTGAATATTCCATTTACTATCATATTGATGTTTTAGGGGACCCACACTCAATGGATATGCAGGGTTATGTGGATGTTGATAGGGCATGGGATGTAGATAGAAGGAGATTTATGAGTGGATATGTGTTTTGATTGTTTGGTGGAATAATGAGTTTGAAGGAGCAAATGAGAGGCTATGGTCGCTCTGTCAACTATAGAGGCAGAGTATGTGGAAACTAGTCATGCCTTTAAGAATTCCATTTGGCTTATGAAATTGTGTTTAGAAGTAGGGATAAGTCAGAAAGCTATTGCAATTCAATGCGATAGTATTAGTGCCATTTTCCTAGCTAAGAACCCAACCTTTCATGCGAAGACAAAGCATATAGATATCCAATTCCGTTTCGTTAGGGACATGGTAGAGGATGGAAAGGTGATACTCGAGAAAGTTGACACCTTGTTGAATGTTGTAGATGCATTGATGAAACCAATGAGCATAGATAAATTCAAGTGGTGTTGTGAGTCTATGGGCCCTAGAAATTAGCTCATAGTTTAATTCATTCTCCCTTGTACCCTTGCAAGGTATATGACAAGTGGGAGAATGTTGGGGCATGTGTGTCATACACTTTGCAATGTTGGGCAAAGAATAATTATAGTGTTGAGCAGAGAAGAATGCAGTGATGAGTAAAGAATAATTACAATGTTGAGTAGAGAATAATGTAGTGTTGAGTAAAAGGGGAGGCAAGTGCGTGGGGGGGGGGGGGTTGTTCTCTTCGAACCTGGAGAAAAAGATCCCTAAACTATCATTGGAATTTTGGGATGGATACTAACAATAGAGTCGAGGACTACACATTGCTAAAAGGTATTCAACTCGCCCAGACTCAACAAGTCTGAGAGTTGAATGCCCTTGGAGACTCCAAAGATATAATAAGAATGATGGTCCACAGGTCCAACCCACGAGATTTAAGCCTAAAACAAATAATGGATAGAATAAGAGTGGAATCTAGAGACATCAAGATAACTTTCTACCACATAATGAGAGAAAACAACAAAGAAGTAGATAAAATGGTAAATGTAGCCATTGGGAAAACGCTTGGATCCTTGAGCGTGGAAGGAGTGGTAACATCAACCCCCCCTGTTCTAATGCATCATATGACTGAGTGCCATTCTGGAAAATCTTAGGGAAGTGTTAGGAGGTGCTTCATAGCAGCCTTAATAAGAAGTGACAAACACGTGAACATAAGAGGGGCTTGGGCTCCTCAAGTCGCTAGCTCAAGAAAAACCAAGGGGGGAGAGCAAGCAAACATGAGCGGGGGTGGGGACCCCAGTGATTGGAAAACACGCCCAACCAAGCAGAGGAGTCATGTCATCAACAGAGTTGGTGAGGAGCTAGCTCTCAAACATGTGGAGCAGGGCAACAAAGGAGCGAGCAGGTGGCAAGGTAGATCAAGACACATCGCCCAAGGGGAAGTGGCAGCTAACAACATAAGTAGGGTAATCATGAAGCGAAAAGATCAGATGGATAAACCTTCAACGTTCATGGGAGTTTATGTCACCAAGGACCAGAAGAGGATGGATAAGGTAAGAGAAATACCTGCCGCACAACTTACTCACCTTCTCGACGTCAGCAACACCTCCAAGCTCGGGTTCATGGAGTTTGATGGAACTGTTCACAGGGAATTTCCAATGCGCAAGCAGGTTAGCACATTCATATCATTAATGGATTCATGGGAGAATATGTCCCCATCCTCGAGCCTGAGTACGTTTAGAATATTGGCAGCCTGGGTAAATTCATCTACTCCTTCTTTTCCACTGGGCATCCAAATTCTTTTCATTCATCCCTCTTTGAATTGTCTCATGATTTGCTCACTCATTCTCTGCCCTTATTGTCATTCTCGCCCCCCAGAAGCCTCAATAGACCCGTACTGAGCCCCCCTCTATCTGATCCCTGGATCCTGTGCTCCCTCTTTATCTCCTTGCTCGACTTGTCACCTCTGGCTTCTCTCGTTTGGCCAATGAAGGACTGTGATCGCTTCTCTCTTTTCTTCCTACTCATCCCGTGGGTTCCAACTTGTCTCCTGCTGAAAGCCCGAGGCAACTTCAAGTTCGAAGTTTCTTCAAAATACGTAGCAATGCAGAAAGGTAAAGGAGTCTCAACGGACTCGGGGCATTGGGCCGAGGATCCAATTGAAGAGGAGTGCGAAGGTTGCAACAGAATTAGACTCCAAATTGGAGCAATTGGCGCCAACAGGGCCTTTGAACTCGAAACATTGTCCCAGTAGACACATGATGGAGAAGCTTCAGGACGAGAGATATGCCTAGAGAATCTAGTTAGAGGAACACCGCATGAAAATGTAGGCAATGCAAAAGAGATTAGATCATCTGGAAGGTGCACAACAACCACCAAGTAACCTGATAGAGCATCAAGAAAATTCCAAGAATGAACAATCAACATCAGTAAACCAGATTCCAGACTTGAATGAGCCACATCCGGAAAATATGTTGGAAATACAACATGTCAAACTGGAAAAGGGTAGTTAAACTATGGTGTTTTAATGTTTTGTCTTACAATCCGTATTAACAGAATCTTCTACTGGAGTTATCTGGGGAACTATATCCTCGAAAATTTTGTTAGAAAAGGGGGTTGCAACAAAAAATGCTACTATTACAGAAATGCACCCCACATTTGCAATAAGTTTTCTCTAAGTGGCATCTCTCGAAGGTCTATAATAACCATTTTTTTTGTAAAACATTGGATTCTTCCACACCTCTAATATATCTTTTTCCAGTTTCTGTTAAAAAAAAATGTAGTGTTGAGTAAAGAATAATTGCAGTGCTGAGTAGAGAATAGTGCAATGTTGTAGTGGAGTATATCTATAACATGGAATACTTGCAGAGCAGTGGTAGGGAATAACTTGTTGGTGGTTTCCAATATGCATAAATGGTTTATGGTTTTACTATGCCTATATATTGAGTGCTAGGGTTCTCTTCGAACCCGGAGAAAAAGATCCCTAAACTATCATTGGAATCTTGGAATGGATACTAACAACAAAGTCGAGGCCTACGCATTGCTAAAAGGCATTCAACTCGCCCAGACTCAACAAATATGAGAGTTGAATGCCCTTGGAGACTCCAAAAATATAATAAGAATGATGGTCCATGGGTCCAACCCACGAGATTTAAGCCTAAAACAAATAATGGATAGAATAAGAGTGGAATCTAGAGACATCAAGATAACTTTCTACCACATAATGAGAGAAAACAAAAAAGAAGCAGATAAAATGGCAAATGCAGCCATTGGGAAAACGCTTGGATCCTTAAGCGTGGAAGGAGTGGTAACATCAACCCCCCTGTTCTAATGCATCATATGATTGAGTGCCATTATGGAAAAGCTGAGAGAGGTGTTAGGAGGTGCTTCATAGCGGCCTTACGAAGAAGTGACGAACACATGAACATAAGAGGGGCTTGGGCTCCTCAAGTCACTAGCTCAAGAAAAACCAAGGGAGGAGAGAAAGCGAACATGAGCGGGGGTGGGGACCCCAGTGATTGGAGAACACACCCAACCAAGCAGAGGATTCATGTCGTCAACAGAGTTGGTGAGGAGCTAGCTCTCAAATATGTGGAGCAGGGCAATAAAAGAGCAAGCACCAAGGTAGATCAAGACACATTGCCCAAGGGGAAGTGTCAGCTAACAACATAAGTAGGGTAATCATGAAGCGAAAAAATCAAATGGATATACCTTCAACGTTCATGGGAGTTTATGTCACCAAGGACCAGAAGAGGATGGATAAGGTACAAGAAATACCTGCCGAACAACTTACTCACCTTCTCGACGTTAGCAACACCTCCAAGCTCGGGTTCATGGAGTTTGATGGAACTGTTCACAGGGAATTTCCAATGCGCAAGTAGGTTAGCACGTTCATATCATTTATGGATTCATCGGAGAATATGTCCCCATCCTCGAGCCTGAGTACGTTTAGAAAATTGGCAGCCTGGGTAAATTCATCTGCTCCTTCTTTTTCATTGGGCGTCCAAATTCTTTTCATTCATCCCTCTTTGAATTCTCTCATGCTTTGCTCGCTCATTCTCCACCCTTCTTGTCATTCTCACCCCCTAGAAGCCTCAATAGAATTTTATCGAGCCCCCCTCTATCGGATCCCTAGATCTTGTGCTCCCTCTTCATCCCCTTGCTCGACCTGTCACCTCTGACCTCTCTTGTTTCCGCACTGAAGGACTATGACCGCTTCTCTCTTTTCTTCTTACTCAGCCTGTGGGTTCTGACCTGTCTCCTGCTGAAAGCCCGAGGCAACTTCAAGTTCGAAGTTTCTTCAAAATACATAGCAATACAGAAAGGTAAAGGAATGGGCCGAGGATCCAATTGAAGAGGAGTGCGAAGGTTGTAGCAGAATTAGACTCCAAATTGGAGTAATTGGCGCCAACAGGGCCTTTGAACTCGAAACATTGTCCCAGCATAAACACATGATCGAGAAGCTTCAAGACGAGAGCTACGCCCAGAGAAGCTAGTTAGAAGAACACCACATGAAAATGTAGGCAATGCAAAGGAGATTAGATCAGCTGGAACGTGCGCAACAACTACCAAGTAACTCGGTAGAGCATCAAGAAAATTCCAAGAATGAACAATCGACATCAGTAAACCAGATTCCAGACTTGAATGATCCGCATCCAGAAAATATGTTGGAAATACAACAGGTCAAACTGGAAAAGGGTAATTAGACTATGGTGTTTTAATGTTTTGTCTTACAATCCGTATTAACAGAATCTTCTACCGGAGTTATCCGGGGAACTGTATCCTCAGAAATTTTGTTAGAAAAGGGGGTTGCAATAGAAAATGCTATTGTTACAAAAATGCACCCCGCATTTGAAATAGGTTTTCTCTAAGTGGCATCTCTCGAAGGTCTATAAATAACCATTTTTTTTGTAAAACACTAGATTCTTCCACACCTCTAATATATCTTTTTCCAGTTTCTGTTAAAAAAAAATGTAGTGTTGAGTAAAAAATAATTGTAGTGCCGAGTAGAGAATAGTGCAATGTTGTAGTGGAGTAGAGCTATAACATGGAATACTTGCAGAGCAGTTGCATGGAATAACTTGTTGGTGGTTTCCAATATGCAGAAATGGTAAACCATAAATGGTTTATGGTTTTACTATGCCTATATATTGAGTGCTAGGGTTCTCTTCGAACTCGGAGAAAAAGATCCCTAAACTATCATTGGAATCTTGGGATGGATACTAACAACAAAGTTGAGGCCTACGCATTGCTAAAAGGCATTCAACTCACCCAGACTCAACAAATCTGAGAGTTGAATGCCCTTGGAGACTCCAAAAATATAATAAGAATGATGGTCCACGGGTCCAACCCATGAGATTTAAGCCTAAAACAAATAATGGATAGAATAAGAGTGGAATCTAGAGACATCAAGATAACTTTCTACCACATGATTAGAGAAAACAACAAAGAAGCAGATAAAATGGCAAATGCAACCATTGGGAAAACGCTTGGATCCTTAAGTGTGGAAGGAGTGGTAACATCAACCCCCCTGTTCTAATGCATCATATGACCGAGTGCCATTCTGGAAAAGCTGAGGGAGGTGTTAGGAGGCGCTTCATAGCGGCCTTAAGAAGAAGTGACGAACACGTGAACATAAGAGGGGCTTGGGCTCCTCAAGTCACTAGCTGAAGAAAAACCAAGGGGGGAGAGCAAGCGAACATGAGCGGGGGTGGGGACCCCAGTGATTAGAGAACACGCCCAAGCAAGCAGAGGAATCATGTCGTCAGCAGAGTTGGTGAGCAGCTAGCTCTCAAACACGTGGAGCAGGGCAACAAAGGAGCGAGCAGGTGACAAGGTAGATCAAGACACATCGCCCAAGGGGAAGTGGCAGCTAACAACATAAGTAGGGTAATCATGAAGCGAAAAGCTCAGATGGATAGACCTTCAACGTTCACGGAAGTTTATGTCACTAAGGACCAGAAGAGGATCGATAAGGTACGAGAAATACCTGCCACACAACTTACTCACCTTCTCGATGTCAGCAACACCTCCAAGCCCGAGTTCATGGAGTTTGATGGAACTGTTCACAGGGAATTTCCAATGCGCAAGCAGGTTATCACGTTCATATCATTAATGGTTTCATGGGAGAATATGTCCCCGTCCTCGAGCCTGAGTACGTTTAGAAGATTCACAACCTGGGTAAATTCATCTGCTCCTTCTTTTCTGCTGGGCATCCAATTTCTTTTCATTCATCCCTCTTTGAATTCTCTCATGCTTTGCTTGCTCATTCTCTGCCCTTCTTGTCATTCTCGCCCCCCAGAAGCCTCAATAGACCCGTACTGAGCCCCCCTCTATCGGATCCCTGGATCCTGTGCTCCCTCTTTATCTCCTCGTTCGACCTGTCACCTCTGATCTCTCTCGTTTCCCAACTGAAGGACTATGACCGCTTCTCTCTTTTATTCCTACTCAGCCTGTGGGTTCTGACCTATCTCCTACTGAAAGCCCGAGGCAACTTCAAGTTCGAAGTTTCTTCAAAATACGTAGCAATGAAGAAAGGTAAAGGAGTCTCAACGGACTCGGGGCATTGGCCCGAGGATCCAATTGAAGAGGAGTGTGAAGGTTGCAGCAAAATTAGACTCCAAATTGGAGCAATTGGCGCCAACAGGGCCTTTGAACTCGAAACATTGTCCCAACATAAACACATGATCGAGAAGCTTCAGGACGAGAGCTACGCCCAGAGAAGCCAGTTAGAGGAACACCGCATGAAAATGTAGGCAATGCAAAGGAGATTAGATCAGCTGGAAGGTGCACAACAACCACCAAGTAACCCAATAGAGCATCAAGAAAATTCCAAGAATGAACAATCGACATCAGTAAACCAGATTCCAGACTTGAATGAGCCGCATCCGGAAAATATGTTGGAAATACAACAGGTCAAACTAGAAAAGGGTAATTAAACTATGGTGTTTTAATGTTTTGTCTTACAATCTGTATTAACAGAATCTTCTATCAGAGTTATCCAGGGAACTATATCCTCAGAAATTTTGTTAGAAAAGGGGGTTGCAATAGAAAATGCTACTGTTACATAAATGCACCCTGCATTTGTAATAGGTTTTCTCTAAGTGGCATCTCTCGAAGGTCTATAATAACCATTTTTTTTGTAAAACATTGGATTCTTCCACACCTCTAATATATCTTTTTCTAGTTTCTGTTAAAAACAAATGTAGTGTTGAGTAAAGAATAATTGCAGTGCTGAGTAGAGAATAGTGCAATGTTGTAGTGGAGTAGAGCTATAACATGGAATACTTGCAGAGCAGTGGTAGGGAATAACTTGTTGGTAGTTTCCAATATGCAGAAATGGTAAACCATAAATGGTTTATGGTTTTACTATGCCTATATATTGAGTGCTAGGGTGGAGGAAATAAACAAGAGTACCTTTTAGCTTACTGTTATGTTGCCGAATTTTCTCGAGGATTATACCATTGCCGAAAACTCTTATTGAGAGCACAAAGACTTTGTATTCTAACCTTTTAGTTACTAAATAATACATTGAGTGTGATTTAGTGTGTGGGTTTTTTTCTCTTGAAAGGGTTTTCCTCGAGATATCATGGCATTAACGAATTTTTGTTCATTTCACATGTTTGCAACTTTTATATTTGTTTTTCATTTCTACACATTCTTCTCTCAAACATTAGTTTAGGAAATGTATTTCGCACCTCTACTTTCTTTCATGGTTAATTAAATTCATCATTGAAGAACACTTTCCACTTTTGTAGAACAAAGTAGAAATTGAACTCTGCCCAAAGTGTAAATTCAACTACCAACCCAAAGTACAAAATCAACTCCTCGACCCAAAGTGGAAACTCAACTACCCACCCAAAGTGGAAACTCAACCGTGAGAAATATTTTTGGAGATTACTTTAAACTTTAAGAGATGGGAAAGTGGAGTTGTTGGAGATCACTTTAAACTTTAAGAAATGGGCAAAGTGAAGTTTCAACTCCGATTAATGTTAAAATAATTTACTTTGATCCAATAAAGCTAGGAAATCCATTGCAATCCCATAACTTAGGAAGTATTAAATCCCTCCACAAAGAAATAAACTCTTAAAAAATAAATTTTATGCAACCTTTGAGGCTTTGCTCAAACACTTCACGTATAAAGTTTTCAAAAGTCCACTTAAAAAAATTTGGAAAATTATTGCAAATAAGTAAATGCATATAAAGTTTCAAGAATTGCCACTAAGCATTGAAGGATTGATTTAAAAGCAATATTTCAAGAGGGATTTATTTTAAAAATCAACATTTTAAATTACAAGATTCGTGCCTTTTATCCTTAGGGTAATTTTTTTATTACACTAGTGGAGAAGATAATATTGATGGTGAGCAACCCCGGATGGGGTGCCATGTGGGCAGCTTGGGTACGTGGAGGCGCCAACGGGAGGGCCATTAATGGAGGCCCTTACTCCTGGCTGGGGGCAGTTATTAGAGCCCTCGCCTCCGTAGACCACTGGATGACGATGGAGCTCCTCACGCGTGGGCAGGGGACGGACGGCCATAGCATTAAGCTCTCGACGTTAATGTGTATTTCAGCGCTGGGTTATGTGTATTTCAGTCATGAGGGTAGCATACCTCCTACCTCGCATTCGAATTCGCCGCAGCCGGCTCAGCACCGCAGCGCAGGAGGTTTCACCCTTGCACTCACCATGCCATGGATTCGAGGTCGGCCTCGACGAGGCGCTGGCTGGTATGTAGCGGACTCACGAAGAAAATGACACCAGAAGTTTGCCCGAGCTATACTCATGGCTAAGAAAAGACGCAGAGGTGGCGCCACTGCAGCACCCTCGCCGCCCCGAACCTACGTGGAGGAGGAACTGTCTATCACGCTTCCTGCTGATTTCTCTGAGATTCGGATGTTTGTTGTCCCAGACAATTGGGATCCTCCGATGAGCTTTGGACACTCGCCAATTGCTCCCAATTTGGGCAACTTTCCAAAGGCAACCACCGCTCAGAGTGAAATCTACACGGCCTGCTTGGTGGAGGAGGAGCCACCGGACTTCATTGCTGGGGAGTAGGAGTAGGGGACACCGTTGGATTGCAAGACAAGGAGAGCGGAAGAGATGCAACCAGAACGCAGCACTGGCACGCATCAACGGGGACTGGAGCCGAGCTGAGACAGAATGGAGCCAGAAAGGAACTCGCCACCTTCGCCGCCATTTCTGCATCCCGAACACCTCAAGTTGATATTCGAAGTGCGCAGCCTTGTGGACGATCAGGTATTTCGAGCCATGCGAGTCAGCCAACGCTGGGATATGCTGTACGCGGCCTACTCCAAAGCTACTCCACGACGCCAATGTCCCACTTGCGCGCAACCCTTCGTTCTCCCCGTCAATGGCGACAATTTCGACTGAATAGGTTCTGGTTTTCTATAGTTTTTTATGCTTTTTCCACTTACTGTGTATCAGAGTTGTAGCTCTCTCGTTCCTAGTTTAACTAGCTCTAGTATAGTCTTTCCTGTGCTGTTGAACACACAGAACAAAATCCCTGGTTTCCTTCAGGCAGGGTGGAGAAACTCTACGCCTAATTTTTTCTATTACAGTGGACAGGCCAGCTATCCTGGTTTCCTGTGTTGGCAGGACAGCTGGCCTATGCATGCCAGATGTCTGTATTTCTTACCAGTTTAATATAAAAGGTTCCGCTTTTTTATTTACAAAAAAAATAAAAAATATTTATGGTGAGCAAATGTTCAAAAAATATTTAAAATGATGGAATCAGTTGCCAAGTTGATCTTACTATTGTGTATTGGAATTCAAAGCTTGGAAGACAATGATTCATCACTAGTTTTAAATGTGGTTGATCTTATTACTATGTATTCGAATTCAAACATTGGAAGACAATGATTCATCACTAGTTTTAAATGTGGTTGATCTTATTACTATGTATTCGAATTCAAACATTGGAAGACAATGACTAATCATTAGTTTTAAACGTGGTGATAATGTTTGTGACACTTTTTTTAGTGTATCTCTATCTTTTTGAGTTACTTGCATGTGTTCAATTTCAGATTTAGATAATTATAATTGGTAGAGTGGATATATTTAAAATCAATAAAGAAATAAAGCTACATATTTGAAGATAACTATTACCTTCGTATTTTATTTTCAAATGTTAGATAAAGCATCAATGTTCACCCTTGTGATCATGAATAAATCCAATCCCATATTCACTAAGATAATGGAATATAATAACACAAAGGAACTTGAATTTGATCCATCTTTTGCTTGTATCACCAAGGAACATAGGACCATCAAGGTAAGTCAATTACATTATCTCATCTTAATGGTATCAAGGTAAGTCAATTACATGATCTCATCTTTTGTTTTTGTGAATAAAAAGTGGGTCCTTATATTAATTTTATCAGAGGGTTTACAAAGAAAATCTGCAGCCTGTCCGCTTACATCAAATGGCTAACAATGAATCCATCAGGACTAGAACGATGATCCAGATTTCCACGGGTTCAATGGTTTCAGTTTTCTTGCGTTTTTCGTGAGTTTGTGAATCACGACTTCCTTCAGACTACGAATCCTGATGGTCGAGATCCCAAAAATTTCCATGCTTCTTGTTCATGGGATCAGATCGACGGACCAGATCTGTTCTGGTGCCAACGGTCCTGATCTGATCTCGCATATCTAGATTTCACATTTCGCTATTTCACATTTCACGATTTCATGACTTTGGGGAGAAGCAACCTTTAAGCCTTGGACTATCGATCGCCAAAATCCCGATCCCCAAAATTTCCAAGTGTTTGTTCATGGGATGAGATCGACGGTCTAGATCTGTTTTGATGTCAATGATCCTGATCTGATCTTGCATATCTAGATTCTGCCTTTCGCGATTTCGCACTTCGCGATTTCATGACTTTGGGGAGAAGTGACCTTGAAGCCTTGGACTGCCAATAGTTGAAATCCCGATCGCCGAAATCCCAATTGTCGAAATCCCCAAAATGTCTCACGTCATATCCATGGGACCGAATCGACGATCCAGATCTGTTCTAGAATTAACGGTCCTGATCTGATCGTTGGCATCACGATTTCGTGACTTTAGGGAAGAGCGGTCTTCAAGCTTTGGACTCTCGATAATCGAAATCCTGAAATTTTCTCCCATCATATTCGTGGGACCGGATCGACAGTCCAGATCTGTTATGGAATTAACGGTCCTGATCTGATCGTTGGCATCGCGATTTCACATTTCGCGATTTCGTGACTTTGGGGAAGAGCGATCTTCAAGCTTTGGATCCCCAGTAGCCGAAATCCTGAAAATTTCTCGTGTCATATCCATGGGACCGGATCAACGGTCCCAATTTGTTTTGGAATCAACGGTTCTGATCTGATCGCTGACATCGCGATTTCTCATTTCACGATTTTGCGACTATGGGGAATAGCGACCTTCAAGATTTGGACTCTCGAAAGCTGAAATCCTGAAATTTCCTCTCATCCTATCCATGGGACCTGATCGACAGTCTAAATCTATTTGGGTTTCAACGACTCTGATCTAGTTGCTAACATCGCAATTTTGCATTTCGCGACTTTGGACTCCCGGTAGCTAAAATACCGAGATTTCTTAGTGTCCTATCCATGGGACTAGATCGACGGTCCTGATATGTTCTTTCTTGTCGCATGTCACGATTTCGCGATTTTGGGAAACAACAGCCTTCGATCTTGCGACTCCCAATTGCCAAGGTCCTGAAGTCTTCTGTCGATTGTTGATCTTCTGTGCTGATGCTTACGGTAGTCCTCTCTCCTGAGCGTTGGATCATTTCTGACTTGGAAGGGAATCTAGGTAGACGAAGGTGGCACCTCAATTAGATTGGGGCTGTCCATCTGGGCCAACTCCTTGCACTGGAGCCAGAGGGGAGAGATTTGGGACTGCCTAGGATCTTGGAGGTTGATTTGCTGCATCGAGTCTACTCCTGCATTAGCCAATCGGTTCGTAACTTTGTTTTCACTTTGCTTTATGTGCGAGGGGATTAGAGTTAAAGAATGCCTGAGAAGAGCCTGGAAGCTGTTGAGAGGGGCCAAGAGGTGCCAGCTGGGAGTGATTTTCCCTGGATCTCTGTCGTTCAGTATTTTTGTTGCCAAGTCTATTATGATTTTGGAGTCTCCCTCAATAATCAGACAGGTTAGGTTTTGGTCAATATCCCTTTGCACCCCTTTGATGAGGCCCCATATTTATGCTGAGTTGTTGGTGTCATATCTGAGATTTCCTGTGGTTAGGCTTTGAATTTGGCCCAATCTGTTTCTTGTGACCGCTCCATAGCCTGAGGGTCCTGGATTGCCCTTTGATGCACCATCAAATTTGACCTTGTTTCATCAATACATTTGAGGGACTGAGGGCTTTTGGAAATTGAGGGGGCTGCTGAGGAACGGTTGAGTGGGCAAGCGAGAAGCCCCAGGAGTTGAGGATTGAGAGTTCACCTGGGTCACTGGGGAAGTCTTCCTTGGACCATGAATGAAGCTGAAGAGTTTCCTGGAGATGTAAGAGGATTGTATTCCATAGGAGGGTAGGAGGAGATGGTTGGGAATGAAAGATTCTTTTGTTCCTCTCTTTCCAAAGTTGCCATACTATGAAGCCTGGTAAGAGTTGCCAGGCTCTATTCAAGATAGGACTTTTGAAGGGTCTGAATCCCCACTCTCTGATGGTGCTTATGATGCTATTTTTAACTCGATTGGTTCTTCTCATGAGATGAGTGGCTTGGCTCCAGATGTTTTCATTGAGTAGGCAGTTATTTACGAGGTGCTCCATGGTTTATGCTTGGAGATGACAGAGATGGTAGATGAAGGGACCAATGAAACCTCGTCTCTAGAGATTGTTCCATATTAAGATCTTGTTTTGTAGTAGAAGCCAGGGGAAAGTAGAKATTTTGGGCCAGAGTTTTGATTTCCATATTGATGTCCAGATGCTGTCTTTCTGAAGGTTATTGAAATTCTYCTGTAGGGTGTAACACTCCTTRAGAGTRAAGCTTCCATGAGGTGTGTATCCCCATATGAGAATGTCTGGGTCTGTGATTTTCCTGATTCTCCTTTGGATTGTTGCTTGTTTCCAGTGTTGTAGGTCATAGTTCATTGCCACTTRGAGTTCCTAATGAGTTGAAGCTTCACCAGGGAGAGTCGTTGGGGGTTTCTGTCCACAGATCTGCCACTTTKAGAGTGGCAAGATCTTGAACGTGATTTTCATAGGATTATAGATTTTCTTCCAGTCACAGGGGTGGCATTTKCTACCAGGAATCCGTCCAGAATAGGGCACTCTAGCCATTGCGAACTTCCCAGAAAGYATGTTCCTGTATGAGTGGTCGATTTTTCCAGGATGCATTCCAGATGTTGGAGCTCTGAATTTGCCCATGCATTCTTATAAGTTGACTTTGGTGCGTATTTGGGGCATATTTGCATTTCCAGAGTTTTGCCCAAAGGTCTGTTGGAGTTTTGAGCCATCTCCACCAAATTCGTGCTCCCATGATGCTATTTAATTTACCAGGGTCTCGTAGGCCCAGACCACCTGAGGATTTAGGCTTGCCGACTTTGTCCCAGATGACTAAGGCCCATTTTTTGCTTGGGTTGTGTCCATGTCATAGAAATTTTCTTTGCAGATGCCTGATTTTCTTTATAACCGATTGAGGGGCAACCAGGGCAGAGAAGAGGTAAGATGGGATGGCCTGGAGGACTGACTTTAAGAGAACAATTCTGGATGGAAGGTTGAGGGAACTAAAGGTCCAGTTGCTGAGACGATTGGTGATGGATAGTAGGAGGGAGTCCCAAGAGATATTTCTGGCTGCTGAGTCAGAGAGAGGGAATCCCAGGTAGCGGGAGGGCAGAGTGCATACATGGGTGTTCAGAATTTGAGAAAGGTGGTTTTGAATTGCCAAGGGAGTGTTGAAAAAGAAGAGTTGTGATTTGGCTAGATTAAAGGTGGTGCCAGAGGCTTCGCTGGAGTTAGAGAGGATGGAGCTTAGTTTTATTGCTTCTTTCATGGTGGGGGTACTCATTAGTAGCGTGTCATCGACAAATTGGCTATGGGAGGCTATTGGTTCTAAGCTGTGAAGAGGGAGGCCTTGGAGGGATCCATTTTGAATTGAGGTCTTGATATAACGTCCTAGTCCTTTAGCCATTATGACAAAAAGAAAAGGGGAAAGAGGGTCTCCTTGTCTTATCCCTCTTGAGGGGGAGAAGGGTTGAGAGGGGACACCATTGACAAGGATTGAGTAAAAGGTCGAGGATATGAGGTTCATTATCTAGGAGATCCAATCCGTTTCAAAACTGAAAGCCGATAGAAGCGCTTTCATATATTGCCAACTTAATTTATCAAAAGATTTTGAAAGGTCAAGTTTTAGAAGCATACCTGGAGTGTGGCTGATTTTGAGCGAGTGGATGATTTCATGGACAAGAATGACACTATCAATTATTTTCCTTCCTTCAATGTATCCCGATTGCTCCTTGGAGATAATGAAGGGTAGAATAGGCTTCAGTCTCAGAGCTATGACCTTGGAAATGATTTTGTAGATCACATTACAAAGAGCTATGGGTCTGAAGTTCATCAGGTTTGTGACTCTTTCTTCTTTGGGTATTAGGGTGAGGAAAGTGGCATTTAGTGCTAGAAGAACTTTGCCAAAGCTGTGTGATTCCTCCACCAGCTGCCACACTTCCTCCCTTAACATTGGCCGATAGGAGTGGAAGAAGTGTGTTGTGAAACCATGTGGACCTGGAGCCTTGCCTGTGGGTAACTCCTGAATAGCTTGATCCACTTCTGTTGGCGTTATTGGTGTCATGAGAGCCTCATTCTGTTCCTGGGTGATTATAGTTTGGGATTTTTTGGACCACCTGCTCTATTGCTGAGGTGCGATCCACCCATGATTTAGAGAGGAGATCCTTGTAGAAGTCTGTTAACTCATGCATTATTTCCTGATGATTTAACAGGGTGTTGCCTTGCGAGTCTTCCAGCTTCGTGATGCGATTGATGATGCGTCTATGGATCATGGNGTGGTAGATCTAGGCGAAAAGTATTTGTGCCAATCTTCTCCAAGATGGTGAAGGTTCAATATTTGATGGGCTTGAAATTCTTGCCTTCACCCTTCAACCTATCTTTGTTGATGTGGAGCCACACTTGATCTCCCACTTGAAACTGGTGATCAACTCTGTGCTTGTCATGGCAAGCTTTGTACCGTGCCTGACTCTTTTCCTACTATTCCTGGACTTTCTAGTGTACTTGTTGAATCCTTTGGATGAACTTGAGGGATTTGTTTTCATCTCTTTGTTCACTTGAGTCGACATCTTTCCCAAATGTCAATTCCAAGGGAGTCTTAGGTAGATACCCAAAACATGTCTCAAATGGTGAGATTTGGGTGGAAGAGTGCAAGGCTCCATTGTATGCATGTTGCACATACTATATTTGGTCATCCCATAACTTGGGATGTTTGTTGCAGTGCCCTCAGAGAAAATTAACCACTGTTATGTTAGCTACCTCTGTCAGTCTGTTGGTCTGTGGATGGAAAATAATACTCCTCTTTAGCTTGGTGTCCATTATTCTCTACAAGCTCCTCCAAAACTTGCCAAGGAATCGAGTGTCCTGATCCAAGATAATGGATGTGGGCAATCCAAAGTGGACCCATACATGCAGAAAGAAAAGATGAGCAATTTTCTCAGCAATGATATGCTTTTTACATGGCATCAAGACACACATCTTTCTAAACCTATCCACTACTACATACAAGTAGTCATGACCCATTTTTGACATAGCCCCCCCTACAAAATCCATGGAGATACTCTCCCAAGGATGAGAAGGAACATGGAGTGGTGTGTACAACTCAAATTTTCTATTAGTGGGCTTACAAGTAGAGCACATCACACAACCCTTTACATACTTGGCTACAATTTATTTCATTCGAGGCCAATAACAAAACCTATGCAGACGAACCATAGTTTTTCCTACCCCAAAATTCCTAGACACAAGAGAAGTATGAGCTTTTCGAATTATATGGACTCTTTCACATGTAGGAATACATAGCTTGCCAAAATGGTAGAGTAATTTTCCCTGCAAATGATAGTTCTCCACATGTGCACTATGGGTTAGCTTCTCATAAACATCTTTAAAATCCTCATTAGTAACATATTGTTCAACATAGCTATCATGAGACAAAGAAGCATTTTTCAAAACAATAGATGCAGAAATAAAAGGTCTAGAAAGCATATCCACAACCTTGTTGTTTATGCCCTTCTTGTATTTGATAACTAGATGGAATTGCTGTAAGAATCCCATCCACCTGTAGTGCCTTGACTGCTGAAGTTTGGTCTATGACTAGAGTTACTGTAATGGTCGGTGATCAATGTGTATGATTGTTTCCTTCCCCATTAAGTAGTGTTTCCGTTTCTTCATGCTTTGGACCAATGCATATAACTCTTTGTCATATGTAGGATAATGACAAACAACTTAGAAAAAGTTCCAGAATGAAAGAAAATGGGCTTACGTTGTTGCATCGGGATTGCTCCCATGGTATATGCATTGACATCGGTCTCAATTTCAAAATATTATTGTAGGTTAGGTAAAGCCAACACTGGTGTGGTGCTGATCTTTTCCTTCAAAGTGTTGAAGGATTTTTGTTGTCTTCCTCCCCACTGGAAGACCTACTTCACACTGGTTAAAGCATGCAAAGGAGATGCAATATAGGAGAAGTTAGAAATGAACTTTATCCAGTACTGAACTGCCCCTAAAAACCTTGTAACTTTTGTAACTGATGTTAGCTTAGGCCAATTTACAATGACTTCAAATTTGGAGGGATCTATATTTAATTAACCACCTCCTATAATATGACCCAAGTAAGCTAATGAGGTTTTTCCAAATTCACACTTTGACAATTTTACATACAAATTTTTCCTTTTAAGGACATCCAATACTTGCTTTACATGCATTACATGTTCATCCCAAGTCTTACTGAATACAAGAATGTCATCTAAATATACAATCACAAATTCATCTATGAAAGGCCTAAATACATCATTCATAACACACATGAATGTCGTTGGGGCATTACAAAGCCCAAATTTCATTACCATCCATTCAAATAGACCTTGTTTTGTTTTGAAGAAAATCTTCCACACGTTTCCTTCTACGATTCTGACTTGGTCGTAGCCACTCCTCAAATCCAACTTAGTGAAGTACACTGCATTATTTAGCTGATCCAACAAGTCATATATAGAAGGTAAGGGGTAACAGTTCTTCACCATTATTTTTTTTAGTGCACAGAAATCTACGCACATCCTCCACATGCCATTTTTCTTTGGCAGTAGTACTATCGAAGAGCCACAAGGAGAAGAGATTGATCCGATGACCTCTCTTTCAAGTAATTCTTGCACCTGCTTTTTTATCTCCTCATTTTCAAGCAAATATATCATGTACATGCCAATGTTTGGTAAGGGAACATCTTGGTGCAACTGTATTTCATGCCGGATCTCCCTCTTGGGAGGAAATCCTTTTGGTTCCTGAAAAACTTCATCATAGTTAGAAATAACATCAATCATTTCATCTTTCCAAGAAGGATCACAATCATCAAAAGCATTAGATTTATCAAGATCTTTTTCTTTCAAAACCATGAGCACAAATTTCTTGCTAGTATTGATGGCTCTCTTTATCTACCTTGCACTAACAAGAGTTAAGTTCTTCATACTGTGAGCTATAACAATGTATTCCACACCGCCTTTGGTGAGATGGTATTTGTTTTCCTATCAAAAGAAGAAAACATTCCTATCATACAAATAGGGAATTCCCAAGATAATTCCACAGATATCAAGTAGAACCATACCAAGCTCAACCTCATCTACCAACTTTGAAGCAATGGCAAATTTCAATCTACACTGCCTGGTAACTTGAAGTTTTGCATCATCACACACCCAACCAAGAGGGTAAGGTTTTGGATGAGGTATTGTCTCTAAGCCCAAATTTTTAATAGTCACTTCAGACATCAAATTAATTTGAGAACCCAGATCAAACAAAGTATCCACTTTAGTATGTTTGGATACTACTCTGATGTGAAAAAGTTCACTTTTCTTCATTTCAATTTCAGGAGATGGAATCGTAGAACTTGAACTAGCATGAGAGGAAACTTTACCTTGTACTCCAACTGCTGTGATTTTCATTTCATCAGCTGAATCAAAACCTAGGTCTTATTGCACTGTAGCAACAATCTTTGGCTTCCCTCTACCACCAAATTTCTTTGGTCTTAACTTTGGATGTAGTTTCCAACAATGCTCATCATCATGAGCTTCTTTTTGCAATGAGTGCCAGAGGATTTTCCTTCCTCTTTCATTGTTGTGACTGTCTTTTTCCCCTTTGCTTTTCCTTTGAACTTGTTGTTTTGGAACTTGGAAGGCTTCTTTGCGTGATCTTCATGTACATTCTTTCCCCATATTTCAAGATAAATTACTTGCACACACACTTCATCTATATTAGTGGGATTAAACAAAAACAACGTGTGACACATGTAATTGTGAAGTGCACCAATATATTTCATCAAAGTCTCTGGAGAGTCTAAAGGAACATTAATGCAAGTTCTTTTTTCCTAAACTCTTCTGTGAAACTCTAAACATTTTGACCTTTATCCCGTCTCAAATTTTTCCATTCCATCATGGCGTTTTGTACATGAACCAATGGATAAAATTGATTTTTCAATGGAAAAGTAAATTTAGACCATGAAGAAAGGAGTTTACCATTATGTGGGCTACCTTTCTAAAGTTTATCTCCCACCATACAAGGGCTATGCATTCTAGGCAAAGAGAAGCCAACTGGATTTCCACCTCTTCCTCTTCAATATGTTGTACCCGACATTAAACCTTGATCTGTCTAATCCAATGGTTTAACCTATCTACATTAACTTCTCCATTAAACACGTGCAAATCAAATTTATGGATTTTTAGAAGCATTTTGATGAAAATTGGAATGATGAGAATGAGAGAAAGAAGAAGAGCTTGAACTTGAAGACGAAGATGGAGGTTCAAGAGGGTCTCCTCCAATTTCTTGGTTCTTTGCAACATCATCCTCTGCTTTATCTTTCTTCTTATTTTCTTTCTTTACCACTCTCTTTTCATAATATGTAAACAATTTTTCTACTATGTTTGACATTTAGTAGAAAGCCTTGTGAAAATTCTTCTCATACTCTGTACAAAGTTCTTCATCTCCCATTTTTCTTCTTCGAGTTGCACATCCAATCTCTGGGTTTAAAGTATCAAGTTTTCCTTCACCCTCTTTGAGCTTGGCCATAGTAAGCATTCACACTCACAATTCAAGTCAAAGAACAATGCTATGATACCACCATGATCCGGGATATTTTAGTCGATGACTATAACACAAATTTCATTAAAGAGCATAAACAAAGATTATGTGCAATATAAATGAAAAAAACATACACATGGAGAAATAACAAGAAGAATAATGGCACAAGACTTGATAACGGAGTTCATCCCAACAATGGACTACATCTTTGGGCCCACTTTGAAGTGGAGAGGACTTTATATTATCTCAACAAAAATTGGCATAAATACATGGCTATACCTCTAATATGAAAATGCCCTGAAGATCCGCTACCCAGATGCAAATTCTAACTGCACCAGTGGAAGTGTGGTGAGAAATCGTGCAAAAATGACTGTCAAATCGTCAAATTCTGTCACTGTCATTCCCAGACCCCTCCTAGGCTCTCTGCCTCATTTTGTGTGCCACTATAGTCTGCATTAATTTCTCCTCCCACATAAAATTGCGTGCTCGTACAAAACTAGGCACATACCTCCCCCGTTTCATGTCAATAGACTGGGTTTAAAAATATTCTCATGGCCAGACTTACCAAGTCCTACCCGCGGGTTCGTTGGCAAGTGGTAGTAAAATTGGGATTTGTTAAAGGGGAGACTTGGGGTCAAACCTACAGGCTCCCACTTTTGGCTTCCCATTGCAATAATACATACAGAGTGGAATGGTTAATTATAACCATTACATATATTGAAATATATATGTTCCAATATATTTTTGAACCATTGCAAAGTTTGGTATTTGGCGCCCAATCTAGCCATAAATGTCGTCATTTCTTGAACTCGCGCCATACCTTTGACATGAAATACGCACGGAATACGAAGGGAGTTGGCCGCCAGCCAGTCCGGTGGTCGGTTTTTATATTTTTTTTTGAAAGTTTTTTCTTTAGTATTGGGCATCCACGGGGTGCCACTTGGTGCCCTGTGATTAGGCCATGTGGAGTCCTGTCATTCGTCATTTTTTCCCAGTCACTCTGACTCACCTGCGATGTATCATGTTGTGATAAGGTCACATGGCGGCCCCTGGGTGGTGACACTTGGTGCCTCCTGGCGGTGCCATGTGGTACCTCTTGGGGGTGCCATGTGTCACCTCCCCATTGGTCCATTTGGCCACCCAAACTGCCAAATTGACATGCCACATGGTAGCCTCTCGTGCTGCCACATCGACAGGCTGATGTCATTCATGACGTTATTCTGATGTCAACACTACACAATCAGCTGCTGACGTCATCTGTACGGATGCTGAGTCACCATGTTGACTTTGACCAGGTTGATCGAAACTTTGACTGGCCATATCTTTGTCATCCAGACTCCGTTTTAGGTGTCATTTGCGCCGTTGGAAATTTCTCGACGAGCTCTTCGACTTGGTGTTATTTTTTTTAAGGTTTTAGGACTTTAAATTTTTGTCCTTTTAGATCCTCCTGGATTAGTGAACAATGAATACATGATGAATCAAATATTAGAGGTGTGGATCTAAACATGTTGTTGGTTTTCCCAGTTTGGGTTTCCAGGGTAAAAATATCTATGTAATGTGTGTGTGCCATTGTATCTTTTCTATTTTTATTAAGAATTCATTTGCAGTAATTTATTGTACAAGGTTAAAATCTACATTAGGTATCAAAGAAATTATTGGCTTCACGCAAACAACTTTATGGTCAGGGGTGTTAGAATATAATGGATGTGCTCGTTTTACCATTGACAATATCACTATCGTCACCCAACCATAGGCCAAAGCCACCCTTTGAGCACCTTAACCTTGATAGAGACTCACTTCGGAAGCAAACCCTAGGCTAGATATCCAAACAAAGGGTAGCACACCTTTCCCCAAGGATAGCGCACCAACAAGAGTTGATCAGATAGTCCAAACCCTAGCCAAGAGATAGTCCAATCCAAAACTGATCTGCTAGCTGCAGCAGCTGCAATGGAAACTCTCCTCAAACCTGCACACAAAACTGGGCACTGCAGTGCGCACAAGTGCTTCTCTGCAATTCTGAGATTGCCTACCAGAATGAAGACTGGCCTCCTGTATTTATACTAATTCTGGTTAACTGCCTGGGCCAACTTCTCATTCTGGGTATCTGTATGTTCAGTATATATTAATTCTTCTGGCCGACTTCTTTTCTTGGGGGCTAATAACCTAATATAAATTATCCTCTAGAGCCGACATGTCTTCTAGGGTTATTAGCCAACTCATTAGGGTTTCTTCGTGCTTTCTGGAGTCTTCTATTCTCGTCAGCTTTACACGTGGAGGTAAATACATCTCGCAACTACCATAATATCAACACTCCCTCCTAGCTAGGGAGGTATTACAGGTAATGGTCTTGAGCACAAACATACCATTCACCCAATAGCATCAACATAGTTGTATATACTATCTCATGACTAGATCATGAGCACCATCATCACCATCAATGTCATCAGTCGTATCATCTCTCGAAACCATACTCCATCTGAGTAATTAGACATGATGTTGGATAAGTCACTCACACCATAGAGTGATACAAGAGCAATTCTTCTAATCTGGACACATGTCTTAAAAGAGTAAACGTTCTGAACCATTTTCCGTCTGGGAAATCTCTGTCCTTTGATCATCCATTTAGTTGATAATCATTTCCAATACTGCTGATAGTCTTCAAGGAAATCAGAACAAAATAGAACACAACTGTGTCTATCCATAGTAGTATATAATTACAATCCAGTGGTACACTACCACACCAAGTAACACACAAGTACTTGATCAAATAGTGGAACACATCCACCACAGTAGTATACATCTACTGTCATACAATCTTCATAACAATCATCTGATGTCAACCTGCACATAAATAATGTTATGATATAAACTAAATCATTTGGGCTATTCTTCCACTCACATTTGTGAGATCTCGGAAGAGCATCTTCCCTCAAAAGTAATACATCAATGATGAGCTATCTGGACTATTATTCTCAAGCAAGGAAGAATGATTGTTTTGATTTCTGAGCCTGGACCATTCCTCACCCTGGGCCATTCCTCCGACACTAAACAAAGTGTAACTTGGAGAGAATGAATCTTCCCTAAGGAATGCCTGTCTGGACCATTTCCCTGTTAACCACAAGAGGAAAACACTGTCCTATACCAACCTTCAAAACATACCATTCCTCATGTTAACCACAATGAGAAATTGCTGGCTGGTGGGGCGGGCCAGTCTTCTTGAGTAACCCTCAAGAAGAGAGACTGCCCTAGAACACTCCCCATGTTAACCACAATGGGAAGTCACTGTCTATGGTACATCAACAATCTGGACCATTTTCCGAACTAGAAAATGTCCGTCCGTCAGAAATCTCAATCCACTTTCCGAACTGGAAAGGAAACTGCTCATCTTGGACCATTTTTTGAACTGAAAAATGACTGTTCATAAGTCAATACATATTAGTGCACCCTCCCAACCTGGGATTCATCTCTTCCTTTTTCAATAAGGAAGTTGTTTCCATGAGCTCCAACTTAAGTACACAAATTATTTCATCTTGGACAAAAGATTTACCAAAATGTCTGCTTATCTACTCATCTGTGGGGATATGTATTGGAGAACCTCTTTCTCCTTTATGGACTTCATAACGGATAATGTAATTCTTGATTTCAAATGTACTTCGGTCTGGAATACTAGTTTTCTCTGAAGGCTTCATGTAGCTCTGATCAATAAAGTATATCATTGTTGGAACACTGGAACATATCCACGTGGCACTTCTTTTGTCATCATGAGATTTGATCTACATAGTAATTGTCTTGATACAATATCTCTGTTATAGAAAATATTCACCACGCTTCTGCTGTGCATTGGAGGTTCTCCACCAAGTTATCCTTTTCCATTTGCATACATGGGTCTCTTTCTGGTATGCTTCAAAGTCTTGAGGTTTCTCTTTATACGCTCTTTGTTCAATTGTTCTGGAGAACAGTCTTTGCATTTATTTGATGTAGAACTCCAACTCATGGATGTTGCGGATGATATAGTGACTCATGTAGAGGTATGTCTGGTCTACTGGAACAAGTGGTCATCATAGTCTTCTCCCTCCATCTGGGAGAACCTCTAGTTCTGGATCTTGCAAAGATTTTATTCATAAGTCTTCCATACACTGTTCTACATCACGACTTTCAGTTCCTCTACTTGATTGCTTTTGGTGAGTTCATATCGGGCTGGTAATATTGTGATTCTCAATACAATGACTGGTTATTCTAGCTTCTCTTTCTTTCTTGGAATCTTTATGTTCTTCCTCATGTTTTTCTTTAGCTCTTGGGTCCATGGATTTTCTTATAGATTCCATGCCCTAAAGATCCCACTTCTTTCTTTCATCATAGGATTACGGATCTGGATGGACAACCAAGGATACTTTAAGGCTTCTCTTCGAAGAGGACTTCTTCTGAGGTTGAACTGAACACGTACTGTCTTTCATGGCTGCTACCATGGATATATACTTCATCATCTTCAATGGATCATAGGATTATCTCCCTCCTAATCCTTGCTTCATGTATGAGTGCATATAGTCAACTCCCTCTGTCTAATAGAGTCCATGCTTCCGTCTGCATCCTTATTCCCTTTTGCAAAGTGTTATAAGTCTTTCTCCAATTTCTTTTTGTCTTTGCTTCTTCTAAGTCTCTTCAGGATTGATCCTGATTTCGGCTTATATTGTAATAGCTTCCACATGATTTGTTTGATGTATTTCATCTGTTCATGTGTTTTATCTGACTTGTATAATGATAGCAATCCTTATCTTGTTGTTCTTCCATAGGTATAGTTCTTCTTGGAACACATTATCTTCTAAGAGATAGATAT
>JZKD02S2242492.1:22693-37264 GCA_000966675.3 Picea glauca
ATTTTCACTCTCAACCTGTGTGCTTTGAATATTCTTTACTGGAACTTGCAATCTATTAACCAACTGTACATTGATAAAATTATGCATGCAACTAGGGTTAATAGAAACAATGATATTTTCTTTATGAATACAACCGTGAACCTGTAATATAGATTTATCACATAAAAATAAACTCTTGGTTCTATTTGTATTCTTATTTTTTCTATGAAACCACTTGTCTAACAATATTTTTTCAAATTCTCCATTGGAGAGTCATCATCTCCTTATAAGCAAGCGATTTCCACCAAATGACAACATCACCTTGCAATTTCAGATCTACCCAATGGAACCAATTCTTTTCCCATGCTAACATTCTTTATTTAATGAATGCTTCAATACTAGGGCCATCACATTTCCCTGTAAAATACATCTTGCTATGAAAAACCCCAAAAAATAGAACCATAAGTTACGACAAAAAATCACGTTTTTTTTTATTATCGGAAAAACTCTGAAAAACTACTGAATTTAAAATGCTCATAACTTTACTTCCCGAACGTCATTTCAGCTGATTTGTTTTTTGAAATTGGGTATTTTTCCAAGAGGAATTCAAATACCCAATTTTTTTTGCCAAATTCAGCTTGTAAAGCTTCATATCTGAACCTGAGGTGCGCCGTTTTTTTTTTTTTTTTCCCTAGAAAAAATTCTGCAAAAAAAGAAAACAATTCTTCCATTCTTTGGCCAAAGAAAGTGATCTAATACCAATTGTTAAGTACCTATACCAGGTCTGCAAATATACTTCAATAATACCAAAAATAAACCATAAACCATTCATCATAACATTAATACAAGAAATAGAGAAAACCCTTGAGGTAGGGTAACACCATATATTAATCCTTATGGAAGGATAAAACTCCTCAAACAATCCTTGTTTGTACAATCACAATATTCTTCACTATATTTCATTACATTGCTTATACTTCTTTATATAACTCTCTCTATCTCATAGAAACCTTCTAGAGAGTCTTCTCATATTTATTACATCCAACTACCATAGTGGACCTTTATTAATATAGTGGACCTAGTTTATCTTACATTGAATGACCATATTCTCATATATTAAATGACTTCCAATAGTAACACATAACTACATTCCCATTGGGTACCTCCCTAGGTACCCCATATTACCTCCCTATGTATACTACACAAATCCTAAGAGGACTTAAGTTACTACATCTCCTATGCTTTTCCCCCCTTCGATTTTTTTGCATCATCATCATTAATTTTCTACCTTAGAAGAAGTCATCCCCCTTGAATCCATTACCCTTGAAGGTACCAGTCCTCTTCTCTTATTTCTTGACAAAACTCAACTCAAACTCTTTCACTCTTTCACTTCATACTCTATTAATTTTCTAGCTTAGTTTATAAATACTAACAACTAATTTGTTGTTGTCATAATCATTGCTACAACTATCATTTTGCATCTTATATCAACCTATTAACCATCTAAGTCATCCCAGAATTTGTATGAGGCAAGGTACTATCAATAATTTTAAAGTGTATGTTCAATTTCCTTTCTAGTGTGCAAATTTTGAAGTTGTTACTGTTGTCATAGTTTTTTTCCCCATGAATTTTTTTTCTATATATTCAAAAGGATATATAAATATACAACGACGAACTCCGCCAAAGGAAGTCTCAAAAAAAAAAACACAGCTGGTGGAAATAGCACGGCAAATCCGGCAAATAAACCAATAGTTGCTATTGTAGACATTGTTGCAACCCATAACAATCCTAAATTCATCCATAAAACCATTGGGAACTTGTACTAAGCAAACCATAATCATTGGATATTGAAGAAGTGTCTTATTTCTTTATTAAAACACTTTTCTAAAGTGGGTTCCATTGCTTACATCATCGTTAGTTAATGTTGTTATAAATGTTTGGAAAATTATTCAATTCATTCATTGACTTGTATTGATATTGAAAAGTGTGAGTGACAAACCATTATCAAGTTTGCAAGACTATTGTATCTTTTCCTTGTTATAATAACTTGCACCTTTCAAGATAAATTGTTGCTACTGTAATCTCACTCTCATTGTATAGTAATTTGTTCAGGCAACACATAATTTGTTTGAGAATTCATTGATTATAACTGTTGCTACTAACACTTGATGTTTCATTGGTAAAGGGAAGATACAACCCCATTCTCATTTCCCCTTTGTCCTTTTAAACTTCACCAAAGTGACTTCTTCTACTAACTGACCTAGAGAGAGGAGTGGGTTTCACCATATCTTTTTTCCCTTCATCAACCAGTTAGGTCCTGGGACATCTCCCTTGGAGTGAGGTTTTCCTCCTCCTAAAGAGAAAGAGGTACCCTATTGGGGTGACAATGATAGGTTTACCTCCATGTTAAGTCGATCTAGGCCTAATTGCCTTTAGTATTTGGGAAAGTATATGTTGTGTGATAACATGTTATTTAAGCTTTATAAAAAATCTTACATCATTCATAAAAAAGAATTTGGATCATTTAACAATCTCACGAAATTACATGGTTAATGGTCAGTGATACTTCATGTTTAACACCAATACAATATTTTAAGCACCAACATTTAATCTATAATTATTGGGCCATACTTTGTCAGATTTCTCTATATCTTTGTATTTCTGATGGGCTTTAAACACTTATTAGCTTGTTCATATTTCTACTTCAACATGTGCCCAAGCTTTGATTACATATTGGACTAGAAATATTGAGCACTCTGTGAGCTTGAACCTCGAGGGAGTTTTCTCACATTTATGACATCTTTTTCAAATTTTACTTTTAAAGCGAGTTTCATTGATTGAGTGTTGTCTTTCTAAGATAAGACATTTCACCCTATACCAAACGTTTAGGCATAGATTAGCATAGGGATTCTCCCCTAGGATAGGATTTCTTAGTATGCAGAGTGGAGAAAGACTACCACCAAAGTGATAGTAGGTGTCTTGCTTAATAGAACTCTTAACCTATTCCAGAAAAGGTTAGGACTTTTCCTTGTAGGAAGAGATTGAGGGGTAACAAGAGCCCTTTAGTTAAAAAGTGAAAGTCTTATTTTTAGCAGTTGAGTCTAAAAAGTGTATTTCATGCATGCATGACTTGGACTAAGAGTAATCTCAAAAATATATTGGGGTTTTTGGTCTCAGCTAAAACTATAAAGACAAGTCAAGACAGAGAGTTAAAGTACACAAGAACACTTGAGCAATTGAGCGGGTTGAACGACATATACAGAGAAAGACTAGGTAGCATGTAGTCTCGTGCAATAGTCCCACACAAGTATGTACAATCGTACAAACAAAACCATATGGATCCATACAGTCATATGGATAGTACTGTACAACAAGGTCGTGTGGTGGTCGTATAGTCTGTATCGTTGGTTGTACAATAAATAATTGTTTTTTCTAGTATTTTCTAGTAGTTGTACCTTTTAGTCAAGCTATAAAAGCTCCAGTTTAAGGGGTTTTTTGGTATCCATGCAATTCTTTTTTTTGGCATCTTGTGGAAGTTTCCTTTTAAGTTTTTTGAAGGAATGAAAAACAGATTTGAGGGAGTAATTACTGTTGAATTATTGTAACTTCGAAGAATATTCTACTTATATTTGAGTCATTATTATATAGATCAAATGCCCTTTTGTGGATTGATCAAGTTGGGTCTTGTATAAGATCAAATCCCCTTTTGTGTATTGGTCAACATATATTTTTATGGTGGTATTTGTAAAGTTAGCCCCTAGTAATTATAAAGTGGTTTTAATCACTTCTAGGAGAAGTCAGCTCCACCAAGTGAAGAGTCACAACCCTAGCTCCACCTCACAACTTGTATTTATATGTGAGGATGGTGTCTCATTTGAATGCACACACCACACTAGATCTGCAACTATGAAGAAGTGCACAAGTCTTGGAGGAATTGCTACTACAACTAAGTATGACGTCAAGGAGGGTTCTTGGTTTGTGTCTTGGTATCTCTTGGTATTTCTTGGTTAAGTGGTGCGCTACTCTTCCTAGCGAAGGAGTAGAGGAGGATCTTCTATTCGGTCTTTGGTATATCTATATTGAGTAAGTTTTTGTTGGGTTTTCTCCCCCATGAGGGTTTCCGAGGACAAAATGTGTGTCTCTATTGTTTATGTGATTGCTTATCTTTCAATGATCTTATTTATGCAATTAATGTGCTAAATGATTGTAATAATAAAGAAGAACTGTAACTTCTAGATGTATAAGTAAAACATCCAACATGGTATCAGAGCAGGCCTAAAAGAGACCAACTCACAATTTATAAGAAGTGACTAGCTTCAATGCACCCTCTCCAAGATTCAGTTCCAATATTGTAGTTGTTGCAAAATCACGGTTTTTGCTTAAACCCTAAGTGTGATGTTTTCATTGTTTGAGGAGGACATTGGAGAAAGTAGCCACACCTAGGAACTCACCCTAGGNTCTCTATATCTTTGTATTTCTGATGGGCTTTAAACACTTATTAGCTTGTTCATATTTCTACTTCAACATGTGCCCAAGCTTTGATTACATATTGGACTAGAAATATTGAGCACTCCGTGAGCTTGAACCTCGAGGGAGTTTTCTCACATTTATGACATCTTTTTCAAATTTTACTTTTAAAGCGAGTTTCATTGATTGAGTGTTGTCTTTCTAAGATAAGACATTTCACCCTATACCAAACGTTTAGGCATAGATTAGCATAGGGATTCTCCCCTAGGATAGGATTTCTTAGTATGCAGAGTGGAGAAAGACTACCACCAAAGTGATAGTAGGTGTCTTGCTTAATAGAACTCTTAACCTATTCCAGAAAAGGTTAGGACTTTTCCTTGTAGGAAGAGATTGAGGGGTAACAAGAGCCCTTTAGTTAAAAAGTGAAAGTCTTATTTTTAGCAGTTGAGTCTAAAAAGTGTATTTCATGCATGCATGACTTGGACTAAGAGTAATCTCAAAAATATATTGGGGTTTTTGGTCTCAGCTAAAACTATAAAGAAAAGTCAAGACAGAGAGTTAAAGTACACAAGAACACTTGAGCAGTTGAGCGGGTTGAGCGACAGATACAAAGAAAGAGTAGGTAGCATGTAGTCTCGTGCAATAGTCCCACACAATTATGTACAATCGTACAAACAATACCATATGGATCCATACAATCATATGGATAGTACTGTACAACAAGGTCGTGTGGTGGTCGTATAGTCTGTATCGCTGGTTGTACAATAAATAATTGTTTTTTCTAGTATTTTCTAGTAGTTGTACCTTTTAGTCAAGCTATAAAAGCTCCAGTTTGAGGGGTTTTTTGGTATCCATGCAATTCTTTTTTTTTGCATCTTGTGGAAGTTTCCTTTTAAGTTTTTTGAAGGAATGAAAAACAGATTTGAGGGAGTAATTACTGTTGAATTATTGTAACTTCGAAGAATATTCTACTTATATTTGAGTCATTATTATATAGATCAAATGCCCTTTTGTGGATTGATCAAGTTGGGTCTTGTATAAGATCAAATCCCCTTTTGTGTATTGGTCAACATATATTTTTATGGTGGTATTTGTAAAGTTAGCCCCTAGTAATTATAAAGTGGTTTTAATCACTTCTAGGAGAAGTCAGCTCCACCAAGTGAAGAGTCACAACCCTAGCTCCACCTCACAACTTGTATTTATATGTGAGGATGGTGTCTCATTTGAATGCACACACCACACTAGATCTGCAACTATGAAGAAGTGCACAAGTCTTGGAGGAATTGCTACTACAACTAAGTATGACGTCAAGGAGGGTTCTTGGTTTGTGTCTTGGTATCTCTTGGTATTTCTTGGTTAAGTGGTGCGCTACTCTTCCTAGCGAAGGAGTAGAGGAGGATCTTCTATTCGGTCTTTGGTATATCTATATTGAGTAAGTTTTTGTTGGGTTTTCTCCCCCATGAGGGTTTCCGAGGACAAAATGTGTGTCTCTATTGTTTATGTGATTGCTTATCTTTCAATGATCTTATTTATGCAATTAATGTGCTAAATGATTGTAATAATAAAGAAGAACTGTAACTTCTAGATGTATAAGTAAAACATCCAACATGGTATCAGAGCAGGCCTAAAAGAGACCAACTCACAATTTATAAGAAGTGACTAGCTTCAATGCACCCTCTCCAAGATTCAGTTCCAATATTGTAGTTGTTGCAAAATCACGGTTTTTGCTTAAACCCTAAGTGTGATGTTTTCATTGTTTGAGGAGGACATTGGAGAAAGTAGCCACACCTAGGAACTCACCCTAGGTGGGCACATCTAGTCCTTGGATCATAATTCCAAAATTTGAAGTTTGAGAAATTAGGGTTTCCTCATAAAACCCTAAGTTGCAATCTTAGTACCAGTTGTAGTTGTAGTATCAGTTGCGGTTGCAGTTGTAGTTCCTTCATGTCAGTTCCTTCATGCCAGTTGCAACACCATTTGGCAGTTGCAGTGCCAACACCAGTTCCAGTACCAGTTGTAGTGAAATTTTTATGAAGTGTTGGGATTGATTTTTTAATGTCCTAGTGCACCTTACCCTAGAAAATATCCAGCTAACATTAAGTTACAAGTTGAAGCAACTTTGAAGATTTAAAGGTTTGTTATTGCTTTCCACTGCTGCCGGATGATGCCACTATGTAATGTTCTTGACTTGGCTAGTCTAGGAAATGCTGCTAATGTGTGTGTAGGATCAATGGTTTACAACATATAAATGATCATACAAATAATAAATGCGACAAAGGACTGCAAAGTTTGTATTATGATATCTCTGTGGATTACAAGAATGGCCGAATGCAGTTGAATAAACTAACAATGCTCGACTAGATCAATAGACAAATGATCTTAGCCAGAATACAAATAAGCAACTAAAAGATAATACCTGGAATATGGGAGCACTGCAGAATCAATGGATGCGCTGGGACTATGGTAGCTCTGACGGTAACTGCTGGAAGTCTGGAAAGTTTTCCTTGGGAGCTATACTTTTCAGAATGGCTTGGAAACTGTCCCAAATGATGCACCCTACTCTAGTCCTCAGTACTGGTATCTATTGAATCCCTCTGCTGATGAATCTAGTCCCCGGATGGATACCCCTGGGGGAATGCACCCTTCTTCTTCTGGCAAAATGCCTCCTAGTGATACTATCGGAATCAGATGAGATATGTCTCAAAACGATCGCCTTGGTCTACTGGGAAGTGGGTCAAAAGGGTTCCCTGAATCTGGTCTGATGCTCGCATTAGAACCCCAAATGTGTCCGCCAAAAGTGTCGCATGTCCAAGTTTGGATAATGCGTCCCAGTTGATTCCTCTGCTGGAATCCGATGAGGAACCAAGAAAAAGATGCGCCTTGTCCTCCTCTCAAATGGGTCGGAGGGAAATCTCGGAATTCTCCCTGGATGGGATAAGTCGACTAAAAACCCTCTAAGAAGCTGCGCCCTCACTCTGGATGAATGCGCCCTTGCTGCTGAACACTGTGTAACTGCTGTTGAAGAATGATGGAAGACCTGAATGATCTTCTCGGTGACTAGGGTGTGTCTCTCAACACCAAAATCAGCCATTGGAGTCTTCCTCCTGGAATCCACTGAACTATCTCTCCTGAGATGCACCTCGTCTCCTCAATGACAAGTCATAATGTGCATAATGATGAATTAGGCTGCTGACCCTTCCTTTATAGATTTCCAAAACCCTAAATCATTCTTGAAACCCTAATTCACTGTTAACTTCCAAAACCCTAAATCACTGCTGAAACCCTAATTCACTATTGACTTCTATTTTTAGCTCATAANTATTTTTATGGTGGTATTTGTAAAGTTAGCCCCTAGTAATTATAAAGTGGTTTTAATCACTTCTAGGAGAAGTCAGCTCCACCAAGTGAAGAGTCACAACCCTAGCTCCACCTCACAACTTGTATTTATATGTGAGGATGGTGTCTCATTTGAATGCACACACCACACTAGATCTGCAACTATGAAGAAGTGCACAAGTCTTGGAGGAATTGCTACTACAACTAAGTATGACGTCAAGGAGGGTTCTTGGTTTGTGTCTTGGTATCTCTTGGTATTTCTTGGTTAAGTGGTGCGCTACTCTTCCTAGCGAAGGAGTAGAGGAGGATCTTCTATTCGGTCTTTGGTATATCTATATTGAGTAAGTTTTTGTTGGGTTTTCTCCCCCATGAGGGTTTCCGAGGACAAAATGTGTGTCTCTATTGTTTATGTGATTGCTTATCTTTCAATGATCTTATTTATGCAATTAATGTGCTAAATGATTGTAATAATAAAGAAGAACTGTAACTTCTAGATGTATAAGTAAAACATCCAACATGGTATCAGAGCAGGCCTAAAAGAGACCAACTCACAATTTATAAGAAGTGACTAGCTTCAATGCACCCTCTCCAAGATTCAGTTCCAATATTGTAGTTGTTGCAAAATCACGGTTTTTGCTTAAACCCTAAGTGTGATGTTTTCATTGTTTGAGGAGGACATTGGAGAAAGTAGCCACACCTAGGAACTCACCCTAGGAGGGCACATCTAGTCCTTGGATCAGAATTCCAAAATTTGAAGTTTGAGAAATTAGGGTTTCCTCATAAAACCCTAAGTTGCAGTCTTAGTACCAGTTGTAGTTGTAGTATCAGTTGCGGTTGCAGTTGTAGTTCCTTCATGTCAGTTCCTTCATGCCAGTTGCAACACCAGTTGGCAGTTGCAGTGCCAACACCAGTTCCAGTACCAGTTGTAGTGAAATTTTTATGAAGTGTTGGGATTGATTTTTTAATGTCCTAGTGCACCTTACCCTAGAAAATATCCAACTAACATTAAGTTACAAGTTGAAGCACCTTTGAAGATTTAAAGGTTTTTTATTGCTTTCCACTGCTGCCGGATGATGCCACTATGTAATGTTCTTGACTTGGCTAGTCTAGGAAATGCTGCTAATGTGTGTGTAGGATCAATGGTTTACAACATATAAATGATCATACAAATAATAAATGCGACAAAGGACTGCAAAGTTTGTATTATGATATCTCCGTGGATTACAAAAATGGCCGAATGCGGTTGAATAAACTAACAATACTCGACTAGATCAATAGACAAATGATCTTAGCCAGAATAAAAATAAGCAACTAAAAGATAATACCTGGAATATGGGAGCACTGCAAAATCAATGGATGCGCTGGGACTATGGTAGCTCTGACGGTAACTGCTGGAAGTCTGGAAAGTTTTCCCTGGGAGCTATACTTTTCAGAATGGCTTGAAAACTGTCCCAAATGATGCGCCCTACTCTAGTCCTCAGTATTGGTATCTGTTGAATCCCTCTGCTGATGAATCTAGTCCCCGAATGGATACCCCTGGGGGAATGCACCCTTCTTCTTTTGGAAAAATGCCTCCTAGTGATACTGTCGGAATCAGATGAGATATGTCTCAAAACGATCGCCTTGGTCTACTAGGAAGTGGGTCAGAAGGGTTCCCTGAATCTGGTCTGATGCTCGCTCTAGAACCCCAAATGTGCCCGCCAAAAGTGTCGCATGTCCAAGTTTGGATAATGCGTCCCAGTTGATTCCTCCGCTGGAATCCGATGAGGAACCAAGAAAAAGATGCGCCTTGTCCTCCTCTCAAATGGGTCGGAGGGAAATCTCGGAATTCTCCCTGGATGGGATAAGTCGACTAAAAAACCTCTAAGAAGCTGCGCCCTCACTCTGGATGAATGCGCCCTTGCTGCTGAACACTGTGTAACTGCTGTTGAAGAATGATGGAAGACCTGAATGATCTTCTCGGTGACTAGGGTGTGTCTCTCAACACCAAAATCAGCCATTGGAGTCTTCCTCCTGGAATCCACTGAACTATCTCTCCTGAGATGCACCTCGTCTCCTCAATGACAAGTCATAATGTGCATAATGATGAATTAGGCTGCTGACCCTTCCTTTATAGATTTCCAAAACCCTAAATCATTCTTGAAACCCTAATTCACTGTTAACTTCCAAAACCCTAAATCACTGCTGAAACCCTAATTCACTATTGACTTCTATTTTTAGCTCATAATGACTTAAAAGCGCTTTTAACCCTTTTTAGCTCAATGTCACTTTCCGAANGTGAGCTTGAACCTCGAGGGAGTTTTCTCACATTTATGACATCTTTTTCAAATTTTACTTTTAAAGCGAGTTTCATTGATTGAGTGTTGTCTTTCTAAGATAAGACATTTCACCCTATACCAAACGTTTAGGCATAGATTAGCATAGGGATTCTCCCCTAGGATAGGATTTCTTAGTATGCAGAGTGGAGAAAGACTACCACCAAAGTGATAGTAGGTGTCTTGCTTAATAGAACTCTTAACCTATTCCAGAAAAGGTTAGGACTTTTCCTTGTAGGAAGAGATTGAGGGGTAACAAGAGCCCTTTAGTTAAAAAGTGAAAGTCTTATTTTTAGCAGTTGAGTCTAAAAAGTGTATTTCATGCATGCATGACTTGGACTAAGAGTAATCTCAAAAATATATTGGGGTTTTTGGTCTCAGCTAAAAATATAAAGACAAGTCAAGACAGAGAGTTAAAGTACGCAAGAAAACTTGAGCAATTGAGCGGGTTGAGCGATAGAGAGGGAGAAAGAGTAGGTAGCATGTAGTCTCGTGCAATAGTCCCACACAATTATGTACAGTCGTACAGACAATACCATATGGATCCATACAGTCATATGGATAGTACTATACAATAGGGTCGTGTGGTGCTCGTATAGTCTGTATCGTTGGTTGTAAAATAAATAATTGTTTTTTCTAGTATTTTCCAGTTGTTGTACCTTTCAGTCAGGCTATAAAAGCTCTAGTTTGAGGGGTTTTTTGGTATCCATGAAATTCATTTTTTTGGCATCTTGTGGAAGTTTCCTTGTAAGTTTTTTGAAGGAATGAAAAACAGATTTGAGGGAGTAATTACTGTTGAATTATTGTAACTTTGAAGAATATTCTACTTATATTTGAGTCATTATTGTATAGATCTAATTCCCTTTTGTGGATTGATCAAGTCGGGTCTTGTATAAGATCAAATCCCCTTTTGTGGATTGGCCAATATGTATTTTTATGGTGGTATTTGTAACGTTAGCCCCTAGTAATTGTAAAGTGGTTTTAATCACTTCTAGGAGAAGTCAGCTCCACCAAGTGAAGAGTCACAACCCTAGCTCCACCTCACAACTTGTATTTATATGTGAGGATGGTGTCTCATTTGAACGCACACACCACACTAGGTCTGCAACTATGAAAAAGTACACAAGTCTTGGAGGAATTGCTACTACAACTAAGTATGACGTCAAGGAGGGTTCTTGGTTTGTGTCTTGGCATCTCTTGGTATTTCTTGGTTAAGTGGTGCGCTACTCTTTCTAGCAAAGGAGTAGAGGAGAATCTTCTGTTCGATCTTTGGTATATTTATATTGAGGATGTTTTTGTTGGGTTTTCTCCCCCATGAGGGTTTCCAAGGAAAAAATGTGTGTCTCTATTGTTTATGTGATTTCTTCTCTTTCAATGATCTTATTTATGCAATTAATGTGCTAAATGATTGTAATAATAAAGAAGAACCGTAACTTCTAGATGTATAAGTAAAACATTCAACATGGTATCAGAGCAGGCCTAAAAGAGACCAACTCACAACTTATAAGAAGTGACTAGCTTCAACGCACCCTCTCCAAGATTCAGTTCCAGTATTGTAGTTGTTGCAAAATCATGGTTTTTGCATAAACCCTAAGTGTGACGTTTTCATTATTTGAGGAGGACATTGGAGAAAGTAGCCACACCTAGGAACTCACGCTAGGAGGGCGCATCTAGTCCTTGGATCAGAATTCCAAAATTTGAAGTTTGAGAAATTAGGGTTTCCTCACAAAACCCTAAGCTGCAGTCTTAGTACCAGTTGTAGTTGCAGTATCAGTTGCGGTTGTAGTTGCAGATTAGTTGTAGTTGCAGTATCAGTTGTGGTTGTAGTTGTAGTTCCTTCGTGTCAGTTCCTTCATGCCAGTTGCAACACCAATTGGCAGTTGCAGTGCCAACACCAGTTCCAATACCAGTTGTAGTGAAATTTTTATGAAGTGTTGGGATTGATTTTTTAATGTCCTAGTGCACCTTACCCTAGAAAATATCCAGCTAACATTAAGTTACAAGTTGAAGCACCTTTGAAGATTTAAAGGTTTGTTATTGCTTTCCACTGCTGCCAGATGATGCCACTATGTAATGTTCTTGACTTGGCTAATCTAGGAAATGTTGCTAATGTGTGTGTAGGATCAATGGTTTACAACATATAAATGATCATACAAATAATAAATGGGACAAAGGACTCCAAAGTTTGTATTATGATATCTCTGTGTATTACAAAAATGGTTGAATGCGGCTGAATAAAATAACAATACTCGACTAGATCAATAGTCAAAGGATCTTAGCCAGGATACAAATAAGACACTAAAAGATAATACCCGAATTATGGGAGCACCGCAGAATCAATGGATGCGTTGGGATGATGGCAGCTCTGATGGTAACTGCTGGAAGTCTTGAAAGTTCTCCATGGGAGCTATACTTCTTGGAATGGCCTATAAATTGTCCCAAATGATGCACCATGCTCTAGTCCTCAGTACTGGTATCTGTTGGATCCATCTGCTAATGAATATGGACCCCGGATGGATACCCCTAGGGGAATGCACCCCTCTTCTTCTGGAAAAATGCATCCTAGTGATTCCACTGTCGAAATCAGATGAGATATGTCTCAAACCGACCGCCTTGGTCTAGTGGGAAATGGGTTGGAAGGGTTTCCCTGAATCTGGTCTGATGCTCGCTCTGGAACCCCAAATGTGCCCGCCAAAAGTGTCGCACGTCCAAGTTTGGATAATGCATCCCAGTTGATTCCTCTGTTGGAATATGATGAGGAAACAGGAAAAACATGTGCCTTGTCCTCCTCTCAAATGGGCCAGAGGGAAATCTCAGAATTCTCCCTGGATGGGATAAGTCGACTAAAAACCCTCTCAAAAGTTGCACCCTCACTCTGGATGAATGCGCCCTTGCTGTTGAACACTGTGTAACTATTGTTGAAGAATGATGGAAGACCTTACTGATCTTCCCAGTGTCTAAGGTGTGTCTCTCAACACCGAAATCAGCCACTAGTGTCTTCCTCCTGGAATCCACTGAACTATCTCTCCTGAGATGTGCCTCTTCTCCTCAATGACAAGTCATAATTTGCATAATGATGAATTAGGCCGTTGAACCTTCCTTTATAGCTTTCCAAAACCCTAAATCATTCTTGAAACCCTAATTCACTGTTGACTTCCAAAACCCTAAATCACTGTTGAAACCCTAATTCACTATTGACTTCTATTTTTAGCTCATAATGACTTAAAAGCGCTTTTAACCCTTTTTAGCTCAATGTCACTTTCCGAATATAACACCGGTGACTGAAGTGACCTCTAGTGACTCTGTTTACCCCTTTCTGGCCCTAGATATAGTCTAACACAACATTTTAGACCATTAATCCTCCTCTTTGGAGCTTCTATTTGGAAATGGACATTACAATCATCCCTTCCTGAAATTGCTTGTCCTCAAGCAATACTAGTCCAGGGTGTTGCAACACTTTCTTGCTCTCCCAAGTAGTGTCCTCTTCTGGAAGCCCTCTCCAAATGATCAAACACTCTCTGATGACCCTACTCCTTAGTTTCTGCTCCCAGAACTCCAAAACCTCCTCCGGAACTAACTTCAATTATCCCTCCTCATCCAACGGGGGAAGCTCCTTTGATGTGCTAATGAATTGTCCCACTACCTTTTTGAGGCAAGACATGTGGAACACATTATGAATCTTGCACCCCTATGGAAGCTCTAGCTTGTATGCAACCTTTCCTACTTGGCGCATGATCCTGTAAGGACCATAAAATCTAGGCTTGAGCTTCTAGGCCCCACTCTTCTTCAAAGATGATTGTCTATAGGGTTGGATTCTCAAGAAAACCAAATCTCCAACCTTAAAGATGTGCTCTATCCTATGTCTGTTTGCACTTATCTTTTGTCGGGTTTTCATCGTCTGTAGGTTCTCTTTCAATAACTTGATAATCTCCTGACTCTCTATGATCCAATCCTTGGCCTTGGGAGATCTGCTCTCCCTAAAGACCAAGTTTACCAAAGTGGGAGCATCATATATGTACAATGCTTGGAAGGGTGCCATACCGATGGACATGTGTAAGGTGGTGTTGTAGCAATGTTATCCTAAATGTAACCACTTTACCCACGTTCTTTGTTGTCCTCCTACATAGTCCCTCAAATACCCTTCAACCCACTTGTTGACAATCTCGGTTTTCCCATCTGTCTGAGGGTGATAGCTGGTGCTAGGTGTCAACTCTGTCCCCACCAACCAAAACAACTCTCTCCAAAATGTCCCTATGAACTGACTATCCTTGTCACTGACGATGTTCTTTGGCAACCCATGAAGTCTGAAGACCTCCCTGAATAAAAGCTCGGCTACTTGAACTGCGTTGTACTCTGTCAGTATGGCATAGAAGTGAGCAAACTTGGTCAATCTGTCAACCACTACATAGATACAGTCCTTACCCTGGACCTTGGGTAGACCTGTGATGAAGTCCATAGATATACTCTCCCATTT
>JZKD02S2242514.1:0-24352 GCA_000966675.3 Picea glauca
TGTAATATGCCCCAATTAAGGGGTAATGAGCCAATATTAGGGCTTAACAATCTGTCAACACGTATCCTTTCTCTCATATAAATTGTACAGACAGACTCCGTTACCCTATGGATTTCCAAAGGAACTCATGACTATCCACCTAGCAACTTTTCTAGGTGACGGTCATGATCGGGCCAATACCAATTTGTTCTCTGATCGATGGTTCATAGTGATTGTGGGGCCCCAATGTGTGCACTATTTATCAGAGAGCTCAACCTCTACAATCTGAAAATTACTCACCTAACACGGTCTAATCGGGGTTGTTGATCTTCCAACCCAACGATATCAATGAAGTTGGTGAATTGTGGGTTGTGAACTAGCACATCCACTAATTTCACCTTCACACTCCACAATTACTCCCAACCATCGATTTAATCGAGCGACCGATGTTTGATTTGTTAGCTCCAGTGGGTCTTTGAATCAATTTGATGACTGGGATAGCTTCTCCTCCTGATGAACAACTCACTTCTATCTTTGTTGTCATGTTCTTAAGTCATCTACGACTCTTGTTACTCTGGTAGTTTGGGTAACTATGACTATCGTGAAGTTTTAAATTTCAAAGCTTTGAACTCCCGAAATTCTGAAACATTCATGAGATAACTCTTTTGAGCACAGGGTTCCTAGACCCAGGACACATGGAACTTCATATGACTCTTGGGCTATGAAATCTACTCTTAGCCAAGTTTTTGTTTAAGGACTTGGGTGGGAGTTCGAATTCTCTTAGACTAATGGTTTGAAGGAAACACCTCACTAACTCGTAGAACTTTAAGCTCTAAAACATGGCAAGGTAAAATCATGACGTTACCAAGACGGTGGTAGTGCCAAGAGGCTTGCTCTGACTCTAGAAATACGATGTCATTTCCTGGGGAGAAATGCCTTCGAGGGATTAAACTGGAGCATATGGAAAAAGCAATAATAAGAAGAAGTTCTCAAGGGAAAAAACACATACTCATAACTTAATCATTTCAATGCAGAAACCATTTATAGACATATAAATATATGCATGCATCCATTATTTCCAATTCAAGGAACAAGGCATGAAAAAACTTATCAGAACCATAAGGCGTGATGCAACTGCTGAAAGGGGTTCTCTTTTCTACCCAACCATAGGCTCAGTCACTCCTAATGGCTTTACCACTGGCCACCCCAGAGCTTAGACCACGATTCTTTGAGATTCAATCTCTTTCTTCCAGCTCAATAAACGTTAGGGACAAAGATTACTCTCCTTCTCCCAGTATAGGAATAGATATGGACAAAGGTTACTCTCCTTCTCCCAACTCCATATCTATTTCCTGCGATTAGAACTCACTCTCCTTTTCTCAGTCCTTTCTCGGACCCGAGATCTTAGGCACTCGTCTCTGCACTCTTCGTAGGCCTTCCTCTTCCCACCACACTTTCTTTCTTTCCTTCCTCAGAAATATTGCATGTGTCTCGAATTCCCTGTTCATGGTTAGGTCTAAGAGACTTACAGATGGGTGTTCTGCCCCATCCCTCATTAACTCTTGAGGAGGTCTTACCATCTACCAACATGACTGTAATTCATTTCTGGGTTAGAGGTTTTGTTCTAATTATGAGAAATTAAACCTAGTCAAGTATTGTTATGGTGGAGGTTAACACAACCATTACTGGTCCCCTTCACCATATCTTTCATAGAATTCATGGTCTCTCTTAGCACACCCCGTTTCCAACAGTCATGCAACACTTATCCATTTTCTAGTAAATAACAGAATTTACATTCATTGACCTTTTTATGAAAAGGTTCATAAAATAATGCATTCACACATATTGATCCAGATGGATATCGGTGGCCACCCACCTTTTCCAACTGGCTTAAAACAACTTTTTGACATTTTTGGCAATTTACTATTTTTAGCAGTTTTTACTTCCAGGGCCATTTTGAGGGCCTAAATGAAGGTTTTTCGGTATCGATCTCCTCAATGATAGATAAAGGAATGATTTATCTCCCAAAATGAATCTCCTTTATGATACCTTTCCAACGGGCTATCACATGCCTAAAACGAAGATCGTATGCAAAAGTTACGACCCCTGGAAGTTGATGTACTAGCTTACCCAAACGGGGCCCACATGACTTTTGGCGCTTCATCTCCTAGGGTTAGGTTTTTGGATGTCTAGGGTTTTTGGAATTCTTGCTTATTGTAAAAGGCCTTCAGAGCCTCATTGTAACCAACTTCTTGTGAATGCGCATTGCCGTCACATCTCTTCTCAGAGATAAGACGCCACCATTCCAACAAGCTTGTTTCTGCTACATTTTACAGTTTCAACTTATTTCGTTATTGAATAGAAAACCAATTTTACTGTATCTCTGTTATTTTGTGTTAAGCATCTATTAATAATCTGTATTCATTTTTTTCTGCTCATAAAATCTGGATCAATGGTATTAGAGCGGTCTGCTCCTTGTCATCTTAATGCATGTTCCCAACGAGGTCGGAGTACAAAGAGTTGGGTATCAAGCTTGTTTCTCTTGAGGATAGAAGCTATCACATGCCCAAGCGACCTCCCATGGCAGGAGAAAATAAAGATGACGGGACAAGAGATCCTTTCAAACTGTTTATTGAGGAATCCCTCACGCAACAGAGGAACGAGATGATGGATAGTTTTGCGCAAATCCTTCGGCGACTAGCAATAGGGGATGCATCTTCTTCGAACGGAGGTGCCTCCCCCTTCAAGGTACAAATAAACTTTGATATTCCTATATTTGAAGGTCAGATAGATGGAGATTATGTAGACAAGTGGTTGAATCTACTATAAGGGTATTTTCTGTTCATAAATTTTCGGATAGAGAAAAGATTACTTTTGTGCTCCTCAAAGTCATTCCCCATGTCAAATATTGGTGGGAAACTTTTTGTGAGAAAAAGGAAACAGAGGAAACCTCATTATTTTCAGTCATGGCCACCTAAGAATCCTTCAGGGATTATATTAAGAAACAATACTACCCTGTCGGAAGTTATGACGACCTGTATACCAAATGGACCACACTGCGGCAAGAAAGAGACCAAGCATTGCCAGATTTCACAAATATCTTCCATACCTTGCGCACCAAGTTAAGTATCAAAGATTCAGAGTGACATATGGTGCTCAAGTATCATGGTGCTCTATGTTAGCATCAGAAGTCACCCCTGGATTGCAGCAGGAGAATAGCCCGATGCCCATCAGTTTATGTCACAATTTGTTTAATGGGGTGATCAGATGGAGGTTAACTCAAAACGATGTGGTTCTAACTCCGAAACTAGACCAGGCATGCATGGGCAAGTGAGGTCTTAGATAACTTCAAACAATGAGTTGTAGTAAGGGTGAGTAGGGGGAAGACGTGTATAGGAGAACTGCAAAGGTTTTCCGTAACATTAGGTTTCAAACAGACTGTAGGGGAAGGCGTCTAAACGCAAGATCTTCTTACATTCAAACGCTAAAAACTAGAGAATGCAATAATGCAACAAAAAATCCTTTATCATAGCATAATTGCAACAATTCGCACGAATCATTCGTTCACAAACTCTCTCAGTATGAAATGAAAATTACATGGAGTGGGAATATTGTTTGTCATTAAACAAGAAATCTTACATATAGATGCATAACCGAAAAGCTAGAATATTTGTTAAAACTTTACAGTCGATAGCTTTTCTCTACCATCGATCCCTTACAAAATACAAAGACTGAGTTTATATACTCAAAGAAAATCGCCTAACAGAGGCATGCCTAGTCACCCAAAGCTTGGTATCCCTTCAGTCAAGCTTGTACTAATATCCTCCTTCAAACGCCACTTTAACTGCGTATGGCTCTTGCAAGGAGAGTAGTTGAGCCATTAAGTGTTGAGCTAGCATGTGTAGACTCCTCTGTCTAGTCGAGGACTTTGTCATGAATTTTTTGGAAAAATCAGTACATAGGACCCCTTTAGGTAGACATCTCGCCAGATCCTCCATATCTCACACTTAATGAATGATGAGAGGCTTCAACCACCCCTTCTTGTCTTCATTTACTCCAAGCAAAAACTAGGCTTGAGGTCGGATCAAAAGGCACCTGGAGAACGCAATGAACCTTTCGGAGACTGGACCCAACACCTTTGGCCCCCTTTGCACACCTCCTTTATTTCCCAGGTGACCACAGGCTGTGACCTTGCGTTTTCTCTCAAAGGAGCTTTCATCATTTGCGAATAGGAAGGATTTAATCCTCGCTTATCACAATCGCGATGGGCGAAACGCCGAAATGGTTTAATTGGGTGCCACGCATCCCCTTAGATATGACGGTTCTGAACTCACTTGGTGATGTTGTGGGCCCGAGTCTTGGACGCTCCCGGCACTTTCAGGGTTCGGGGTTTCGAGATGCAAAATGACATAGAACCTTTACCCTTTGAACTCGCGACTGTCGAAATGTCGACGTGACTAGATGTCACGCCATGTGTCCTTCTTAGATCCAACAATCTTGAACTCATTCGACAATCTTGTGGACCTGGGTCCTGGACACTTTCGTCACTTCTTGCGTCCGGGATATGAGGGAGCCGCTCCTTGCGCTTCAAAATCGCGATGGGAGAAACGACGAGGAGCCTAATTGCATGTGCCAGGTGTCCCCTTTAGATGGACGACTGCTATCCTTTCCTGCATACCCAATAGGTGCTGTCCAATGCGCTAATCTCAGTGCACCTCCACTAGCCGCAATTCCCCGCCAACCATCGATCTTCTCCCTCAGATAAATCTGGATCGTCGGCAATACAATATCGCCCGCTTACTTGCTTGGAAACTTGAAATGAGACTTTTCCGAGTTGCACTCAGGCGCTTCTCATGCACTTGCAGACCTGGATATCCCTTGTGCCCCGGACAAGAAATGTTACTAAGGACTCATTTTGCAGTTCCAGTGCCTTGTTGTTGGGCTATGGAGTTATTTACTAAGATGAAACAATAAAATAAAAGCAAAGAACTAAAAGGACAATATTTACAAACAAAGGAGCCTTTGAAGGCTCAGACAAAACATTTCTTAAGAAAATGCCCATTTACTGGGTTGTTGAAAACTTTTTCGCCCCCCAAATCCTGTAACCTGTATGTGTTATTTGAGAAAACTTCAGAGATTTTGAAGGGCCCGATCCATAGGGATTCAAATTTTCCATGCTTGCCTTTATCCTATTTAGGAGCATCCCATTTCAGTACCAGGTCTCCTATCCGAAACTCTTCCTTCTTGGACTTCTTATCAAAAACCTGCTTGATCCTTAGCTGATGGTCCTGAATTCTGATCATTACCTGCTCTCTAGCCTGCTGGACTTCTACGAGTTGGTGAATCCTTCTGATCATGTCATTGGGCTCTTCTTGATAATTCTGGAAGAATTTCACTACGGGAATAGCCAGCTGAGAAGGGAAGACAACTTCTTCTCCATAAACTAACTGGAAAGGGGAGACACCTATAGATCTCTTTGTGGTCACCCGATCAACCCATAGAGCGAATTTCAACTTCAAGTTCCAAGCCCTTTTGTTGTCCTCCAATAATCTTTTGATGATCCTTGTCAGGACTTTGTTGGAGGATTCTACTAAACCATTTCCCTGGGGGTAGTATGGGGTGGAGTGAATCAATTTTATCCCTAATTGTTCATAGAACATGACCAATGGCTCAGCCTTGAAAGAGGTTGCATTATCAGTAACAATCTTTCTTGGGCAGTCGAATCTTGTGATGAGGTCTTCCAGGAATCCGATGATTACTTTGTGGGAAACACTCGTCATGGGGATAGCTTCAATCCACTTGGTAAATAAATCTATGGCAATCAGGATCCATATGTGTTTCCTACTAGAAGCAGGGTGGATTTCTCCAATAAAATCTAGGCCCCATTGTTGGAAAGGTCCCGAAACAATTATAGGCTTTAAAGGCAGGGACTTGAGCTGTTTCTTTACTGAAAATCTTTGGCATGGGATACAGGCTCTAACCCCTCTATGGATATCGGCAAACAAGGTGGGCCAGTAGTACCCAGCTCTGAAATTTTTTTGGGCTGTGGTCATCCAAGAATGGTGCCCTCCATATAGGCCGCTGTGAAATTCGGCCATGATCCTGTCGGCCTCTTATGGATCCATGCATTTTAAAAGCACCCCCATGGGGTATTTCCAGTATAAATTTTGACCGATAAGGAAGTACCTGACTACCTTGAGCTTCAGAGTTCTTACTTTGTTCCTTTGCAGGCCATATGGGGGCCATAACTCCTACAGAAAATATATGACATCCTTATACCAAGGACATCGAGCCAACAAGGGTTCTGTTTGAGGGTCTATGTCGAAAAACTGATTTTGTTGATTTTCTGATCGCGCATTGATGAAATTCACCCCCAAATCTTTGTGATTAGCTTCAGCCAATAGCTTAGCTAAGCCTTGACCTTTGATCAATCTGGTAGGCCTTATTTCCAAGTCAAATTCTAGGATCTTGGCTATCCATTTACTCCTTCTCCCATCGATGTCGGGTTGTACAAGGATGTCCTTCACAGAGGCTGAAGGAACGTATGTGGTCACTTTGGAGTGCAAGACATAGATTTTGAAATCTTTGAGAGCTTTCACTAAGGCATAGGCCTGTTTCTCCATGATTTCATATCTGAGCTCTGCATCTCTTAATGCCTTGCTGAAGAAGGTGATGGGTTGCTCTCGCCCTTCTTCATTTTTCTGCAACAAGACCGCTACTAATGTATCAAAAGAAGCGAAAGAGAAGATCAGGAAATCTTTGGAATAGTCAGGGCTGATCAACACAGGTGCTTCAGTCAATGCCCTTTTTATTTGGACAAAAGATTCCCTGGGTTCAAAGGTCCATTTCACTTCATTTCCTTTCTTGAGCATGGCTTTGTTGTGTTTCACCAGCTCAGCAAAATTTGAAATGAATCTCCTCAGAAAATTAATATTCCCCAAAAAGGCTTGAACCTCCTTCTTAGATCTGGGAAGTGACAGGGTCCGAATTGCCTCCACTCTACTAGGATCAATCCTCACTCCTTTAGCTAATACTATATGGCCTAATATCTTTTCCTCCTGCATAGAAAACAAGGATTTCTTGGAGATTAGGAAAAGTCCAAACCTTCGACACTTCAAGAAAACTTTCCTCAGGTGGCAGCAGTGTTTTTTATCTGACCTCGAGAAGACTGTGATATCATCCAGATAGATTACCACAAAATGATATTTCTCCCCGATAAAAGCTATGTCCATGGCTCGCTGAAATGTTGCTCCTACATTCATTAGTCCGAATGGAATTTTGGCATACATGAATGTGCCCCAAGGAGTGGTGAAGGCTGTCTTTTCCATGTCCTCAGGCATGACCGATAACTAATTATAGCTAGAAAATCCATCGATCATGGATATCCTGGAGGCACCAGTTACCCTCTGCAGTATGTGTTCCATCTTAGGTAGGGGGTAATTGTCTTTTTTGGAGATCCTATTTAGGTTCCTGAAGTCGACAAAAAGCCTTATTTCTCCACTTTTCTTCCTTACCGGAACCAAATTGGCCACCCATTCGGAATATCTCAAGGGGACAATGATCTGGTCCTCTAACAACTTCTTCACTTCTTTCTCCATGATAGGCAGCAACATGGGATTTATCTGTCTTAGCTTCTGCCTGAATGGCTTAGCCCCTTCCTTTAGTGGGATCTTGTGTTCAATGATGGATGTGTCATACGTCTTGAGGTCTTCATAGGTCCAAGCAAACACATCTACAAATTCTCTCAGCAACTCAGTATATTCGGCCCTCTGTTCTGTAGTTAAACTCCTTGACAACTTGACAAACTTAGGCTCCTCTGGTGTGCCAATGTTGCATTTGGCTGTATCATCATCTTCACCTGAAACCCTACCCTTTACTGCCACATCATTCCCATCAAACAATATTTCTAAAGGAATTAGTCCCCTCAGAATGTGATTACTAGGTAGCTGAATGATCTGGTGGTTAGCAATTTTATTTAAAAACACCTCAGGGTGAGGGTAATCTTTTGTGTCAGGATCCTGATCAATGTGCAACGCAGAAAATTCATCAACAGATTGGAGAAATTTTTCGATTTTCAGATCATCTTCGAATACCTTCCAATGCTTGACATTGTCAGGTACAGAGGGCCTATATTTTATTTCAACATTGGATTTGACCATAGGTGGCAGAGGAACTCTGAGCAAACTAGCTGTAATAGCTAAAGAATTGGTGGAAGTATTTTCCCCCCTCGGAATGGAAGAAATGGTGAAGGCCAAAAAGAAACTATCAAGTAGGTTCCACACCTCATTTCTATAATTTCTGAGCCGGGGATTATTAGCACGGTAGGCACTTATGACTTGCTGGATAATCAACTCAGCATCTCAAAATATTGCTATTTCTTTAATTCCCATTTCTTTTGCAGCCCTCATACCCAGAACAAGAGCTTCATACTCTGTCACATTGTTGGTGGTTTCAAATTCTAGCCTATATGACAGGGAAATGGTTTCCTGAAAAGGTGACACAAAAACACCCCAGCACCAACACGTTCCTTGGAACAGGCTCCATCGAAAAGCATTCTCCAGATGGTGGTGATGGAGGGAGGAGATTGATGAGGAGTGGTGGGATACTTTCTGAGCTTAAGAGGAGGCTCGAGAGCATGAGTGAGTTGCAGTAAACTGGAACCTAAATCAGTGTCCAAGGCAAAAATGGGATGATAGGTAGGATTGGCTTCATCATTGATTATATAGGCCAATTGGGCTTCTCTGTATAGCCTCCTATGTTCTCCTCCAAACATTGGGATAGTAGCATATGTGAGGTCCATCTACAAAGTTCGCCCCAGTCTTTTTATCCTAGACCTTGATAACAACATACTGAACTTGGGGGGGACATCAACTACTACAATATCCATGACCACACTTTTCATGGGAAACTAAAACAAGGTCATGACCAGGTCTTTGATAACCTCGATACATTGAACTTTCCTGAAGTTGAAGGAATAGAGGTCATGGTAGGCTCAGGTGACTTCCAGCCCTAATTCTTCCATGATAGTTTTGGGCATGAGGCTGTGAGAAGCTCCCAAATCCATCAAGCAGTTTTGCAGTACCTTGTCATGTATGTTCAAGGAAGTGTATAAGGGAGGGGATGAGTCATTCCTATCTTCTATCATAGGAACTAAGATAAATGCAGTCTTTTCATCTTGAAAATTGATGGAGTCTGTGGGAAGGCATGAGACCTCAGACTGTAAAATCTCAGAGAAGTGTTTCTTGAACCCTTCATGTTTAATTAATTTGGTTAGGGGTGTTAGCGTAAGAAGTCACCCTTAGATTTCAGCAGGAGCAGAGCTCGATGCCCATCAATTTATGTCGCGATTTGTTTAATGGGGTGATCAGATGGAGGTTAACTCAAAATGATGTGGTTCTAACTCCGAAACTAGACTAGGCATGCATGGGCAAGTGAGGTCCAGACAGTGAGTTGTAGTAAGGCTGAGTAGGGGGGAGACGTGTATACAAGAACTGCAAAGGTGTACCGTAACATCAGGCTTCAAACAGACTGTAGGGGAGGGCGTCTAAACGCAAGATCTTTTTACATTCAAATGCTAAAAACCAAAGAATGCAATAATGCAACAATAAATCCTATATCATAGAATAATTGCAACAATTCACACAAATCATTCATTCACAAACTCTCTCAGTATGAGATGAGAATTAGATGGAGTGGGAATACTGTCTGTCGTTAAACAAGAAATCTCACATACAGATGCATAACCGAAAATCTAGAATATCTGTTAAAACTTGACAGTCGAGAGCCTCGCTCTACCATCGATCCCTTACAAAATACAAAGACTGAGTTTATATACTCAAAGAAAATCGCCTAACAGAGGCGTGCCTATTCACCCAAAGCTTGGTGTCCCTTCAGTCAAACTCGTACTAATATCCTCCTTCAAATGTCGCTTTAACTACGTATGGCTCCTACAAGGAGAGTAGCTGAGCCATTAAGTGTTGAGCTAGCGTGTGCAGAATCCTCTGTCTAGTCGAGGACTTTGGCATGACTTCTTTGGAAAAATCGGTACACAGGACCCCTTCAGGCATACATCTCACCAGATCCTCCATACCTCACACTTAATGAATGATGAGAGGGTTCAACCACCCCTTCTTGCCTTCATTTACTCCAAGCGAAAACCAGGCTTGAGGTCAGATCAAAAGGCACCCAAAGAACGCGATGAACCTTTTGGCGACTGGACCTGACACCTTTGGCCCCCTTTGCGTAGCTCATTTATTTCCCAGGTGACCATGGGCTGTGACCTTGTGTTTTCTTTAAAAGGAGCTTTTAGTGTTCACGAATAGGAAGGAGTTAATCCTCGCTTATCACAATCGCGATGGGCGAAACGCCAAGATGGTTTAATTGGGTGCCACGCGTCCCCTTAGATCTGACGGTTTTGAACTCACTTGGTGATGCTATGGGCCCAAGTCCTGGACACTCCTGGCACTTTCGAGGTTCAGTGTTTCGAGATGCAGAATGACATAGAACCTTTACCCTTTGAACTCGCGACTGTCGAAATGCTGACGCGACTAGATCTCACGCCATGCGTCCTTCTTAGATCTAATAGTCCTGAACTCATTCGGTGATTCTGTGGGCTTGGGTCCCAGACGCTTTCATTACTTCGCGCATCGGGGATATGAGGGAGCCTCTCCTTGCGCTTCAAAATTGCGATGGGTGAAATGACGAGGAGCCTAATCACGCACGCCAAGTGTCCCCTTTAGATGGGAGGCTGCTATCCTTTCCTGCATACCCAATAGGTGTTGTCCAATGTGCTAATCTCATCACGCCTCTACTAGCCGCGATTCCCGTCCAACCATCGATCTACTCCCTCGGATAAATCTGGACCGTCGGCAATACAATCTCACCCACTTACTTGCTTGGAAACTTGAAAAGAGACTTTTCCGAGTTGTGCTCGGGTGCTTCTCATGCACTTGCAGACCTGGATATCCCTTGTTCCCCAGACAAGAAATTTTACTAACATTAGGCTCGATGGGGGATAGAGTCATCCCTTTGATGCTCTAAGGACTCATTTTGCAGTTTCAGTGCCTTGTTGTTGGGCTATGGAGTTATTGACTAAGACGAATCAATAAAATAAAAACAAAGAACTAAAAGGACAATATTTACAAACAAAGGAGCCTCCGAAGGTCCAGACAAAACATTTCTTAAGAAAATGCCCATTTACTGGGTTGTTGAAAACTTCTTCGCCCCCCAAATCTTGCGACCTGTATGTGTTATTTGAGAAAACTTCAGAGATTTTGAAGGGCCCGATCCATAGGGCTTCAAATTTGTCGTGCTTGCCTTTATCCTGTTTAGGAGCATCCCATTTCAGTACTAGGTCTCTTATCCGAAACTCTTCCCGCTTGGCCTTCTTATCAAAAACCTTCTTGATGCTTAGATGATGGTCTTGAATTCTGATCATTACCTGCTCTCTAGATTGCTAGACTTCTAGCAGTTGGTGAATCCTTCTGATCATGTCATTGGGCTCTTCTTGATAATCCTGGAAGAATTTCACTACGGGAATAGCCAGCTGAGAAGGGAAGACAAATTCTACTCCATAAACTAACTAGAAAGGGGAGACGCCTATAGATCTCTTTGTGGTCACCTGATCAACCCATAGAGTGAATTTCAGCTTCGAGTTCCAAGCCCTTTTGTTGTCCTCCAATAATCTTTTGATAATCCTTGTCAGGATTTTTTTGGAGGATTTTGCTAAACCTTTTTTCTGGGGGTAGTATCAGGTGGAGTGAATCAGTTTGATCCCTCATTGTTCACAAAACATGACCAACGACTCAGCCTTGAAAGAGGTTGTGTTATCAGTAACAATCTTTCTTGGGAAACCGAATCTTGTGATGAGGTCTTCCAGGAATCCGATGATTACTTTGTGGGAAGCACTCCTCGTGGGGATAGCTTCAATCCACTTGGTAAATAAATCTGTGGCAGTTAGGATCCATCTGTGTTGTCCACTAGAAGCAGGGTGGATTTCTCCAATAAAATCTAGGCCCCATTGCTGGAAAGGTCCCGAAACAATTATAGGCTTTAAAGGCAGAGACTTGAGCTATTGCTTTCCTGAAAAATCTTTGGCATGGGATACAGGCTCTAACCCCTCTATGGACATCAGCGAACAAGGTGGGCTAGTAGTACCCATCTTTGAGAATTTTTTGGGCTGTGGTCTTCCAAGAATGGTGCCCTCCACATAGGTCGCTGTGAAATTCGGCCATGATCTTGTCGGCCTCTTGTGGATCCATGCATTTTAAAAGCACCCCAAGGAGGTCTTTCCAATATAAAGTTTGATCAATAAGGCAGTACCTGACTTCCTTTAGCTTCATAACTCTTACTTTGTTCCTTTGCAGGCCATCTGGGAGCCGCAACTCCTACAGAAAATATATGACATCCTTATATCAAGGACATCGAGCCAACAAGGGTTTTGTTTGAGGGTCTATGTCAGACAACTGATTTTGCTGATTTTCTGATCGCGCATTGATGAAACTCACCCCGAAATATTTGCGATTAGCTTTAGCCAACATCTTGGCTAAGCCTTGACCTTTGATCAATCTGGTAGGCCTTATTTCCAAGTCAAATTCTGGGATCTTGGCTATCCATTTACTCCTCCCATCGATGTCGGGCTGTACAAGGATGTCCTTCACAGAGGCTGAAGGAACGTATGCGGTCACTTTGGAGTGCAAGACATAGACTCTGAAAGCTTTGAGAGCTTTCACTAAGGCATTTGCCTGTTTCTCCATTATTTCATATCTGACCTCTGCATCTCTTAATTCCTTGCTGAAGAAGGCGATGGGTTGCTCTTGCCCTTCTTCATTTTTCTGCAACAAGACTGCTGCTACTGTATCAAAAGAAGTGAAATAGAAGATCAAGAAATCTTTGGAATAGTCAGGGCTGATCAACACAGGTGCTTCAGTCAATGCCCTTTTTATTTGGACAAAAGATTCCTTGGGTTCAGAGGTCCATTTCACTTCATTTCCTTTCTTGAGCATGGCTGTGATGTGTTTCACTAGATCAACAAAATTTGAAATGAATCTCCTATGAAAATTAATCTTCCCCAAAAAGGTCTGAACCTCCTTCTTAGATATGGGAAGTGACAGGGTCTAAATTGCCTCCAATCTGCTAGGATCAATCCTCACTCCTTCAGCTGATACTATATGGCCTAATAGCTTTCACTCTTTCATAGAAAACAATGATTTCTTGGGGTTTAGGGAAAAGCCAAACCTTTGACACTTCAAGAAAACTTTCCTCAGTTGGCAGCAGTGCTCTTTATCTGACCTCAATAAGACTGTGATATCATACAGATAGAATACCACAAATTGATCTTTCTCCCCGATAAAAGCTATGTCCATGGCTCGTTGAAATGTTGCTCCTTCATTCATTATTCCAAATGGCATTTTGGCATAAATGAATGTGTCCCAAGGAGTGGTGAAGGTTGTCTTTTCCCTGTTCTCAGGCATGACTGATATCTAATTATAGCCAAAAAACCCATCGATCATGGATATCCTGGATGCACCAGTTACCCTTTGCAGTATGTGTTCCATCTTAGGTAGGGGGTAATTGTATTTTTTGGAGCTCCTATTCAGGTTCCTGAAGTTGACGCAAAGCCTGATTTCTCCACTTTTCTTCCTTACCAGAACCAAATTGGCCACCCATTCGGAATATCTCAAGGGGACAATGATCTAGGCATCTAACAACTTCTTCACTTCTTTCTCCATGACAGGCAACAACATGGGATTTATCTGTCTTAGCTTATGCCTGAATGGCTTAGCCCCTTTCTTCAGTGGGATCTTGTGTTCAATGATGGATGTGTCATACATCTTGAGGTCTTCATAGTTCCAAGCAAACACATTTGCAAATTCTCTCAGCAACTCAGTATATTCGGCCCTCTGTTCTGTAGTTAAACTCCTTCACAACTTGACAAACTTAGGCTCCTCCGGTGTGCCAATGTTGCACTTGGCTATATCAACATATTCACCTGAAACCCTACCCTTTACTACCACATCATTCCCATCAAACAATATTTCTAAAGGAATTAGTCCCCTCAGAATGTGATTGATAGGTAGCTGAATGATCTGGTGGTTAGAAATTTTATTTAAAAACACCTCAGGGTGAGGGTCATCTTCTGTGTCAAGATCCTGATCAATGTGCAATGCAGAAAAATCATCAACAGATTGGATAAATTTTTCAATTTCCAGATCATCTTCGAATACCTTCCAATGGTTGACATTGTTTGATACAGAGGGCCTATATTTTATTTCAACATTAGATTTGACCATAGGCGGCAGAGGAACTTTGAGCAAACTAGCTGATATAGCTAAAGAATCGGCGGAAGTATTTTCCCCCCTCGGAATGAAAGAAATGGTGAAGGCCAAGAAGAAACTATCAATTAGGTCCCACACCTTGTTTCTGTAATTTCTGAGCCGGGGATTATTAGCATGGTAGGCACTTCTGATTTGTTGGATAATCAACTCAACATCTCCAAATATTGCTATTTCTTTAATTCCCATTTCTTTTGCAGCCCTCATACCCAGAACAAGAGTTTCATACTCTGTCACATTGTTGGTGGTTTCAAATTCTAGCCTGTATGACAGGGAAATGGTTTCTTGAGAAGGTGACACAAAAAACACCCCAGCACCAGCACCTTCCCTGGAATAGGCTCCATTGAAAAACATTCTCCAGATGGTGGTGATAGAGGGAGGAGATTGATGAGGAGTGGTGGGCTACTTTATGAGCTTAAGAGGAGGCTCGGGAGAATGAGTGAGTTGCAGTAAACTGAAACCTAAATCAGTGTCCAAGGAAAAAATGGGATGATTGGTGGGATTGGCTTCATCACTGATTATATAGGCCAATTGGGCTTCTTTGTATAGCCTCCTATGTTCTCCTTCAAACACTGGGATAGTAGCATATGTGAGGTCCATCTACAAAGTCCCCCCCAGTATTTTTATCCAAGACCTTGATAACAACATACCAAACTTGGGGGGGACATCAGCTACTACAATATCCATGACCACACTTTTCATGGGCAACTGAAACAAGGTCATGACCAGGTCTTTGATAACCCTGAGACATTGAACTTTCCTCGAGTCGAAGGAATAGAGGTCATGGTAGGCTCGGGTGACTTCCAGCCCTAATTCTTCCATGATAGTTTTGGGCATGAGGTTGTGAGAAGCCCCTGAATCCATCAAGCAATTTTGCAGTACCTTGTCATGTATGTTCAAGGAAGTGTAGAAGGGAGGGGATGATTCATTTCTGTCTTCTATCATAGGACCTAAGATAACTGTAGGCTTTTCATCTTGCAAATGGATGGAGTCTGTGGGAAGGCATGAGACCTCAGACTGTAAAATATTAGAGAAGCATTTCTTGAACCCTTCATGTTTAATTAATTTGGTTAGGGGCACAGGGATCCCGATCTTTTGGATTTCATGCTCGAAATTAAAAGAAGATGTAAGCTTCAAAATTTCTCTTATTTCAAGAGCATGACTCTAGAGTATGGGAGAGACAGGTCGGGGCTTCTTACCTTTGTGACTATTTGCTACATCATTAGCAAGTTTCTTCGTTCTAGTGGACTGCTCAGGGACATCAGGTGCTATTGTCTTTTTCTTGGACCTCAGATCATATCTACCTTGGCCGCCACTAGTCTTGTCTCCCTTGCTCAGTTCATTTAGCTGACTGTCCATGAGAGATTCCTCATATGCTGATTGAGTAAGATGAGGAAAAGGAGGAGTGTCTCTGAAGCAATGGATTTTAGGATCAAGCTCATTTGTTTTCCCTTCTTCCCCTTTAGCCACAAAATTGTTTTAGAAAGGGGCCTGAATTTTCTGGTCTTCTTTGTCTCTTCCCCTCTCTCTTTGCACAGTCGGGGGAGTGATATTGTTTGGCCTCCTGAAACCTCCTTTGTTTTCAGTGTTTTGAGGGCCCTTATATGCCTTCCTCCCCTCCACCTTCATCCTCTCCATATCTACAGATAGAGACTTCACCATCTTGGTCAGCGCATCCACTTGAGGGTGGGACGCCGATGGTCCAGAAGTTGAGGTTTCTGATCTTCCCTTTCTTCTATCTGCGTCAGCCTTGTTCCTCAGTCTATCAGCTGCTAATACATTGGATTCCACCTCTATGGCCACATATTTCATTTGAGCTAAGGAGGTGCCTCTTCTTTCTCTCAGTAAAAGACAAAAATCTGGGTCAAACGCACTAGCATAAGAAATCTTGGCCGAGGCCTCTGAGGGTTTGATTTTAGCAAGAATTTTATTATACATCTTATTGAATCTCTTGTAGAATTCAGAGACATATTCTCCATCCATCTTCTTCAAAGACCTGAACTCTTTCATGTAATACATGAAATCCTTCCTATCTCCCCAGTGCCTCAAGAAAGCACTATCCAGGGCTTCGATCCCAGCAACAGATCCACGGGTCAATCCTCTAAACCATTTCCTAACCTCACCATCCAGGCTCTGGACGAAGACCCTCGTCCAGACATCTTCATTTTCAGTGTTCAGGTTGTCTGCATAACTGTAGAAAGCAGCCATATGCTCTTCAACAGTTACATCCCCTTCCCCAGTGAATTTGGGCATGTATTTCAAGTAATCTCCAGCAGGGAGAGGATTCATAGGATGAGGCAGGATTAAGGGAGCATATCTGGTAGTGACTATGGCGTCCATTCTATTTAGAGGGGGATTAGCACTATCCATAGGAATATTAGGTGGAGGAGAACTTGGAGGAGAAGGAGTTTGCAAAGGGGCTTCTGGGAATGAGTCTCGAAGTGGAATGGGAAACAAAAGGGGATTTAAGGAGAAGGCTAACGGGCTTAAGTCAGCAGGTGCTCCTCTTTGTGTAAAAGTGGTAAAGATGGGAGTGGGAAAATCTTCTGTGGTCCTGGATCTACACCAAGGTACAACTTCAGAGGAGAGGGGAGTGACAATGATTTCTCCCTCCAATCCCAGACCAGTAGGGGAAAACTCAGCAGGAACACTCTCGAAATTCAGGAAATGGGAAACCTCTGAAGGAGGTCTATTAAGAGACTGAGGAAGAGAAAATGGAGCTTCTACAGAAGGGTACGGCGGATTACCTTGTTTGGTGGTGGAAGCTTCTTCTTCAGGGGCCTTTCCTTTTCTAAGAACCACCTCTGGATCAGCTTCAGGCGTAGCTAGAGGCAGTAGTGGATGAGACCGCGTGTGTCTACCTCTGAAAGCCACAATTAACACAGTAGGTTCGCCAAAGTGGATTCGTCACAATGGAGTCGCTAGGTACACAATAGAAATATTTAAAGGCTCTGATACCTGATGCACCTTCAAAATCAGAAGCTCAATGTCGTTCAATCCTAGGGAAAATTTTCAACTTCGTCCCTGGCTACTGCGCCAGAAATGTTAGCGTTAGAAGTCACCCCTGGATTGCAGCAGGAGCTGAGCCTGACGCCCATCAGTTTATGTCACGAATTTTTTAATGGGGTGATTAGATGGAGGTTAACTCAAAACAATGTGGTTCTAACTCCGAAACTAGACCAGGCATGCATGGGCAAGTGAGTCTTAGATAACTTCAGACAGTGAGTTGTAGTAAGGGTGAGTAGGGGGAAGACGTGTATAAGAGAACTCTAAAGGTCTGTCATAACATCAGGTTTCAAACAGACTGTAGGGGAAGGCATCTAAACGCAAGATCTTTTTACATTCAAACGCTAAAAACCAGAGAATGCAATAATGCAACAATAAATCCTTTATCATAGCATAATTGCAACAATTCGCACGAATCATTCGTTCACGAACTCTCTCAGTATGAGATGAATATTAGATGGAGTGGGAAGATTGTTTGTCATTAAACAAGAAATCTCACATACAGATGCATAACCGAAAAGCTAGAATATCTGTTAAAATTTGATAGTCGAGAGCTTCTCTCTACCATCGATCCCTTACAAAATACAAAGCTTGGTGTCCATTCAGTCAAACTCGTACAGATATCCTCCTTCAAACACCACTTTAACTGCGTATGGCTCCTGCAAGGAGAGTAGCTGAGCCATTAAGTGCTGAGCTAGTGTGTGCAGACTCCTCTGTCTAGTTGAGGACTTCAGCATGACTTCTTTGGAAAAATCGGTACACAGGACCCCTTCAAGCAGACAGCTCACTAGATCCTCCATACCTCACACTTAATGAATGATGAGAGGCTTCAACCACCCCTTCTTGCCTTCATTTACTCCAAGCGAAAAATAGGCTTGAGGTCAGATCAAAAGGAACTCAGAGAACATGATGAACCTTTCAGTGACTGGACCCGACACCTTTGGCCGCCTTTACACAGCTCCTCTATTGCCCAGGTGACCACGGGCTATGAACTTGCGTTTTCTCTCAAAGGATCTTTCAGTGTTTGCAAATAGGAAAGAGTTAATCCTCGCTTATCACAATCGCGATTGCCGAAATGTTGAGATGGTTTAATTGGGTGCTACGCATCCCCTTAGATCTAATGGTTCTGAACTCACTTGGTGATGCTGTGGGACTGAGTCTTGGATGCTCCCGGCACTTTCGGGGTTCGGGGTTTTGAGATGCATAATGACAAAGAACCTTTACCCTTTGAACTTGCAACTGTCGAAACGCTGACACGACTAGATCTCATGCCATGTGTCCTTCTTAGATCTAACAGTCCTGAACTCATTCGACGATCCTGTGGGCCTGGGTCCCGGACGCTTTCATCACTTTGCATGTCAGGAATATGAGGGAGCCGCTCCTTGCGCTTCAAAATAACGATGGGAAAAATGGCGAGGAGCCTAATCGTGCACGCTAGGTGTCCCTTTTAGATGCACGGCTGCTATCCTTTCCTGCATACCCAATAGGTGTTGTCCAATGAGCTAATCTCGGCATGCCTCCGCTAGCCGCGATTCCCCTCCAATCGTCGATCTTATCCCTTGGATAAATCTGGACCGTCGACAATACAATCTCGCCCGCTTACATGATTGAAAACTTGAAATGAGACTTTTTTGAGTTGCGCTCGAGCGCTTCTCATGCAGACCTAGATATCCCTTGTGCCCCAGACAAGAAATTTTACTAACACTCTGCATAGATACATCCAGACCGAAATGGAATTTCTAGACATTTCATGCTTGGGCGTGACCTACCAATATGCCGTCAAAATCGAGCAGAAGCTCAAACAAAAGATGCGGCAATTTGGGCCTGGGATCCCTTCACAACAAAATCTAGGAAAGGGTGTCCCCAACTGACCGAACAAAGGACAGAGCAAAGATGGGAAGTATCAAGACAACCAGTACAAGCCGCAAGCAAACAAGGACATCGGAAAGACAAAGAAAGATACCGGGAAGTGGTGCGACTTCCATAAGAGCCCTTGGCATAACACTGCTGACTGCCACTCAAAGCAGTTGCTGGTGGCCAAAGTGAAAGCCTCTGAATCAGATGCAGATTCTGACTCCAAGACATAACTAGAAAGGGGAAGATGGATCATTGATGTGGAACCCAGTGCCACCGTTGCTACCACCAAGCTCCAACCTGGTGAACCAGATGAGCCAGAAGAAGGAGAGTGCCTCTTCCATTCATAAATGTGGGTAAAAGGCACCCTGCTGCACTTCATTGTTGATAGCGGTAGCCAGGAGAACCTCATCTCAGCAGAGGTCATCAAGCGACTGGCCCTGTCAACAATGCCGCACCCATAACCCTACACCATTGGATGGCTCCGCCAAGGAAGTGATCTCCGTGTCAGCCAACAGTGTCGACTGTAGTACAGCATCAAGCCCTTCAAAGACGAGGTATTGTGTGATGTTGCTCCTCTCGAAGTTTGTGATGTTTTTTTGGGCCAACCTTATTTATGGAAACGTCATGTTGTATATGAGTCTAGGCCTCGTAGTGTTATTATTACTTTGAATAGGAAATTGTATAGGATACCCGAGGCAGTCCCACCTAGTTCTATTTCCTTGATCTCTGCTAAGCAATGCAGGAAGGTCATCTCGCAGATGGGGAAGTTTTTCTTCTTCGTGATTCGCTCTCAGAACAAGCGAAAGATCCCAGCCACATCCAAGGTCTTTAAGGCCGATCTCTCCACACAATAGAATCAAGTAGATAAGGTCATGGAAGAATACTCGAATATCTTCTCCTCACGTACAAGGGTACCTCTACACTCGCAGGTCAAGCACCCCATCGATATGACCCCTGACGCACCACTGCCCAATGGGCCAGTCTATCATCGCTCTTTGTTAGAGAATGAGGATATCAAGCGATAGATCCAAGAACTGCTCCACAAGGGGCACATCCACCCCAGCTCATCACCTTGCGGGAGCCCAATTGTGTTGGTACAGAAGAAAGATGGAACCTGGCGACTTTGTATTGATTACTGGGCTCTGAATAAAATCACTGTTAGAAACTGGTACCTGATTCCCCGAATCGATGACCTCCTTGATCAACTCACGGGGGCCAAATATCTCAGTAAGATTGATTTGAAGTCTGGCTACCACCAGGTCCCGATAGAACAGACAGATGTATGGAAGATTGCCTTCAAGTCAAAGGAAGGACTTTTTGAATGGTTGTTCATGCCCTTTGGTTTGAAAAATGCTCCAACCACTTTCATGAGGATGATGGATGATATCCTGCGACCATTCACCAATACTTTTGTAGTGTTGTATCTAGATGACATTCTAATTTATAGCAAGACTTGGGTCGAACACTTGCAGCATATTCAACAGGTTTTGCACACCTTGCGACAACACAAGTTATATGCCAACCTGGAAAAATGCTCCTTCAGCATGGACAAGGTCCATTACCTGGGCTACATCATTGATCAGCATGACATACATGTGGATCCAACCAAGATCCAATTCATCCATGACTGGTGAGCCCCAACAACACTCACTGAGCTTCGAATCTTCTTGCGACTTGCTAATTTCTACCGCAGGTTCATGTTGGTTTTCTCCCATATTGTATTGGCCCTCAGCCAAATAAACAGGGGTGGTGGTAAGGAAAAATTTGCGTGGGGCCGGTCCCAACAACAAGCGTTTGATGATTTGAAGCAGTGCTTGTGCTCAACCCCAGTACTTTCACTACCGGACCTGCAACATCCCTTTGAGATCGAGACAGATTCTTCAAACTATGTTGTGGGCACCGTTCTCACTCAGCACGACCACCCTGTGGCCTATCATACTGAGACATTGTCCGATACTGTCTGTAAGTACCCTACTTACGACAAAAAAATGTACTCCATTGTGCAAGCATGCTGCTAGTGGAGACATTACATTCTTGGGAAGGAGACAGTCATGCACACTGATCATAAGCCATTGCAGTTCATGCAGACACAGGGAAAACTGCAGAATGACCACCATCAAAAGTGGTCCACATACTTGTAGCAATTCCACCTCAACATCAAGTATAAAATAAGAATCACCAATTGCATAATTGATTGCCTCAGTAGACTGCCAGTCACAACACTCACCATAGTGCTATACTCTTGTGGCCATGAGACATCTAGATGGCCCCAACTCTATGAGACAGACCCTGACTTTGCCACCACCTACCAAATGTTGGGTGTAAATGCAGTTGTCAATAATTTCCATCTTCAGGATGGGTTGTTATTTCATCTAGGTGATATCTATGTTCCATCAAGTGAGCGAGTGAAGCTGATATGGGAAGCCCACTACAGTCGAGTGGCAGAACACTTCGACATCGAAAAGACAGTGGCAATGCTACAGAAACATTTCTACTGGCCGAAACTTTGACAGGAGGTCGGCAAGTATATCAGGTCCTGCACTACCTGCGTTATTTCCAAACTGACCACTAAGAAACAGGGCCTATACACCCCTCTTCCTACTCCCAACAGGCCATGGGAATCCATATCAATGGACTACATGTCGGGCCTCCCATCCACCAAGTGGGGAAATGACTGTGTTTTTGTGGTTGTTGATTGTTTTTCTAAGATGGAAATTTTGGTTGCCTGCAAGAAGAGCATCACAGCAAAGGACACTGCCAAGCTCTTCTTTGAACGAGTTTGGGTACATTTTGGAATCCCACAAACCATTGTATCAGATCGGGATAGTCGATTTCTCAGCACATTCTGGTCGAGCCTCTGGTCACTGCTAGACACCAAGCTCACCAAATCCACGGCCTTCCAGCCCCAAACAGATGGCCAAACTGAGGTTGTAAATCGAATGATTGTGCATATCATTCAAAGAACCCTCACACATGGGATGAGAGCCTTCCCTATGTCCAACATAGCTATAACCGAGCCTTGCATAGCTCAACCGACCACAACCCCTTTCAAGTGGGGTTGGGATTCCAACCATTGGGTCCCATAGATGTTGCACTTCCCCTTGCGGTAACTTCGACTGACTCATCTCCTCCTCCAACTGAAGCAGACAAAGCCACCTGGTTCATTGAATGGATCTAGCACATCTGCCAATAAGTTCAGGATATCCTACAGAATTCCAATGACAAGTACAAACAACCGATCAACATTGGGTGCCGCATAAGTTTCAGGTGGGCGACAAAGTTTGGTTGCACTTGCAGAAAGAACACCTTACAGGACCCCATCAGAAGCTTCGCACACTCCGTTATGGACCGTATACTATCACCAAGGCTGTGGGGGATAATAATTTTGAGCTCAACATTCCTCCTTTCCTTGGCCTGCACCCAATGTTCAACGTGGATCTCCTTCGCCCTTATTTCCCACCATTATTGGACACCTTAGAAGTGGCAGAAAAGATGACACCAACAGAGCTCAACTCCGACTACATACAATAGACATCCAATAATCAAATTGTGGGCAGATAGATCAAGGGCACTCGACAACAAAGGATCCAGCTTTATCGAGTCATCAAAGCAGGGTAGCTCATGCACCAAGGCAAGTGGCTCACCCGGGGCCAAATTTAGCAGAAATTTCCTCATCTAATGGGGTACCTCAATGCAATGGAGACCATTTCTTCCTAAGGAGGTAGGATTGATCCATATGGATATCATTGGCCACCCACCTTTTCCAACTGGCTCAAAACAACTTTATGACATTTTTGGCAATTTACTATTTTTAGCAGTTTTTACTTCCGGGGCCATTTTGAGGGCCTAAATGAAGGTTTTTTGGTATCAAGCTCCTCAATGATAGTTGAAAGCATATTGAGCCCCAAAAATGAGTCTCCTCGACGATACCTTTCCAACGGGCTATCAGACGCCTAAAATGGAGATTGTATGCAAAAGTTACGACCCCGGGAAGTTGATGTACTAGCTTACCCAAACGGGGCCCACATGACTTTTGGCGCTTCATCTCCTAGGGTTAGGTTTTTGGATGTCTAGGGTTTTTGTCATTCTTGCTTATTGTAAAAATGCCTTCAGAGCCTCATTGTAACTGGCTTCTTGCGAATGCGTGCTGTCGTCACATCTCTTCTCAGAGATAAGCCGCCACCATTCCAACAAGCTTGTTTCCACTACATTTTACAGTTTCATCTTATTTCCTTATTGAATAGAAAATCAGTTTTATTGTATCTCTGTTATTTTGTGTTAAGCACCTATTAATAATTTGTATTCATTTCGTTCTGCTCATAAAATCTGGATCACATATTGAGTTTGGCCATAGTCTCTTGGACCATATAGTTATATTTACAAACTGGGGGAAACAAGGGTGTTACAATCCCCTCCCCTTAAAGTAACATTGTCCACAATGTTCTATCTGTCAACGTGCTCTGTATATATATAAGTAAATGAAAATGGATATGCATATCTCATGGCATCGTCCACTTCCCACGTAGCCTCATATGGGCCAAAATGTTTCCACTACACCTTGACTTGTGCAATGGTTTGGTTCCTGAGTGGGGTTTCCTTCCTATCTAGTATGCATTGAGGTTCTAGTAGGAATTATCCCTTCAGGTCCACCTGGATCACAAACCATTCAATTATATGATTATAATCATGTACATATTTCTTCAATAATGAAACATGGAAAACATTATGTACCTTTACTGTGGGAGGGAATATTAGCCTATAGGATATAGGTCCCACTCTATCTAAGACCTCAAAGGTTCCACAATACCAAGGTGCCAACTTTGCACAAGCTCCCATTCTTAGGTAACTCTTACTAGGCTTAACTCTGAGATAGAAATGGTCTCTTGTCTTGAACTCTCTGGGAGTTATCTTTCTATTGACGTAAATTTTCTATCTATCTTGAGAAATATTCATATTTTGTTTTATCCGAATCACTTGTTGTTCCATTTCTTTCAGCATGTTGGGTTCGATTGTAATTCTATCCACTAGATTACTCCAGCTGATTGGTATTTTGCACTATCTATCGTAGAGGGCTTCAAAAGGTCTCATCTTCAAGGATTCTTGATAATCGTTATTGTAGGAAAAATCTACCAATGGTAGGTAGTCTTCTGACTTCTTAGGATGATGCATTACATGCA
>JZKD02S2242514.1:25509-37263 GCA_000966675.3 Picea glauca
CCATGAAGGATATGATATCAGATACATTCTTTGGGGTAGACCATTCCATAATAGATCTGATCTTGTCAGGGTTTACTTCCACCCCTTCTTTAGAAATAACATGACCTAAGTAATGGACTTGCTTCTAGAAAAAGTAGCACTTGCTAAAGTTAGCGTAGAGATGAAGCTCTCTTAGTACTTGAAGCACGAGTCTAAGATGTTCTTTGTGCTCCTCTATGTTCTTAGAGTAGATTAGGACATCATCAATGAAAACCAATATAAATTTTTCCAGGAATTTGTTGAGTACATTATTCATCAAGCACATAAAAGTGGTGGGGGCATTGGTTAACCCAAATGGCACCACCACAAATTCATAGTGACCATACCTTGTCCTGAAGGTTGTTTTGTGGATGTATTCATCCTTAATTTGGACTTGATGGTATCCAAACCTTAAGTCAATCTTTGAAAAAATGGAAGAACCTCCCAACTGGTCGAACAAGTCATCGATTCTTGGTAAGGGGTACTTGTTCTTTATGGTTGTCTTATTGAGTTGTCTATAATCTATGCATAGTCAGAGGGTACCATATTTATTTTTCACAAACAAGACGAGTTCTCCCCACAGATATACATTGGTTTGGATGTAGCCTTTGTTAATCATCTCCTTTAGGTGTAGCTTCATCTCAACCATCTCTAGCATACTCATCCTATAGGGCATTCTAGATGTCGACACTGCTCCTGGTGTAAGTTCTATCGAGAAGTCAATGTCTCTTCTCTGAGGTAGACCCAATACCTCTTATGGAAACAAGTCTTTATGTTCTCTTAATATGGGGTGGTTCTCTAGGTTTGGTTTGTCATCCTCAACAGATTCCAATACCTGTATTTCATATAAAGGACACCCCTTTCTGCAATATTTTTTCATTTGAAGGGATGATACTTGTCTCACTGAAACAAGAATCCCTTGGAGGGTTATCTTTCTCCCTTCTTCATTTACACATTCTAAAGTTTTATGGTAACAATATAACTTAGTTTTATAAGTAGCCAACCAGTCCATACCAATCAACAAGTCATAATATCCCAAGGGATTTATGTTAAGGGTCGCTCGGGTGGGAAATCCATCCTTAATGAATTGGCAAGTTCGTATGACCTTTAATACTTTTCTTTTGGTTCCAGTGGCTAGTTGTACCAACCACGACTTAACATGTCTAACTAGTTGCATTTTACACTTATCAACAGTCTGAGGGGCCACATAACTCAAATTAGATCCATGTTCAATTAAAATATAAAATGAATGGTCGTCGATCATACCTTCCATCTCCATCACTGAAGCTTGGTGGTCAGGTTGATTATTGTCCAAGGCTGCATAAATTCGTGGCATGCTCCTAGCCACATAATTGACAATGGTAGCTTCTTGGATATTGTAGACTTTCCTACTGTTCTTTTTTTCTGTGTGGACAATCCCTCAACATATGTTCTTCTCCACAGCCCCAACATTTTAAGGGTTCTTTCTTTAGGTTATCAATCTTTCCTGGGGCTTCCTCAAAAGGTTTATTTCCACTTTGAGAGGGGAAATTTTGCTAATACACACTTCTAGTAGAAAGGAGCATCCTAGAACCCTTCCCATAGTTCTTAAATATTGAGGATTTAAACCCCTTTTTCTTGAATCCAGAACTACTCTTCTTCTTCCAGTCCCTGTGAGGTCTTGTCTTACTCCCGAACTGTTCATAACAATACCTCGCCTTCCAAATGATTTCTTCTAAGGTGTTCAATTCGTAAAACTCAATCATGTCCTGATAGGTTTGAGGTAACCCACTAATAAATCACTGCACTTTTACCTTTTCATCCTTTACGTAGGGTACATACCTCAGTAGCTCAAGGCATTTATTGACATATTCATCTATGGTGAGTTGTCCCAGCCTAAGTTCCTAGAAATCCTTAGTATTCCCATCCATGTATTTCTCTGACAGATACTACTTCCTGAAGCATTTCTCAAACTGTTTCCATGACAAGTCCTTCTCATGGAATCCTTTCACATTCCTAAGGTCTTCCCACCAAATGTAAGCATTTCCATTCAGGTTGAAGATGGTTATTCGAGCCTTCAAGTTTTCAGAGTAGTCATGGACTCTGAAGTACTTTTTTAAACCAAGCAGCCAATCTTCAACCTCTTCTCCTTTCTTAATATCTCCATCGAAAGAGGGTGGTTTGGCATTCTTGAACTCTTCAGGATCATGACTTTTGGAATTCTTTCACTTCTTTCCTTTGAGAATGTGAGCTAGTTTTTCTACTAGAAGATCCCTCAGAGTTTCCATCTTCCTTTCCAAAGGAATCTTCCGATGAGTGTCCCCTACCTCCAGATTGGGCCTTATTCAAGGTACTTCTCCTAGTATTCTCACTTATGGGGCCATGTTTTCAGATCTCAGGTGGACTTTGACTTCTCTTCACATGTCGTCGGTCCACATGAATGGTTGTGGGTTCCTACTGCAACTTCCTCTGTATGTCGGATAAGCTCTGCAGCAAGACTGCATTAATTTTTGTTTGTTTTTCTTTCTCCTTTATCAACCTCTCATTGTTGGCCTTGCAACTCTGTAATTCAGCCCTGAGGCTCCTTACAATTTCAGCTAGATCCGGAGGGGTTTCCACCACCCTCCTTTCGTCAGATTCTTCGTATTTATTGTGGGAGCCATCCCCCATTTAATAGCATGTCACCATACTTTAGACTTGAATTTTTCCCATGATTTATTGACTACTTAAGTGCTGAAAAACACTTATTGTTAGCTAATAGTCTATTAGTTTATGAGCAATACATAGTTCAAATTTCGTAAATGCACATACACAATAGAAAGTTTCATTCATGTCCTTAATAAAAATTTAACCAGACTCTCTAAGAAAGAGGTAAGATAGGGTGTCACTCTTAAAGGTACTCTAAGTATGGTTTTTAAGTGACTCGTCCATGAGCCCAAGTAGTCCAAGTGTTGTAACGATGCTCTGATACAAATTTGTAACATACCCATGGTGAGGACTCAAATTTTCGCTCTTCTTAGGAGAATCAAAACCCCCATTCAGGGTCTCTATTCCATTATTATGTTCCAGATCTCTCCAGCCATGATATCCATGCTTTGGAATGAGCTCAGAGCATGCAGATATCCTCTCCCAAGATATTCAAGTTTCTTTATCCCCCTATACTTGCATATGACCACAGGCTATGACCAGATCCAAGATGACCACCACGCTAATCCTCCGAAGTGGAAAACCTATGAAGTTCACGATCCGATGTCGCGTGTCCTCAGGAATTTTGACGGCCTTTATTTACTTTGGTACTTCAACATTCGGGAGTTTCAAACATTCCTACACCTTTTTCCTTCGAAGCACTCTGTACCCAGAGTTAAGGATTGAGTGCCACAAGTCCCTTGTTAGCGATAGTTATGATCTTCTTCGAGACTTCGATGTTCGGGAGTTTCGAGCACTCCAATGATTTTTCCTTCAAAGTACTCTGTACCCAAATTTCCATATCATGTGCCACACATCCATTTAAATCAACGTCTCGGGTCCACTTCAGGACTTTTGCGTTCGAGAGTTCCAGACGCTCACACCACCTTTTCTCCCAAAGTGATTTCACCCGAATTCAATGATTTGTCGATGCGTGTCTCTTTCAAATTGACAGTCACAATTTACTTTGGGAGTTCTCAACTCTTATGGTCCCACTTTCCTATGAAGTGGATATCTTCCGAAATGGGAGATCTGTTGACACCTATCCTCAGTAGATGGATGGCTCAGATGAACTTTAGATCTTTGGGTTTCAGGAGTGTCAACCTCTCCACACCCACTTTCTCCCAAAGTGCTTACACCCAAAGTCGACGATATTTCGACATGTATCCTTTCTCTCAGATCAAGATACAAATGAACTCCATTATTCCATGTATTTCCAAAGGAACTCACAATTATCCACCTAGCATTGTTTCTAGGTCTGATGGTCATGATCCAGCCAATAATGATTTGTTCGTCAATCAACAGTTCACAGTGATTGTGGGGCCCCAACATGCGCTCTCTTTTTCAGAGAGCTCAACCTCTGCAATCTAAAAAATACTCTCCTAACTCGGTCTAATTGGGGTTTTTGATCTTCCAACCCAATGAGATCAATGACATTGCTAAATTGCGGGTTGTGAACTAGCATGCCCGCTAATTTAACCTTCATGCTCTACAATGATTCCCAACCATCGCTTTAATCAAGAAGATGATGTTTGATTCATTAGCTCCAGTGGGTCTTTGATTCGATCTAATGACTGGGATAGATTCTCCTCCCAATGAACGACTCACTTCCATCTCCGTTGTCAGGTTCTTAAGTCATCTATGGTTCATATTACTCTGATAGTTTGGGTAACTGTGACTATCATGAAGTTTGACATTTCAAAGATTTGAACTCCCGAAGTTCCAAAACCTTCATGAGATAACTCCTTTTAGCATAGGGTTCCTAAACCAAGGACACATGGACCTTCAGATGAATCTTGTTCTATGAACTCTACTCTTAGTCAGGTATTTGGTTAAGGACTTGGGTGTGAGTTTGAAGTCTCTTAGACTACTAGTCTAAAGGAAACACCTACCTAACTCACATAAATTTAAGCTCTGAAATAGATCAAGGTAAAATCATGAGGTTACCGAGACGGTAGCAGTGCCAAGAGGCTTGCTCCGACTCTAGAACTGTGATGTAATTTCCTAGGGAGAAACGCCTTCGAGGGATTAAACTGGAGCATATGGAAAAATCAAGCAGAAGCATAAGTTCTCAAGGGAATAAACACATACTCATAACTTAATCATTTCAATGAAGAAAGCATTTATAGACATATAAATATACACATGCATCCATTATTTTCAATTCAAGGCACAAGGCATGAAAACACTTATTAGAACCATAAGGCATGATATGACTACTGAAAGGGGTGCTCATTTCCACCCAACCATAGGCTCAGTCACTCCTAATGTCTTTACCATTGGCCACCCCTGAGATTAGACCACGATGCTTTGAGATTCAATCTCTTTCTTCCAAAGCAACGAAAGTTAGGGACGAAGGTTACTCTCCTTCTCCCAGTACAGGAATATATAGGGACGAAGGTTACTCTCCTTCTCCCAAATCAGTCTCTATTTCCTATGATCAGAAATCACTCTCCTTTTCTCATTCCTTCCTCAGAACTGAGAGCTTAGGCTCTCGTCTCTTCACTCTTCGCAAGCCTTCCTCTTCCCACCACACTTCCTTTCTTGCCTTCCTCAGCAAGATTGTGTGTGGCTCAAATTCCCAGTCTATGGTCAGGTCTAAAAGTCTTATAGATGGGTGTTCTACCCCATCCCTCATTAAATCTTGAGGAGGTCTTCCCACCTACCAGTCTGATTGTAATTCATTTCTGGGTCAGAGGTTTTGTTCTGATCCTAAGAAATTAAACCCTGTAAGGTACTGGTATGGTGGAGGTTAACGCAACCATTCCTGGTTCCCTTCACCATCTCATTCATATCATTCATGGTCTCTCTTAGAACATCCCCTTTCCAGCAGTCATGCAACACTTATCCATTTTCTAGTAAATAAAAAAAAAATCATTCATTTACCTTTTTATGCAAAGGTCCATCAAATCAGACATTCACGCATATTGAGTTTGACCATAGTCTCTTGGCCCATATAGTTATATTTACAAACTAGGGGAAACAGAGGTGTTGCAAAAATGTATTGTGGCTATGCATCATTGTGAATATTGCATTCTGAGAGAAGATACTATGAGAGAAAGAAGAGGAAGTTATAGCGGGTGTGTTGTAGGTTGTATCCCTTCATTTGCTCGATAATAAAAAGGAAGGACCTAGAAATTTCTCTTGTGGATGTATCCCACACTGGGTGAACCACATATATTTGTGTCTCTATTGTATTGTGTATCTTTTATGTTTTATTTCCGCATTTTATTTTATTTTATTGCTCCATGATCCTACTTTTCTAACATTTCCATAGTTCACCCCCCTGGGGCTATGCCCACAAAGATCTTATGCTTCTTTTATTCATAAAAAAGAATTGCTTTCATTACATCATAGTAAATAGTAGTGAGGCGGACTAGGTTCACACCAATATCCACAACTTGTGACTTGAACCTCAGTTACTTTGACCTCATCTGAGATATACAACTCTCAAAACATACTTTGACTCATAAAGACTCTAAAACAGGTTCTCCAAAAACATACTTGTCTCCCACCCACACTAACAATTGGATTATTGTCATGGTTCTTCTTGTGATCATTTAATCTACCTCATACCCCTTATTTATATTAAAAAAATGGGTTAGAAACCCTTACAATACATCCCAAAACCCTAACCCTAACTAGGCTAGTTTTGTCCACATTTACGCTAGATCTTCACAAATCCTGTTGCGTGCACTGTTTTTCCTCAAAATGTAGCACACTCTCTTTTATGGTCTGATATTCCTCGCTTGCTACGTTATTCTCCAAACATGCATGTTCCAGTAGTGGCCTGTCCATACCTATTATGGAATCTTAAAGTCTATTGCTGCTGATGGTGATTGATTTACTAGATAACATGCTGCAAAAATTTCTTCTACCCACAATTCTGGCTGCAACTTGGAATTACTAAGCATGCTCCTTTCTCTCTCTAGAAGACTCTTATGCATGCATTCGGAAGCACCATTTTGCTAAGGAGTATAGGCAATGGTTTTATGCCTTTCAATCCCAAATTCCTTGCAATAATTATCATATTCCTTATATGTAAACTCACCTCCATTATTTGTCCTTAAACATTTGATTGAACTACCAATACACTTTTCAACCAAAGTTCTAAATTGATTAAAAGCATTACATACATCAACTTTTATTTTAAGTAAAAATATCCACACCTTTCTAGAGTAATTATCTATAAAAGATGCAAAATACGAAAATCCTCCCCGAACATCTAAATGGATATAATCAAGGATACCTTTACTAATATGTCTTCATATTTTAAAACTCTATCTACTTTGTTTTTCATAAATACAATGCTTGTAGAAATTCAAATTCATAGATTTTAAGCTTGGAAGTAACTTACGGTCTATGAGTACCTTAAGCTCTTTCTCGCTCATATGACCTAAACACTGATGCCATAAATGAGTAGATTCACTTTCACCTTCAAATACTATCGTTGCTTTATTTGATTCAGATCTTCCTTCTAGCTAATAAAGATTCTCGATCCTTTTAGCCTTCATGACTACTAATATTCCTTTGAACACCTTCAATACTCCACCTTGAAATGTACAATTATAACCACCAGAATCTAGAACTCCCAAAAATATTAGGTTCTTTCTAATTTCAGGTACATGACTCACATATGTTAAAGTTCTTATAGTGCCATCATACATTTTAACCCATATGCTACCAACCCCAACAATTTTACAGGAAATATCGTTTCCCATAAAAACAACACTTTCATGAATAGATTGGTAAGTTGAGAACTTATTTCTATGAAGACACATGTGATTGGATGCACCAGAGTCTAACAACCAATGATGATCATGTTTTGAAACATTATAAATAGACAAAACCTCATCAGTCATACCTGAACTTATTTCAACTGAATTAGCTTCCTTTGCTTCCTTTGTTGAGTCCGCTTTGGATGGTTGTTGTCTTTTCCAACAATCATTCTTGAGATGCCCTAATTTGCCACAATACCAACATTTTATCTTACTCTTTTGTCTTTTGACTTAGATCTCGATGTACCTCTCAGATTTTTCCCTCATTCTATAGATAGTCCTCTAGCCACCATTGCTTCTGACGTTGAGGTTTTTTTATTGGATTTTCTCCTCATCTCCTCAGACAATAGATCTCCCACAATAGTATCATAATCAATAACGTCTATTGTGCTAAACCACATATATGTGATTAAATGATCTCAAGATTCATGCAATGAACACAAAAGGGTAACTACTTTGTCCTCATCTTCATATTTTACTTCTATACTAGATAGTTGACAAATCAGAGTATTGAAAACATTTAAATTATCGGAAATTTGTGTACCTTCTTTCATATGCAAGCTATAAAACTGCCTCTTCAAGAGGATTTTTTTCATCAAGGACTTTGTCATATAAATACTTTCCATCTTTCTCCATAATCCTGTTGTTTTTTCCTCTCCGACGATGTTAAACAAAAATTCATCTACCAAACAAAGGCGGATGGTAGTGAGAGCTCTTGAATCTAGATCATCCCATTCCTCGTTCGACATACCTGTGGATCTCTTTGAATTTCCCACCAATTCCTTTTTCAAACCTTATTGCACAATCAGATCCCACATCTTGAGCTTCCATAACTGAAAGTTATTTTTCTCATTGAATGTCTCTACCTCAAACTTTGAACTTTGAACTTTTACGATTTACTAAAAAAATGCCTACAAGACCACAACTTATAATACTAAAATTTTTAATAATATGGAGGAAAAGTATTTTATTTGAACTAGAGAATATTCAATTAAAATATTTAAACCAAAGTACAAATATTTAAAATATTTTCCTTAAAATATTTTTTTAAACAAAGAAGCCCACCTATTAAACAAATAATATTATAACTTCCTCAACTCATATAATTTATAAAGAGCGTTCGTTTATATGATATATGACCACTTATTAGTCCCTACACTTCAGGTTGTAGGGACTATAGTAATCGTTTTTTCTACTGCTATTAGTTTGGCACGAAAACTTATGAGATTTGATTGTTCTAAAGCTAAGTTTTGGTGAATTTATACATTTTTCACATTCCCATTTTATTTTTTAACGTAGGTTTGAATTTTGAGGCTTTATTTGGCCTCTTCCCGAGGCATAGCCTTGCATTGTCCATAGATTCCTTACTTTAAAGAACATATTTAGGTATTAATTTTTCCCAAGTGAAGTAATTCTAGAAATGAATCTAGCATTACTTATTGACATTAAATGTTTAAATGTGTGTTCCATGCGTAAACCCATAAACCATAACTCATAGTGTGTTTTCTCAATTGCCACTTACATAAGCATACAAACTCTGCCACCAACATGAAAATGTGTTGGTTCAGTTCTCTATCCTTTAGAAAAGCACCTAGTCTATCCGTGAAGACAAAGCTAATTGAACCAACGCCACATGTTTCTGCCTACATTTTCTTTGGTTGTACAAGATAATAACTATATATATGATAGACCTCTAACAAATCATAGCTCAATGACTGGAGATGGTGACTCGTTGTTGTTGCTTCGTTGGTTGTACAATAGACCTATGAAAAATCACAGTTGAATGACTAGAGATGGTGGCTCGTTGTTGTTTCTTCGTTGGTTGTACAAGATGATAACTATCTATACAATAAAGCTCTGAAAAATCACAGAGAAACAACTAGAGATGGTGACTGGTTTTCATTGCTTTGTTGGTTGTACAAGATAATAACTATCTATACAATAGATCTATGAAAAATCATAGAGCAACGACTAGAGATGGTGACTCGTTGTTGTTTCTTCATTTTTATTGCTAGAGATGGAGACTCGATTATGTTGATTGGTTGTTATTGTTCAGTGTAGCTAGAATCTCATCCTTATGCATTTTCCACTACCTCTAGTTTAGATACATGGAAAATATAACTTTTTTTCCTTAGAATGAAAGAAAGAAGTACAAAAACTATATTCAAGGAATGGCTTTGAATTTCATTGATTTTTTTACTTCAGTTATTGTTTTCACTTCCGCAAATTGTTCATTTTTGTTCATAATTGTTCCAAAAGTGTTAAAATTTATTCAAGAAGACATCAAAGTTATATATTTAAGTACAATATGTTCATACCTTGATTTTTTTTATTTTAGTTTTCCTTGCAATTGAACAATTTGCGTAGATAATTGTTGTAGCTCTATGCCTTTGCTTAAGATATAGTTTATATACCTTCAATGTTGAACCAATAGTAGCAACAACAGGAGCAACAATTCCTTGCAGCCTTGTGTCAATCACATCAAATCCACAAAGACTCAGATTGTTAGATGGACTATTTTTTTTTGTTGCAATTATACATTATCTCTTGTATTAAATATTATTAACATTATGCCTCTTTTGCTTCACCAGATTCCTGAACTTCCTCTTTGGTGCTAGCAATTTTTTTTACTACATTCATCACAATCATGACCATGACCTTCCATCTTGTTCAGAAAATCTATTCTTCATTGTGGACTTTCATATAATAGGTCCACTATAGGTAAATTATTTGTTTCAACCTCTAATATCGTTCCTCCCTCATAAATATTACATCCATGATATAAAACAAACCAAATTTTGCAGAGTTTGTGGTTGAATGTAAGCTAAAATAAAATGTTTGAAAATAATTTTAGAGTTGGCTCCATCTTTCACTCCAATTGAAAACAAAACTCAGAGGAAAGTGCTTGTTGGCCAGAATACCAAGCAATTGGGACAAAGATGGTAATTTCTTTTCATGGTGAAGGAAGATCTATTTCTTTTCCAACCTTACTGTGTTGTACCTTACCTAGTAGCCATCCTATGTATAACTTGATAAAGAGTCTACAAAATCCAGTCTGCAATAACCAGGCAATCGTGCATGACAGTTGGGTGAGTACATTAGAGTTTGGTTTATCCTTAGCTCTCTTAACAAATGGAATATCGAACCCTAAAGAGTCTATTGCATGAAAACAAAGTAGAGTTGATGCACAGACATCATGCATGCAAAACAAGGTGGAAGTTGTGCACGACTATCCATGAAAATTTTCCAAATATCCAAATCATGTTAACGTCAGTGTATTGAAACAGGTGGCATGTTTCACCAAAGCTGGTTGGAAATCCAAATTTAATGCCATATGTCTTGTTCACTAGTCTCATAGACTTGTTCTTATTGAAATTGCACTGGATTTCAAAATTGGGATGTCATCTGATAGGAACGAGGTCTACTTGGGGGTTAACCATAATCCCTATGTACAATCATTTATTCTTGATCAATTTGTAACCATTGATTGTGAGTCTGGAACACAAGAATAGAGGGGGTCGATATTTATATTTTATTTTTACCTACAGTAATTTTGATAAATTCATGTGGTTTTCTTGTTCTGGGTTAAAGGCGTACTATTTTGGTTTCAAGGTGTGTTCGGACAACTGTAGTTTTCTCCTTTAAGGAACCCTGAAGACAAGGTGTAGAAGAGTACGTAATACAGAATGGTGCTTGACGCGCCAACGCACTTGAAGCCTTGAAACCCTCAATATTATCTTAGACATTACTTAAGTAGCGAGATTTTTATTAAAATTTGGTTGATGACTAAGAAAACCCACATACATGGCTATTTTTCACTATACTGATGTCCATACAAAGTATTTTTTAATGGCTTTACGCAAAGCAACATACATGCACAAATTTCGATATTTGAAATTTTATTTCATTTATGCTTTGTTTTTCCTTCGATTGATTTCATTCAAATTTATTAATGATTATTTAAATTTCATAAAGATTAATTATGTGGAGAGAACACAACGTTATAGTTAATTAAATCGAATGTTATTTAGGTTTTATAATACCCGAAATTTTTTAATAAGATCATTAATTATCTAGTATGAACCAAAAGTTAAGGTTCATGAAACTTAATGTTATTTAGATTTTATAAGGTCCCAATAAATTAATAGGTTTATCAATTATGTGGAGAGAACACAATGTTAGAGTTAATTAAATAAAATGTTGTTTATATTTTATAATATCCAAATAAATGAATAGGTTTATTGACTATGTGGAAGGAACAAAAGTTAAAGTTCATGAAATTTAATGATATTTA
>JZKD02S2242547.1:22252-37261 GCA_000966675.3 Picea glauca
ACCATATCAAAATGGTTGTTTCTTCTGGTGGATCAACTTCTTCTTGATCAACGATATTCATAACTGAGTCGCTTGATTGTTCGGTTAGGGAAACCTCATCTAGAAACTGATTGGCCATCAAATTCATGGCATGCACCCATTGTGGGCAGTCTCTTTCATATTTTTTTTCTTGGTGACAGGTACAGAAAGAGTCAGGTGCTAGATTTCCCAGATCGATGTTTAAGTTGGCTAGGTGGGTTCAATTGATTTGAAAGGTGAATTTATTTTAAAATAGGGTTTATAGGGCCCCTAGCCTTTTTTTCCTTCCCCTCCACTTCTCTTCATGTATATGATTTCATTCGACAACTTCTTAACAATGCATTGCAGGTCTTCTATGTTCCCACTTCCCTTTTCGGGACCTTGTTCTATTTGTTTCCCTGGGGGTATAGTCAACAAGAGTCCCCTCCTGGGAAGAGGTTGAACTTCCTTCTTAACTAATGAGACCTGGCCTTCTTTACATCCCTTCAATTGGAACTCTATTGTTTTGGCTTCTTCAAAATTCTTAGCTAAGGTTGTTTTGGCAGCCCTCTTCACAAACATGGAAATAGAAGCTGGGATAACATTAGCATATATTTCAATTTGCAAATCTTGTGTAGGTTTAGCTTTAGGTTGATTTTTTTTTAGGATAGTGGTGAACCATTTATTAAAGTCTTTAACCTTCTCCTTTGAAATCATGGTGGCAGTGAACAACTCGGCCATCAAAGCTCCTGTAGTGGTTTCTTCTGCAAATTTATCTGGAAAATCGTTTTGAAACTTCGTTCAACTAGTTATGGATCCTACAAGTAAGTTAAAATACCATGTGGAGGCCGAATTCTCAAAATTATAGGGGAAAAACCTGCATACTACATCTTCATGTTGGACATTCATCAGTCCAGTAGCTAGTATGAATTTTTTGATATGGTCTTCAGGCAATCCTAAGGTTTCAGAGTCAAATTTAGGGAGTAACTTCTCTAAATGTCGAGGAAGGTTATGTACTCATCCAGGGATGGCCAGAGCATCTATGGTCAACCAAGTTTGATTATTCTGAGGTGGGTTTTCCCTTTATTCATTATGATTATTGTTATCTTGCATGTCCTCTGATCCTGAAACTGAGCATTCAGAGTTAAACCCTTCCTCTTCGAAAAAATTGTTGGGCTCAGAGATGTTTTGGGTTGGTGTTTGAGTGAAATATATCAGGTCTTCTACTTAGTGCACAAAAACTTGGTCAGGGGACTCAACCACTGGTCTGTGTTTTTTCTTCGAGGGAGTAACGGAGCTAAGGGAATCACACTGATATGTCGGGCCTAAGCTCTTGTGATTATTCTGAATTGGTTCAACTCCTCGTGAGGAAGGGCCTAGGGTGTCTTAGAGAATATATGTTATTTTTCTTTATGGGGTGAGTTACTTGTTTCAGGAGTACTCAATGTGTATGGGTTGTATTGGAAATGACTAGCCATGAATGTGGGTTGTTTTGAATCTACAGGCTGTGTGAAATATTTTGTAAAAAAATATTGTCAGCCATTCATTCTTTAGACCCTCTTTCTAGTGCCAATTCTGTTGAGGATTCCTAAATATCTTTAGCTCAATAGAAGGAACAAAACCCACCACTGAGTCCCAATTACACTCTGCTATGCCTAATGGTGGAATGGTTCTCCAGATCTTTTGATCCGACCAATTAATAGATGGGATTTACGTAGTGATTGAGAAGATGTCTTCTTGTGAAAAACCCTCCTTCAGTTCAAACATTATCTTTTTTTATTTTCTCTTATAGGTGGGACCAATACAAGATAAATGTTGGTATAGACCAGCTAGGTAACAAAGGGGAAAGTAATTAGATACTGAAGAAGGTTGAGCTCTAGATAACCCTTCCACTCAAGCATGTAGGCAATAATTCTTACACCTGCAACAATACAAGTTCTAATACATCAACCTGTTTGTGTTCCAATTATTGACTGAGATACGATTATCAGGAGAAAACATACATGCAATGAACGATGGAAAGAAAAATAATTTCCTTAACTCTAATCATCAATCACATATTAACACAATGACATACTTTTCATCATTAAAGGCAAGAACTATGAAAATATTGAATTAGATAATTTATCAATAGATTCAGAAGCTCTCACTCATTATAGCATCCATTCGTGAGATAAAATCATAAATAATTCTTCTTCATATCCAATCACACACGCCTTTGATGAAAAACATTAAAAAAATTTATCAGGTCCTGAGTAGGACTTCTCAATCAAGGTATCTTTTAAATAGTTCTTTACAATACAAAAATTAGGGTCTTTTGTAAAAACTCATCGACCCTTAAAACATTCGAAAACCCCCTATTTAACAGAGTTACAGAGGTTCTCGTCCTTAGGGGACTGAGACCTATTTTTAGGTAACTGTTCATAAAACAAAATATTAACTTGACTATGACACTAGACTTAATCAACAAGAGTGGTTATTATCACACACATAAGACCACTCTTGTATCTAATCTAAGAAAATGTTGGAATTAATCAATTAAAAACTATTAATGCCTATGAGACAAAACTGATGCATGCGTTGGAGGAATAGACTCGATAGAAAATAGGCCTCGAAGTGAAAGAGCATAGCTCTTTGTTGAGTAATAGAATGCTTGCGAGTTGTTGGAGGCCACTATAGACAAATGGCTGCATGAGAGGATCTCTTCTTGAGGAAGAGGGAGTCTGCTGAAGTGTTCTGGAACCAATCTGCATTGACCTGTGACTGAGACTTAACTCTCTGTCTATGTTTGAGCTTTAGGAAGCTCAGTGCACTCCATCTTGACTGTAACTGACCCTTCTCCTCGCTTTCACTGTGACGAACTAGTTGTGAATAGGGTGATGTGGAGGCGGGCTTCGAATAGGAGGATATGACGTGTGAAGGTGGAGGACGTGGATGTAGATGAAGTGGAGGGGAGTGGAGGTGACAGGTAGGAGTGGATTACATATGGTGCCCGGTGAGAGGGGCGGTATTGAGAGGCAATCTGGCAGAATCCTAGAGGGGGAGGAAGGTGGTAAGAGGATTAGAGAGGGGGGGGGTATGAAATCCTGATGAGTCGCCACATTAGGTAGGGCCTGCGGTGGGGAAACCACTTTTCCTGGCCCCCTCCCCACCATTAAAGGTAGAAAGGTCGGGGGGTTGGGATGCGGTAAGAACCATTGAGCTAGGGAAAAGGCATGTCGCCAAGGTGATCAGCGTGGGAGTTAGGAAGAGAACTGGTGGCTAAAATTGAGCAGTAGAGGGAGTTTGGGTGGAGGTGATGAGGTGATGTGGAGGTGGTGCGGTAATGTGGTGTCATATAAGCACGTGATTGTGGAATTTGTCGAGGGTGGTTTGTGTCCACACCGCTTTTGGGCCCGCAATACCCCATAAGATGCCATGTACCCTTCTAACAATACCACAGTTCCAATTGTGGGACCGCTCTAGAAAATTAACATCCAAGAAGTTTATGTCCCCACAATGGATTGTGGTTGTCGATCTAATTACAATATGTGATCCGGGAGATATTCCCTCCTTACCTACTGCACAAATCAATGGTCCACAATCACTTCGGGATTTTAGGCTTCAGAAGTTTCAATGCATAGTTTTTACCATCCTTCGGAGTGTCATGTTTTCGAAGAGAGAGATATGCCTCCATGTGGCCTCTGGCTCTAAACAGTATAGATTCACTTCGAGAGCTCGGTATTTGGGAGTTTTCATCTCTTTTCTTGGGCAAGTTTCCGAAGAGGCGTATATCCGAAGTTGGGGATCTACCACCACGTGTCCTCATCCATGGATGGTCCTGATTCACTTCGGAAGTTTAGGCTTTGAGAGTTTTGAATGTTGTGCTTGGAATTATTCGGGAGGAAAATCGTTGAAGTGAATGATCTACCTCCACATATCCTTGTTGATGAATGATCTAGATTCACTTTGGGACTTTGGGTGTTCAGGCTTAGAGAGTTTATGAATGTCATTCTTAGAAATATCCCACAATGGTACGGGCCCAGAGTGACGCAGTGACCTGATGTCATATGATGTCACAGTTGTTGATGTGTCATGGAAATAAGGGTGACATGTGTCACGTGGAAATGGGTGAATGACACAACCAAATGGCCTGGAATGAGTGCCACGTGTCATGACTGATGAGTTCCATGTGCTCTGACTGATGAGTGCCACATGCTCCGACACTTCAAGATTTGAGATTTTTGTACTGTGAGGCATGAAGTTCCCCCGAAGTAGTATGGGCCAGAAGTGATGTGGCAATCTCTCGTTACTTTAGGATTTCGATAGTTCGAAACTTCAGGTAATTTTTGTTCTAGTGCTTCACAAATCTCCCAGACTGCTAAGTCTCTGAATTGAAATATTTGCCTCTACATGTCCTCATTGATGGACTGTCCAAATTCCCTTCAGGGCTTCGACAGTTCGGAATGTTGAGATTGAAAATCTCTCGGAGTGGTACACCTCTGAGTATAATGTGGCGAGATCTCGACTCTTTGGGACTTCGGCTGTTTGGGACTTCGGTTGTTCGACTCTCAGGGACTTTGGGTTCTCTCTTGATGTTAAACCCCATGTGGTTTTGACACGCCGAATGCACGAAAAATCGTCGATATGATTGGTCTGATGGATCTCCACCATCGAAATTCAACCTATCTATTCCTACAATCTGAGCCTGAAATTGACCACTCTGGATTGTTGCGTTTGTCCACGGGTGTTTATTGTGCATACAAAAAGGCTTGGATGACTTGTGGTGAGCTCAATCAATGGAAAACCTGATGAAAAGAATTCTAAATCAAATACGACATGTACTTATCCTTCAATAAACAATATCAACAAAAATGTGCAAAGACTCAATCAAGAAAGAAATGGATAAGAACCAAGTCACTCAGTAATGGGAAAACGACTCAAGTGGTACCCAAAAGAGAAAATATTTGACAAAGGGATTTTAGGGTGTGTTGCATTCTCAACACAATATGGAGTAAGAATTATAATAATTTGATGAACCCTATTGTGATATATGTTAATCCACATGAATTTAGTCTATTGCCAACATCAAATACAATTACCAGAGAATAAAACCAGTATTGTTGGGGAAGAAATGAATGGATAAAACACCTAAAAATAGGTAGTCATTGCTGGAATATTGATTGACATGGGATTTGGAAATTTAGGTATCCTAAAATGCCATCAAGATATATATTATCATAGATTGACAATATAAGTCAGAGCTGTCAAATCAACCATAAAACAATTGATGTGCCATACTGTTATGCCCGTACATGCATCAATTGATAATTAATTGCACTGTATTGATCCATACATAACCCGTACAACCACCGTAGCATTAATTAACCTCATAATTCATACCATCCACTACCACTGTGGTCGTATTGTTTTCCACTTGTCATTGTATGATCCATCATACCCTGTAGTTGTGTGATAGGCTGATTGCATGAGTTTATTCTTGTAATCATATTTGGTTGTATACTTTGAATTTTCAAGTGTCTATCTGTGTGCTGACATCTCATCACTGATTTATTTAAATTGTGTCAAAGGGTTAAATCAAGAAGGTTTAAAAATTTATTTAGAAAATTCATAAGTTATATTCATTGATATAAGATGATATTATAAAAAAGAGATTATTTCATTATTGTAACATCCTGCTCTTGTTCACTTATGATGTGACTTGTTCTTTGAGGACACTTGTGTGCAAGTGACCTGGTTCATTATATGATTGACTGTTTTCTCTTATAGATTATGATGATGTGGTGGATATGAAGATATGTTATTTGATTATATTGTATCGACATGTGCTATTGCCTGGTTTTCCCTGAGTGTGCAGGACTCTAGACCGATTGAGGATGTCGATGGAATCGATGGACCTCCTTGGACTGTTATGGTTTGAGTGTTTTTGATATTGCATATGTGACATATGACTGGTATATTATGATGATTTTGGATTGCTGACATGTTTTGTTGATGGATGCAGGTTGACGATATCTTCCTCACCAAACTCACATTTGGAGTAAAGGGGTCACGCACGACAACCAGAGATATTGAGGGAGATGTGCGGTAGCAGCCCTTCTGCAACCTACTAGCACTCTCGCCATGGCTCAAACTATAGGTTAAGAATTACCTAGTTGGAGAGATCCAGGATGCCATGAGGGAAGATTGTGACAGTCACTTATGATGATTCTAAAGGGTGCTCAATAAGGAAGGGTCCTTATTACTTAGAGGCCCTTAGTCTCCCATAAGGTCACCTGATGGAGTATTGACTCCAAGGGTTTGACGTCTACCAAAATAAGTCAGAAGGTTAGTAGCACCCTTGGAGCACGTACTCCATCTTAAAGGGAACACCACATAAACGAACCATGAATGAAGGTGAGTGGCACCCTTGCAGCACATAGTGCATCTTGAAGGGAACATCGTGGTTTTAACACTGGTGAGTCAATGAACCTAGGTACCTAGAAAAATTTATCTCTTTGACCCGGTCAGCCTTAAGAAAATTGTTGTATGAGTAAAGTCTAAAAATTATAAAAAATTACCTTAAGAACATTTCGACTGAGCCTAATTGAAATTAAAGCCTAGGTCTAAGTAAGTCATGAGAACAAAAATAAATAAATTAAGTAACTAATAAAAGGGGGGTAAAATTTAATTTAAAAATTAAAGAAGGATTAAATAAATAAAGGATTAATTGTTGTTTAAGTGCAAACTTGCTAAATTCGAACATAGACAAAAGGGGAAACTTAATTGCAAAGAGAATTTGGAACTTGGGAGGGAATTTAGTCTAGAGAACTTTCCATTTTCGAATTCAGATAAGATTTAAGAAATATGTCAGCGATTTAAGGGAATGAGAGGGAATAAAGGGACATCAAGGAGCATTTTTATGAACACTTTTAGGTGGGTGAGGGAAATAGAAAAATTAAATTAATTAATTAAATAAATTTCTGGTGCAACTAAGGTATCGGGTGACAAGTGTACGAGGGGAGAATATTCCTAATAAAAATTAAATAAAAAGAAATTAATGTGCATTTGGGAAACAAGTCACTAATAAAACTCTATAAAACAAATGGAGAAGGTGGGGAATGGAACACGTTTGGTTTGCATAAGGTTACACTACAAGATTTTACTCTTATCCGATTTTTCTTGTGGGAACTGGGATACCCAGCTCAAATAGAGGATTTTACTCTTGATTGATTTTTCTTGTGGAAACTGGGATACCCAACTCAAATAGAGAGTGGTAGCTTGACCTTGCGAGGTCAGCTGGGAGCTATCCTTCTCTGGTGTGTGTTCATGGCCCCTTTTTGGCTTGGGGGTCTCAGGGGAAGAAGAGTACCCATAGCGTTGGCTGGGAGGTACCGATGAGCTCTCAGTGGTCAGTAAGCATGGGACGACGACTTCGGATTTGCCATCAGTGGTTACAATGTTTTATTTTCTAGTTATTCTTGCAATACAATTAAGCTTTGGTAATCATGAATAGTTGTAATGTAGTTGATCTTGATCAGTGGTATCATGAATTTTATGTGTGTTTATGCTTGTTCATAATGTAAAAAAAAAATAAAAAAAAATAATGGACTATTGTTGTTTCAATTTAAGAGTTCCTTGTCATGTAATTGATCTGAAACTGTTGTGTGCAATTTATTTTTATCCTCCGCTGCTTGTCTTTTAGTCTTCACCTTTAGAAATCTGAGTTCAATCCTCTCTATCTACTAGCTATAGTGGGATTTCGCACGGGGATCTTTTACTGGAGTGCTCCATAGTGAAATCGCATCCTAAAACTACTGGCAAAATGTTTGTAAATGATTGTGAGGTTGTTTAGTTTGTGTTTTGTTTTGTTTTTCTGCGTTTTGGTTCGGTTTTTCGGCCTTCTGTTCCTTGCTGACCACTGTTATGTCTTTCCTGCAAATCCATTGCGAATTTACCATTGATGTGTTGATAAATGTACAAGCCCTTCGTGGGTTCCTCTCTTGTGACTTGGAGCTTGGCGTTTGGTTTCATTGTTGGCACGTGTTGTGTTTTTTTCACTGTTATGAGTCGCCAAGGGTTCGAACACGCGTGTAACCACAAGGCCTCACCAAAAGAGTCATAAAAGAGTCAGGATTTGAGCCACCATCCAGTGAATCATCTATTTTTTTGGAAACTCATTCGAATGTACCATTTTACCAACGAGTCTATAGGATTATTTTTGCATTGAGGATAGTGTCCCTTGCCCTTCGTAGTTGCTACGCCCCTACGTCCTCAGAGATAGCATACCAATTACCCCTGCTTTTGACAGACTTCTTCCAGCGTGACCTTTGTGATCTCAGCTAACACGCCTCCCTCCTCAGCGAAATGTTAGCTGGTGGAAGATTGGGTCGCTACCACCGGCTTGATCAACGCGCATCTCTTTTGCGTGGTCAGGCGCTTTAATTTCAGGTTCCCTTGCCTGTGGCAACTTAAAAAATGAGTTATGTCAGTAGTGCATGGCACAAGTTCCATCTCCCGACACACTGGGGAAAACCACTCCCGAAATGTCTCCCTTACGTTTTCAGAATCTTACCGTGTGCCTGTAGCAATTATGTGCTACGTGTTGATAATGAGCGCAATGCTTTTATTTATTTACCTCCTGGGTTGGTGTAATTTATTGGGTTAAATTCGATTCTAGTCTTATTGAAGTTTTCGGGTATTATTGTAGGCAGCCTTATCCACCTGCAAATGGGACACAATAGAAACGAGATAAATACACGCAGTGGTGAAAGAAATATTTATATCAGAGATTTATATTTACTAAAATTTTTCATATTAATCAGTTTTTAACGTGCTTGAGAGATTTAATGTTAGAAGAATATTTTTATTTGTGTTCACAATTTAAAAACTATAAATTAATATTATAACTCCGACCCATGTCATTGTGCATCCGTTAATCTTTAGAGCACTTAATTAACACTAATATAAACTATAGTGAAATATGGCCAATGACAAGATAGCGGATGACGTTTGGTGTTCCTCACAATGAGCTAGTTGAGAATATCTCTAAGAGAAAAAGTCTCACTAATAAATTAGAGCGCGCAATGTTTTATGAAATCATTATATTGTTTTTAAACAGAGAACTCAACAAAATTATTTTCATAACTAGAATTTAATCCATTATAATAATATGTTTATTAAGAATTCATTATATTTTTATAAAAATTAAAATGAGAAAATAGTTAGCAGCCATGGTAAACCGTAAACCTTCTTCCTGAGTCAATATTTGGGAGATCAGATATGTTTCCTATGTCTATGAGTATAGGTATTGTTCCATTTGAAAGTTGGAGCCATTGGGAAAATGTTGATCAAGAGCTAGTTCATTTAATTCCGTCCACCTATTATTTGGGTGTTTTGTTTTGAAGTTCTTATGATTTTTGAGCTGGTGAAGCTTGGGGATGCTGGGACACTTGTAACCATAGTGGGAACGATTACGAGATAATGCTATTGAACCTTGTAGTTTTCAAGATAATGATTTTTGAAATCGAGTATAGTCGGTTTCGGTTTGGGATTGGTGGCATCGCTGGCCTTCTCATTTTGCAAATAAAATAAAATACTTGTTAATCATTATTAATTTTTTGGTTACGCCGAAAGGGTACACCTATTGATAATGGGCACAATTAATGATCTTTTAACCTTATTTAACCTTAAACCCTAATCTGATGGCTATGCATTGAAGATGTTGGCATATTCTTAGTTGTCCTCCAAAATCAGTGGGTCAGATTTATTGTTCATAACTTTCTTGCATTTATCAAGGCATCCGTTAACATGTTTACTTTTTAACATTTACCTAATCACGTTAAAAAATTACTGTAAGGATATATAATTGCCACCTTTAAATGATTAAGTAGGATTAAACAGTACAACAAAATGTTTCATATTACCACAGACGGATTACGAATTACCACAAACATTTTATATTAGGGGCACGCATTTTCAGCCGATACCTTTCAGCGTTCTCAGCCGCGAGTTAGCGGCTATGCTAGTTTATAATTCAGTTGAATATAAATTAAGATCTATTTCCGTGTAGTTCAAAAATTAAAATAAGGCCAGATGCAATCTTTACTTAGAAAACAAATTAGTTGGATTGTTACTCAGGTTTAGACTAAATTGTCTGATTGCATATAGTCAAATTTTATATTCCAGTTTAACTATATATTAGTTTAATGTATATTAGTTTAATAAATTTAGTTTAATAATATCAGTTTAATGTATATGAGTTTATTATTATTATCAATTTAATTATAAATAAGTTTAATTGAATATAGTCCAGTTTAATTATATTACATTTAAATGAAAATTTATCTGTATTCTTGTTTAAAACTTTAATTTAGATCACCACTTAGGCATTGATGCAATATATTTATAAAATTTATTATTCACCTCTAAGATATAGGGGCGGTTGTTGTAATAATAGATTTTTTTTTGCCACTTAGATATGGCTGCGAGATCATGGTAATAGTTTTATTTTAATTCGCCACTTATGGGTGTAGTTCATGATAGTGAATTTAGTTATATTCTAACTCGCCACTTATATATATGATATGTGATCGTTTCTCTGTACTTATATTTTATTCTCCACTAATCTATGTTGAGTTTATATTTTGCGCACACCAATTCGTATGTATCATATGTCGATTGGATTTGGCTTCTTTCTCTTATAAGTTTTATGGTTGGATATTAGGATTTTTGCACAATTAAAGGTAATGCATATGGTTACCTCGCGTCGATAATTAGCTTGATTGATGTTAGAGTGATTTCATTTTTGGATTTCGTATAATATAGGATAGTTAAGGAATTGGATTTCTTGCGCTATGGATTTTATGTCATGTAAGATGGTTTAAATTTGATATGTTGACACCTTAATGTGCAAATGCGCTTGTCGCATTGTTGCATTATGATTCCTTATGAACGGATAATTGCACACCTTGATTGATAAGTAAATATGCTAACTTGGCATTGGGTCATGTGCTTACCTTGATATGGATGTTGATTATTGTAATTTGATAATTAATTTAATTGCACGCTTGAGGATTTAGTACCTACGTTCTCTTGTGCCTAAAATTTTAGATTACTTCTGTTGGTTTATTAGAATGCTATAACGCCTTGATGATCAATGATGATGTGTTGGTACTGTGTCATAAATTATTATTAATGCATTCTATTGTTTCATTAGTATATGCAAATGATGTGTCAATGATATCGTTTTCCTTTATGATGTTTCAATTTCCTAAAGTAGCATTAAAAAAAAATTACTTGTTGTATTTTCTCCTTTGTGTCGTAATGATGGGGGAAGTTACATATGGTATCAGAGCCGTTTTGAACCATGCCTTGGGATCATAACGACTTCCCATGAATAGATTCTTGATTATAAAATGTCGCTAATTAAATTGAATTGTATTCGTGTAGGTCATCATTGTTAGATGATGTCGCAAATGCAGACAATGGAGTGCTAGGGGAGGATGCGTGATGCCTCCAGTAGCATCTATGCCCGAGGGGTGTAATCCCCAAGGATAAGAACAGGTTGTTGGATAGGAATAGATAGTTGTGGGAGATGTGGTTGGGTTGATGAGGTCCTTTCACACAATGTCAAAGGCCCTGGTCAGTCTTTTGGTTAGAGATGAAGCTACGACGTTGTCACCTCCTGAGGGGTGTAGATTTTAACCTTGTTACGCCGAAAGGCGTACACCTATTGACAATGGGCACAATTAATGATCTTTTAACCTTATTTAACCTTAAACCCTAATCTGATGGCTATGCATTAAAGATGATGGCATATTCTTAGTCGTCCTCCAAAATCAATGGGTCAGATTTATTGTTCATAACCTTCTTGCATTTATCAAGGCATCCGTTAACATGTTTAATTTTTAACATTTACCTAATCACATTAAAAAATTACTGTAAGGATATATAATTTCCATGTTTAAATGATTAAGTAGGATTAAACAATACAACAAAATGTTTCATATTACCACAGACGGATTACGAATTACCACATACATTTTATATTGGGGGCACGCATTCTCAGCCGCGACCTTTCGGCATTCTCAGCCGCGAGTTAGCGACTGTTCTAGTACAATATTTACTGCAAACATATTTTCAGTAAAAGAATAGAAAATATACAATGGAAAACGCAAACATTACACAGAGATATTTCCCCTACAAACCCAAACCAGGAAAACCAACATATTCTATATTCATTCACTGTGATACATTATTTACAATACAATATACATATAGGAGCCAACGACATCCAAAACCCTAACCCAATGACCTATATTAGTCAACAACCCTAATTCCTTAACCGGAAATAGAAAACCATCGGCAAAAACCATGTGCCCAAAAACCACTTGAATATTCTCATGCAAAGAATATAACACATACTCAACATTCTCCCACTTGTTGTTTTCTTTGCATACAAGGGGTTATAGGGTTATCCTCTACACGAAGAGAACTTCTCAATGCTCATAGATTTTGTTAATGAATCTGCAACATTATTCAAAGTGTCCACCTTCATCAAAAATACTTTCTTTTCTTCAATCATGTCTCTCACAAAGTGGTATTGAATATCAATATGCTTCGTCTTTGAAAGATAAGTCAGGTTCTTCACCAAAAAAATTGCACTTTGACTATCCCAATCTATCCTTAAATCTTGTTGTACCAAACAAATACATAAACACAATCTTTGTAACCATACTGCTTCCTTACTTGCATGAGTGGTTGCCATGTATTTAGCTTCTATAGTTGAAATTTCCACTACAACCTATCTTTTTCTCATCCAACTTATTGCTCATCCAAACAGGTTAAACACATACGCACTTGTATATCTCCTATGATATAGATCTCCATCCCGGTATGCATCCGCAAAGCCATGTATATCCACCACTCTGTCCAATCCCAGTCTTCCTTGGTAGCACCATTCATAGCTAGCAATGCCATGCAAATACCTGGAAACCCTTTCTACTATTGTCCAATGCTCCTTCCCTAGTTTTGACATATACCTTCTCAACACTCCCACTGCATGTGCAATGTCCAGTCTAGTACAGACCATTGCATACATCAAAATGCCAACTAGACTCATATATGGAACACGAGACATGTCCTCCTCCTCTTCCTGTGTCTTGGGACACTGATCTAGAGATAACTTTACACCAACAGGAATAGTAACCTTGAACGTTTTACATTCTTGTATATTAAACCTCTGCAATATTGTCTCGACGTATTTTATCTAACTAGAGTTTCCTCTTTTTCCGATATCTTTTAATTTCCATACCCAAAATGAAATTTGAAGCACCGAGATCCTTCATGTAAAATTTAGAACACAACTGAGTTTTCACATCCTAGATAATCTCCTTGCCGTTTCCTATCAACAACATGTCATCCACATACAAGACCAAATAAATCAAATGATCACCAATTAATTTAAAATACACATAGTGATACTCTTTGCTTCTTGTGAAGCCAAGTCCGAACATATAAGTATCAAATTTTTGATACCACATCCTTGGTGATTGTTTTAAACCATACAGGGACATTTTCATATTACATACCAACTCCTTCTTTCCCTTCACAGCATAACCTTCTGGTTGCTCCATATAGATTTCTTCTTCCAGATGCTCATGTAGGAATATTGTCTTCACATCCATTCATTTTACTTCAATATCAAACGCAACAATAACAGATAGCAAAAATCTTATAGAGGTTAACTTGGCAATATGAGAAAAAATATCACCAAAATCAATTCCCTCAACTTGGGAATAACCATTTTCTACTAACCTAGCTTTGTATTTCTCCACTTTTCGTTTTGCATTTAGCTTCTTTTTAAATATCCATTTTCTACAAATGGGATTTCTTCCAGTCGGAAACTCCACTAGATCCCAAGCCTCATTCTTATCCAAAGATTCCATTTCTTTGTCCATGTCCCTTTTCCAGAGATCTCCATCCTCTGAATCCACTGCCTCCCTAACAATTCTAGGATCATCATCAGTAATTGACAAAGAAAAATTTGAATGGAAATCAGATGGAGTATAACTTTCTGGTAGCCTTCTTTCTCCAACTGATCTCCTCAATACTGGACTATGAGGATCTTCTTTGTAATAGCCAAATACATTAAACATCCATTAATTCTACTAACATAACAATAAAGTTCAATAATTCCTCTATATTGAGCAAATTAGTAAAATTCAATTTTTTTTTTAATTGAGCACATTCGCATATAGATTTATCAACAATAATAAAATTTTATAGCAAAATTAAAACAAATACACAATTTAAATTACCTGGTTCTGATGCTAATTCTCCTTGCTGTTGCCTTCCTTCCTGCTGCTTGATGCACTGACCAACACTGCCCAAACCTACTATCCTCCCTGCCAACTAGGACAACTACCTAGCTCCAGGATATCATATGGATATCCTAGCCCCCGTGCCCAAAACCTCCAGCAAACCGATGCCTTTACTGATCCAATCTGACTCTAAAACTCAACTCCTCTCTGCAAATCCAAGAGAGCCCCCCAAAAATCAATCCCCCATATCACGTAGAATGCCCCTCCCATGAACCTCCTTCCCCTCCATATTCCTCCTTCACCGACTTCCCCCTCATTTACTTCCCTACCTACCCATTTATTACCTTATCTTATCCTTTTGTCGTTAATACTCCTTATCCCCTTTATTTAATATTTTATCCTATATTTAATGTCTTACCCCTTTGAATTAATATATTATCCCCTTCCATGTACGTAACTCTTTTTTTTTTTAAATTTAAACAATATAACTTTTTATCCCTTTTAAATTTAATACCCAAGTTATTGAATATAATAGGTAGTTAATTAATTAATTAAATAAGGGTTTAAGGTAAAATAAGATTAAAAGATCATTAATTGTGCGCATTTTCAATAGGTGTACGCCTTTCAGCATAAATTAATAAATATAAGGTCAGAAGTCACTTTAATCAAGTTGTAAGCGAAAAGTTAAAAGGGCTTAGACTAGGACAAG
>JZKD02S2242558.1:10625-37260 GCA_000966675.3 Picea glauca
GTTTTATTGTATGATTCCTTGATCACAATCATAGGTTTATATTGAGTTTATGCTATTGCTATCACTTTGGTTGGTTGCATTCTTTTGCAGGTTCATCATTGTATGAGCGTTGGAACGGAGCTAGGATAGCGATGGCGAGAAGAAGTGACATTTAAACAGTATGTCACTCATCCCTCTTTAGTTAGTAAATTCAAAATCTAAAACTTAAGGAAGGCGTCATGTTCTGTCCTGCTTTGTTCTAGATCCAGGTGGATCTAGGGAGATCGGTTTGTGTCCGCACTTATGGATTTATCCAATAACAGTATCTCAATCAATAATTGGAACACCAACAGGTTAATGTATTAGTACTAGGCTTGTTGGAGGTGTAAGAATCATTGTTTGCATGCTTGAGTATGAGGGTTATTCCGAGCTCAACCTTCTTCAGTAGTTAATTCCTTTCCCCTTTGCTACCTAGTTTGTTTATACCAACTTTTATCTTGTATCAGTCCCACCTATAAGAGAAAATACAAAAGAGAATTTTAGAACTATAGAAGGAGATTTCAAAGGAAGACATCCTGTCAATTACTATGTAAAGCCCATCGATTAATTGACCGTATCGCAAGATATGGAGAACCATTCCACCATTAAACAATGCAAAGTCTAATTGGGCCTCAGTGGCGGGTTTGGTTCCTACTGTTGAGTTAAAGGGATTTAGGACCCCTCAAAAGAAATAGCACTAGAAGGAGGGCCTGAAGAATGAATGACTAACAATACTTTTTACAGATTTTTTCACACAGCCTATAGATTCAAAACAACCCACATGCATGGCTAGTCATTTTCAAGACAACCCACATATAATGAGTACTCTTGAAATGAGTCACTCACCCCAGCAAGAGGAATAACATTGTTTCACTGATATTCCTTACACTCTTCCTCACAAGGAGTTGAACCAATTTAGAAGAATCACAAGAGATTTCGCTCGATAGATTAGAGCGCGACCCTTAGCTCCGTTACTTCCTCGAAGAAAACAAGTAAGAAGACCAGTGGTCGATACCCCCGATCAGGTTTTTTTTCACTCAGTAGAAGACCTGATAGATTTTTCTCTCACCGAAATCGAGCATCCTCTTAATCTAATCCCCAAAACACCAGCCGACAACTTCTCCTAGCCTGATGAATTTTTCCACGAGGAAGGGTTTAACTCAGAACGCTCAATTTTGGGATCAGACGACATGGAAGATAACAACGATCATAATAAAGAAATGGGAAACCCAACTCAGAATAATCAACCTTGGTTGGCCAGAGATGATCTGGCCATCCCCGGATGAGTACATAACCTTCCCTGACATCCATAAAAGTTAGTCCCTAAATTTGACCCTGAAACCTCAGGATTTCCACAAGACCATATCAAAAAATTCATACTAGCTATTAGACTAATGAATGTCCAACATGAAGATGTAGTATGTAGGATTTTCCCTTATACTTTTGAGAATTCGACCTCCACGTGATATTTTAACTTACCTGTAGATAAATTTGCAGAAGAAACCACTACAGGATCTTTGATGGCCGAATTGTTCGCCGCCACCATGAGTTTAAAGGAGAAGGTTAAAGACTTTAATCAAAGGTTCACCACTATCCTAAAAAAATTTCAACCCGAATCTAGACCCACTCAGGAGTTGCAAATCGAAGTATATGCAAATGCTCTCTGAGAAGAGGGATGCCAAAAACAATAGGGATGCCAAAAAAACCTTAGCTGAGAATTTTGAAGAAGCCAAAACAATAGAATTTCAAATGAATGGATGTAAAGAAGTTTGGGTCTCACTAGTTAAGAAGGAATTTCAACCTCCTCCTAGGAGAGGACTCCTGTTGACTAGACCACCAGGTAAACAAACAAAAAAAGGTCCTGAAAAGGGGAGTGGAGACATAGAAGACCTACAACACATGGTTAAGAAATTGTTGAATGAAATCATAGACATGAAAAGCGATAAGCATGAGATACAACTAGATATAAATCAAGTAAAAGTTATGGGAGGAATCAAATATGTAATGATTAGAATGGCAACTCACTCGAGATTTGTTCAAGTAATTGGCATCATTGTAGTAGATATGCCAGAAGCTTACAGATTATTATTGAGTCGAGATTGGTCCTAGAAGTTAAACAGATACTTTAGTATAGACTGGGCTCACCTTTGGCTGCCATTAAAGGGACACATGAATATTATAATAATCGATAGGGAAATATATCTAAAACATACTGTCACTGACCTAGAAACCCCTAACAAAACCTCATCGATAGATTTCCCCGTGCTAGGCAATTATTTTTGTGACACTGATTTCGGGAATGTTTTCCCCCTCTCATCTGATGTTCCTCTTACTCAAAACTTTGAAATAAGTTTTCAAGAAAATTTTCCAACGACGATGGAAGAGACTTAGGAACCCATGTTAGAAATCATAGAACAAATAAGAGAAAAGGAGGAAAGTGGTATAAAAAAAGGAGCTGATGGTTTTTTCTCACAAATGTGGACCTTATACTTCGATGGATCTAAATCGCAAGAAGGGTCAGGGGAAGGGTGCATCCTCATTGATCCAAAAGGTAAACAAAATTTCCTTTCTTGTAGACTAGAATTTGAATGCACAAACAACACCATCGAGTATGAAGCTCTAGTACAAGGGATAAAGAAAGCCATGGAATTAAATGTTAAAGAATTGAAGGTTTTCAGAGATTCTGAAATCATCGTCAGACAAGTACGAAACACTATACATTGCAACTCTCACCACCTGAAAAATTACCAACAAGAAGTGCATAGACTAATAGGACGTTTTGAAGCCTTCAACATTACAACAATCCCCAAAACAAAGAACACTCTCACCGATTCTCTAGCCACTGTTGAGTCAATGTTATCCCCTCTAGAAGACTATGAAGCCTCTGGATTCACTGTGGAGCTACTCTACAAACCGTCGGTGCCCAAAAATATTTCTAATTGGAAGGTTTTTGAAGGATATGAACAAATCTTAATTTTTTTGACCAATCAAGATAATTTAAAGACTTGGCCATTGACGATGAATTATTTTAGGAGCAATTAGCAGAAACCGATCCTTATACATATCAATCGACTGACAAACCAAGGTCTCACACGATACCTAAAGGGGTATATAATTTAGAAAACCTTTTTTACTTAAGAGAAAGATTCAAAGGGTCAACTAACACAAAGATAGGGGAGTTCCTATCCCATGCATAAAACTATAAATCTAGGAACCCCGGAAAACCCCAAGAATATAAATCTCRGCAAGATAATATATAAGGAGGAAAGGAAGGCCTATCTCAAACGTTTCAGGAAATATCAAGATGTCTTTGTAGGGTTCTATCGATATCTGAAAACCAATGACACTCGTATCATTCAWCACACAATCCCGTTAAAGCCATGAGTGAAACCTTTCCAACATAAGATATGAAAGTACCACCCATCCTTGGAGCCTCTCATGTGTCAGGAGTTAAAGAAACTACTAGATGCAAGAATATCTTCCAAGTTAGACACTCTGCATGGGTAGCAAATTTGGTTCCTGTGAGAAAAAAGTTTGGGGAGATCCTCCTATGTGTAGATTTCAGAAACCTTAACAGAGCTCTGGAAAAGGACAATTACCCAGCTCCACCAATGGAGAAACTCTTACAAACCGTGTCCGGCTCTGAGATTTTCTCCCTGCTGGATGGTTTTTCAAGCTACAACCAAGTTCTAGTTTCAAAGGAAGACCATTTGAAGACTACCTTCCAAACCAAGTGGGGAACCTTTGCTTATAAACGTATGCACTTTGGGTTAATCAATGCTGGGGCGATCTTCCAAAGGGCTATGGATGTAGCGTTTCAGGGACTAATCAACACGTGTTTAATAGTTTATTTAGATGACATGACTGTGTATTCAAAGAATAGAGAAGATCACATCCAACACTTAACCCAGATTTTTGAAAGGTGTAGGAAATACGGTATATCCTTAAACCCTATTAAAATTGTTTTTGGTGTAGAAGAAGGTAAATTGCTAGGTCATATTATATCTCAAGCAAGAATTCACATAGACCCATAATGGATTAGGGCTATATCTTAGCTTCTATTACCCCACAACAAAAGGCTATGCAATCTTTCTTTGGGAAAATCAATTTTGTAAGAAATTTCACCCCCAATTCTGCTGAAACTAATAAACCCTTACAAAAAATGATCCACAAAGACACTGAATTTAAGTGGGATGCTGAATAAAAAAATGATTTTAGCAATATTAAGGATGTAATATCTCAAGCCCCAGTATTGTGAAGCCCCAAATTTGGGAAAGAATTCTTCCTCTACACTTTTTCTTCCGACCAATCGTTAGCCGCAGTATTGACTTAGAAGGATGATGACAACAATGAGGCCCCGATCTCCTTTATGAATACTAATATCTAAGGGACCGAACTGAATTACCCTGCTATATACAAACAAGATTATGTGGTGTAAAAGTCGGTGAAACACTTCAGATCTTACATTCTTAAGAACCATACCAAAGTCATCGTGCCTCATCCTGCAGTCCGATCCCTATTCACTCAACATGAGATGGGGTAAAGAAGAGGAAACTGGATGGAAATAGTCCAAAAATTTGATCTAGATATAAAACCTGCTAAATTGGTTAAGCGAAAATGATTATGAAAAATGGTAGCTGAATCCAAGGACCAAGTAAATAAAGACCTCAGATGGGAGAATGAATTAGCATTGTGGTGTGGTGAAGCGTCATATGTCTCCCCAGGGAAATAGTCTTGGTATGAGAAACTGACTTATCTCCTGCATCATGGGAGTTGCCCAGAAAATCTAAATCCTAGGGAAAGGAGAGCCCTCAGGTTAAAATCAACACAATATTGCCTGATCAATTCGATGCTCTTCTGGGTTAATTATGATGGGGTACTCTTAATATGTCTCGAATGTGAAGATGCAGACAAAGTTCTGAAGGAACTCCATGATGGTCCTGCAGGTGGAAATTTCGCAGGAAACACCACCGCTCTCAAAATACTGATAGCTGGCTATTATTGGCCTACTCTTCTCAGGGATGCTTACACATACGCTAGAAACTGTAAAACTTGCCAAATGAGCACAGGGAGGGAAAATAGAGTAGCTTTCCCACTCCAAACCGTGGCCGTTTCTAGGATATTCGAGCAATGGGGGTTAGATATCATAGGAGAAATTACACCAAGTTCCTCAAAACAACATAGATACATACTGACTGCCATAGACTATTTCACGAAATGGGCAAAGGTCATCCCTCTGAATCATGTGAACGAAAAAGTGGTGATCCAATTCATAGAGCAACAACTGATTACCAGGTTCAGGGTGCCTTCCATCCTTGTCTTTGATAATGCAACTTACTTTTCTTCCACCTTATTAACAATTTTTTCTCTAGATAAAGGAATCATACTCAGATACTTTGCAAACTATTATCCACAGGGAAATGAAGTGGTAGAATCAACCAATAAGAACCTAGTAAGGATATTAAAGAAAACAGTTGCAGACAACCAAAGGAATTGGCATAGTCCAATCCATAACACCTTATGGGCTGATAGAGTAACACCCAAGGAAGGCATAGGAAATTCCCCATACTTTTTGGTAAACAGTTAGGAATTCATTCTCTCGAACGGGCTATATCTTCCATCTATTCATCTTTCTCAGGATTCTAGAGGACAACCCTCATCAATTATACAAAACAGAATTGATACCCTCCTCATGTTGGAAGAATAAAGGGAGAAAGAAAAATCAAAATTAATAGCTCATCAACAGATAGTTAAAAGGTGGTTTGATAAACATAAGGCCAAAGAGAATAATTTTGAAGTAGGATACTTAGTCCTAAAATGGGTCAGATAAAATGAGCCTAAGGGAAAACATTCTAAGTTTCAGAATCTATGGCTCAGACCTTTTCAGGTAGCCGAGAAAACTGGGGTAGGAACATATCAGTTGTAGAATATGAGGGGGGAACTTGACACCCTCCTGGTGAATGGCCAATCCCTTAAACAATATTTCTATTAAAAAAAAATAAAAAAAAATTGCGTGTATTTTCACAATGTTTTGTTTTGATTGCGGAATGCATTTTTGTTTTTGTTTCTTGCTATAGTACTTATGCGCTTTTGAAGCTTTTTTTAGCAAGATAGTGGTTGAACTCAATTCATGTGATATGACGAACTCTTTTCTTGACTCATTGCTCACATTCAACACAAGAAGCACTGGGAGGTCTGCAAGTGTTTTAAAGGAGTTCTCTATCTAACCTGCGTAGATGAACAACCTTGGAAAAGTGATGAAGTTTCTGCCGGGTGGCCTAGTAAAATCTTAACAGAAAGATGGTAAGCTAGAAGGGACTACATGTGCCTTGTTAGCGCCACCATTTTTCTTTCCATTTAGAGTCAGTTTTAAGTCACGTTGTGACCCATGCATCCGAAGATGTGAAATCAGGTACGTTACCTCGTAAGTTCTAGGTTAGCAAGTGGCCAGTTGGCCCTTGGAAACGGGAAGGGATGTCAAAGTCAAAACTTGTATAAGCAGTACGAGTATGTCTTTTCCAAAGAGTCGAGTCCCATTGAGAAAACAATCTCTACGTGCCTAGGTCGAGTCAAGTAGTTAATGGAGGTCGCGTCGCAAGTACAACATGTTATTATCAGTTCATCATGAAGGCCAAAGGAATGAAAAATTGCGGCATTCATATCATGCATGCCCAACAAACCTTATCGTCTGTATCTTACATGTGGGGATTTTTCATGGAAAACCTGCAACTCGACTCAAAACATCTCATCGCCATGAATTCACTGTCCTCTAGCATGATTTCTTCTCCTATATGACTTATTATAAATCTTGTATTGCTCGACATTCTTTCCAGTCGTAGAACCAGGCCTGAACTCCATTTGAAATTTTCCTTGCCAGTCCAGTTTGTTCAAAACTCTCCCCTTGCATATCTATTGGATATACTGTGCGTGGAATATATACTGGTCGCACCATGGCGAACTCTCAAAGTGTAATAAAAGGCGCACAGAGAAACAAAATTGCAAGTTGCAAGCCCCAAAATGACTGGGAGTCGTTCTCACTCGCAACAAGCATTCCCAAGGATGTGAAAGGAGTTATTCCTTTAGCTGCATAGAAGACCAGATCAAACCGCATAAAACATGAAGCAGAGGGCTTTGCACAGGAAGGGATGATGATAGAAGCCCCGTCTCCTAAAAAAAAAATGCCTCAGAAGAGGGGCAGGTCGAGGAAGAACAAGGAAGTTGTGGAAGCTCGATTTCTAGAAAAGTCGCTTTCCATATTGAAGGCTAAAGAACTACTCATGCACACCATCCGACTAGAGCCTGTTGGAGGATTGAGCCGCGACGACAGGAGTAGAACAAGGAAAGCGGATATCACGAGAGAGAATGATCAAGATACATCTCAAAAATTGAAGAAGCCAAACATGGCTATCGCCGAAATCTATTAGGAAAACATGGAGTTGACACGACAGCTAGCGACAAAGAACACAGAGGCACTAGTAGCGCAAGGTCATGAGGGAAACGTGGCATGGCTAAAAAGACAGCTCACAGAGGTGTAAAACACCATTTTACAACTACGATAAACACAACAACTGACAAAAGAAAGGCATACAAAATATTTTAGAGAATACAAAGCGGTCGGGAAAGAGGCTTGTGTGGCTCTCGCCAACGCGCATAAAAAACAAGCCTAGATGATGCTTGTCTTTGCATCTGCAAACACAAAAAGAATCTTGGCAGTTTTGAAGGACACATTTCCCCAAAGCACCCTACCTTTTGATAATGACCTTGATAATCAAACAACCACTCGCCACACACATTTTCTAGAAAATTAACGTGCAACAGAAATCAAATCCGTTATAAATGGATAACAAGTTCTTGACAGACACCTTCTCACTCTGACACTCGATCAAAGGGATATAATGACACCTATTTTTCCATATTGAGACCTGATGATCAGATCCTCGTGGCAGATTTGTGGACGGTCATGGGTAAACAGACATGATTATTTTCTATTTTTTGGCATTGCCATGCGAAGAGTCTCCAACGCATGCTACTCAGTTTTCCTATTTTTAGGGTTAGCAGTTAGAAAACAGGGTAGCCCAAGTGGCACCCTCATTTATATATTTCATCTTTTCGATGTAATCCAGGTTGGTTGGAAAAATTGGTAGATGACAACTATTGTATGTAATTTGAGTTTTTGACCAGAATTTAATGCAAAGGTCCTATAACTTGATGAAAAGATTCTAGTTGTAGAAGTTGGATGTATTGTGTTCCTCCCTTTATGTATGTTCTTCCTTTAATATTTTATTCATATATTTTTCTATCTATTTCATAACGAATTTTCGAACCTGTGGATTCACTGGACAACGCCCCTTGTTCGCGCCACTTACAAAAAATGTTTTCTTCTAAAAGTTAACTCTGAATTCACCCGTAGCGATGCTCCGAGTTACTTCCTATGTTTTTCTCCCACCTCACATTACAGTTTTACATTGAAGACTATTGCTCGCCTAGCCTTATCCTCTCAAGTTCAGTCATTGAGTCATTTGTCCACATTTTTTTCTTAGATCGAATCCATAGCCCAAGCTTACTTTCTTGCACCAATATAACCAGAATCCATTATATCAAAGGTGTTAAATCTAGCCACTACTTTCAAATCCATATCCTATGCGGAGACCACGCCTTCCGAGAGAGTCCTATCTAGATTCGAAAGGCTAGTTTCTAGTCTTAAAGTCGGTTGAAAAAGTTACCTTCATTGTCTATTTATGAGCTGAACATATTTGCAGAGTGCTAACATTTCTGGCATTGTTTCCAGGGACAAAATTGAATATATTTTCCCTAGGAGCACGACTAACGTTTCATTTTTACCCCTGAGGGTAACAGAGGGACAAACATCCATACCGGTTGAAACCCTTAACTTTGCGACTCCATTCCAAACATACCAGTAGCTCCAAGTAGCACATTTCCAAAGACGATTTATACCAGAGAAATCCTGACCCAAACCCCACAGAGCCTGTGTATGACCCCGAGAATATTCTACACAATACTAGAGAGCAAGCGCCAAACCCATTCTACTACCTGGACAAAATCCTATCCTTTCCCAAAGACGACGTTCATATCATTGACGACCTTGAGTTTGACACATTCTTTAAGAAAACTCTCTTCAGGTTTAAGTCAGAAACCAGTTTGGACGAGACTGTTTTCGACCCGAAGAAATTCCAAGCTCTAGTACCCAATAATATCCTTCAGAATATGAATCCTCCTAGGGCTATGGGCGCAAGATTCGCTCCCCTCATCTTGCCATCCCAATTAATGACTTGCTTGAGAATTATAGCTAGAGAATCAGGCCTTATGATGCCAAGGGAAATGTTTCCGCGTAGAGGCACCTTGAATGGTTTAACGATTTCATCGACCTGGAAGAGGTGGACTACACGAATGCAAAAATGAGGCCGTTTGAGCAGATCCTTTCAGGAGATGTAAGAAAATGGTTCAAATCCCTCCTGCCAGTGAGCATTTGGGACTTCGTCGCATTCAAGACGTCGTTCCTAAATAAACAGAGGGAGAAGAAAAACGTGTTGCAACTGCTAACACAATACAATAATATGAAGAAAGCACTAGAAGAAACAGTGCATGAGTTCTCAGCCCATTTCTTGAAGGTGTACAACTCAATCCAAGCGGAAGTCAATCCTCCCCCAGGTGCTGTGCAGTTGCAGTACACTAATTCTTTCGACAGTGATTTCACCCTGTTGTTGAGAGAAAGAATATCAGGGAGTGTAGATGCTATAATGAGTAACACTCTCGAAGTTGAAGTAAACATGATGGCATCGAGAAAAATAAAACCAAGGTTCACCCAAGGCAACAAGAGACCCTAGGAAGATGCACAACCATCGATGTCATGGTCCTCAGACGATAAATTCAACATGATGATGAATACCATGGAGAAGTTGATGGAGAGAATGTCCATGGTAAACATACCTATTGCTCGAGAATAGAATGACCCACCGCCCAGAAATCAAAACCTTAGATGGGTTCAAATCCCTTAGATCAGATAGAGGGAACAAAAAGAGTAAAGGGATCAAGGTGACCAACATATGAGACCACCTTTCTAGAACAACTACGCGGACGAGGATTTTGACCAAAAATTTGACGACTAGATGCATTGTTGCGATGACCAAAACCTGTGCGTGTTCTTGACAAAGGGTGAGCATGATCGATATATGAGCAGAAACAAAGACTTCGTTCTAGAGACCGATGATGATATGATACTTGGAATAGATGATGCACCGTGATAGGAGATAAAAGAGTTCAGGAAAGGTTATCAAAACACCATCATGCAGTTCCAAAAGAAGTACAACCTCCAGAGCAAAGATGTGCCTACTGAGTCCCAACAAACGAACCCCATAAGGAAGCCTCCGGTGGACACCCCTTCCACAAGCCGACCAAGGTTGGACAATGTGACCAAGGACGTGACAGAGAAAGCTAAGTTGAAGGAGGAGGTCCCCAAGAAATCTCCAAAGACAAGACGAGAGGCAAGTGGAAAAGAGGTAGAGAAAACATGTCCCCCTTTCAATTTTCAACATGAGATGGCCAAAATAAAAATCTCTGTCCCGTTCAATGAAATTATTAGAAAGGGAGAGTATAGGGAACAAATCATTAAAATGATAAAAATGGGAGGGACCCCCGATACTCTGAATATTCAAGATGATCACCCCGCCATCCTATTTGGTCCACATACTGAAGAGACATGCGATACCGAAGACATCTCTCCTTTCTATGTTAGTCTGAAGATCTATGACATGACCCTGCATAATGCCATGCTAGATTTTAGCACGTCACACAACCTAATGCAGAAGGTGATCATGGACGAACTAGGTTTGTATGTCAACAAGCCATACAAAGACCTTTTCTCCTTTGATTCAAGGAAAGTCAAGTGTTTAGGCCTTATCAAAGACCTAGTTGTATCATTTTCTCAGATCCCTACTAAGAACATGATCATGGATGTGGTCATCACAGAAATACCCCCGAAATTCAACATGCTACTCTCGAGGTTGTGGGCTTAAAAGTTGAAGGGAATGTTGCAGATGGATATGTCGTACACCACTATCCCTGGTTTTGGCCATGACAGAAGGCTATACAAAGAAGTGCTGCTGAAATACATGGTAAGAAGCAAGATGAAACCACACAATCATCCCATATACATCATCGACACTGAGGTGGGTTCTTCTATAATCTACAATGATATGATTTTCAAAGAGGAAGAACTGATAACCATCATAACAGTTGACGAGAAGACCGCATGAGAAATAATAGAATGCATCGACCCAAAAGATCGCATGAAAAATAGGGTGTGGAACATGAGTTTTGACGATGCAATCATCAGAGAAAGATCTGGGTCCGGCGTATGGGTGAGCCCCCCTGAAGAAATCACAAAGATGTGCTCATACAAGCTCGTGTTTGAATGCACTATCAACATGGCCAAGTATGAAGCACTAATCTTGGGCTTACAAGTTCTGAAAGAATTGGACACACATAAGATAACAGTGCATGGAGATTCTAAGATGATCATAAATCAAGTAAAGGATGTATATCAAACCAAGCTTCCTAGGCTGAGAGCGTACATGAATTTGTCTTTGGACCACCTCAAAGGATTTTCATAGTATGACCTATTTTCTATCCCTAGAGAGAAAAATCAGATCGCCAATGCGTTGGCCACCTCAGCCTCGGTTTTTAAGATCCCCATCTCCCAAAACAAAAAATATGAAATTGAGGTCAAGCACAGGCCAACAGTGCTTGATAATATCAAACAATGGCAAGTGTTTGATGATAAAAAACAGGTGGAAAGATTCCTCCTTATGAGCGATGAGTTTGCTAATACAAACATCAGTGAGGAATGTTGCGATGACAAAGATGAGAGCATGGATGTGCACAGTAACGACGACCCTTTCCAGAAGTATATCGCAGGAAGGGATATAATACAATTGAAAAATAATATTCTTCCAAAGGGGTTGGTGCCGCTGGAAAAGATGTTTGACGAAAATGATGTGGCTAAGAACCGCAAGATCACTATAAGTGAAGAAGACGTGGAAGATTTCAACATCGGGACTAAGTAGAACCTGAAGATGGTAAAATATCAAAGACACTTAGTCCAGAGGTCAAGCAGGACTACGTAAAGCTCATAAAATATTTCCTGGACGTATTCTCATGGAGCTANATCTAGATATAAAACCTGCTAAATTGGTTAAGCGAAAATGATTATGAAAAATGGTAGCTGAATCCAAGGACCAAGTAAATAAAGACCTCAGATGGGAGAATGAATTAGCATTGTGGTGTGGTGAAGCGTCATATGTCTCCCCAGGGAAATAGTCTTGGTATGAGAAACTGACTTATCTCCTGCATCATGGGAGTTGCCCAGAAAATCTAAATCCTAGGGAAAGGAGAGCCCTCAGGTTAAAATCAACACAATATTGCCTGATCAATTCGATGCTCTTCTGGGTTAATTATGATGGGGTACTCTTAATATGTCTCGAATGTGAAGATGCAGACAAAGTTCTGAAGGAACTCCATGATGGTCCTGCAGGTGGAAATTTCGCAGGAAACACCACCGCTCTCAAAATACTGATAGCTGGCTATTATTGGCCTACTCTTCTCAGGGATGCTTACACATACGCTAGAAACTGTAAAACTTGCCAAATGAGCACAGGGAGGGAAAATAGAGTAGCTTTCCCACTCCAAACCGTGGCCGTTTCTAGGATATTCGAGCAATGGGGGTTAGATATCATAGGAGAAATTACACCAAGTTCCTCAAAACAACATAGATACATACTGACTGCCATAGACTATTTCACGAAATGGGCAAAGGTCATCCCTCTGAATCATGTGAACGAAAAAGTGGTGATCCAATTCATAGAGCAACAACTGATTACCAGGTTCAGGGTGCCTTCCATCCTTGTCTTTGATAATGCAACTTACTTTTCTTCCACCTTATTAACAATTTTTTCTCTAGATAAAGGAATCATACTCAGATACTTTGCAAACTATTATCCACAGGGAAATGAAGTGGTAGAATCAACCAATAAGAACCTAGTAAGGATATTAAAGAAAACAGTTGCAGACAACCAAAGGAATTGGCATAGTCCAATCCATAACACCTTATGGGCTGATAGAGTAACACCCAAGGAAGGCATAGGAAATTCCCCATACTTTTTGGTAAACAGTTAGGAATTCATTCTCTCGAACGGGCTATATCTTCCATCTATTCATCTTTCTCAGGATTCTAGAGGACAACCCTCATCAATTATACAAAACAGAATTGATACCCTCCTCATGTTGGAAGAATAAAGGGAGAAAGAAAAATCAAAATTAATAGCTCATCAACAGATAGTTAAAAGGTGGTTTGATAAACATAAGGCCAAAGAGAATAATTTTGAAGTAGGATACTTAGTCCTAAAATGGGTCAGATAAAATGAGCCTAAGGGAAAACATTCTAAGTTTCAGAATCTATGGCTCAGACCTTTTCAGGTAGCCGAGAAAACTGGGGTAGGAACATATCAGTTGTAGAATATGAGGGGGGAACTTGACACCCTCCTGGTGAATGGCCAATCCCTTAAACAATATTTCTATTAAAAAAAAATAAAAAAAAATTGCGTGTATTTTCACAATGTTTTGTTTTGATTGCGGAATGCATTTTTGTTTTTGTTTCTTGCTATAGTACTTATGCGCTTTTGAAGCTTTTTTTAGCAAGATAGTGGTTGAACTCAATTCATGTGATATGACGAACTCTTTTCTTGACTCATTGCTCACATTCAACACAAGAAGCACTGGGAGGTCTGCAAGTGTTTTAAAGGAGTTCTCTATCTAACCTGCGTAGATGAACAACCTTGGAAAAGTGATGAAGTTTCTGCCGGGTGGCCTAGTAAAATCTTAACAGAAAGATGGTAAGCTAGAAGGGACTACATGTGCCTTGTTAGCGCCACCATTTTTCTTTCCATTTAGAGTCAGTTTTAAGTCACGTTGTGACCCATGCATCCGAAGATGTGAAATCAGGTACGTTACCTCGTAAGTTCTAGGTTAGCAAGTGGCCAGTTGGCCCTTGGAAACGGGAAGGGATGTCAAAGTCAAAACTTGTATAAGCAGTACGAGTATGTCTTTTCCAAAGAGTCGAGTCCCATTGAGAAAACAATCTCTACGTGCCTAGGTCGAGTCAAGTAGTTAATGGAGGTCGCGTCGCAAGTACAACATGTTATTATCAGTTCATCATGAAGGCCAAAGGAATGAAAAATTGCGGCATTCATATCATGCATGCCCAACAAACCTTATCGTCTGTATCTTACATGTGGGGATTTTTCATGGAAAACCTGCAACTCGACTCAAAACATCTCATCGCCATGAATTCACTGTCCTCTAGCATGATTTCTTCTCCTATATGACTTATTATAAATCTTGTATTGCTCGACATTCTTTCCAGTCGTAGAACCAGGCCTGAACTCCATTTGAAATTTTCCTTGCCAGTCCAGTTTGTTCAAAACTCTCCCCTTGCATATCTATTGGATATACTGTGCGTGGAATATATACTGGTCGCACCATGGCGAACTCTCAAAGTGTAATAAAAGGCGCACAGAGAAACAAAATTGCAAGTTGCAAGCCCCAAAATGACTGGGAGTCGTTCTCACTCGCAACAAGCATTCCCAAGGATGTGAAAGGAGTTATTCCTTTAGCTGCATAGAAGACCAGATCAAACCGCATAAAACATGAAGCAGAGGGCTTTGCACAGGAAGGGATGATGATAGAAGCCCCGTCTCCTAAAAAAAAAATGCCTCAGAAGAGGGGCAGGTCGAGGAAGAACAAGGAAGTTGTGGAAGCTCGATTTCTAGAAAAGTCGCTTTCCATATTGAAGGCTAAAGAACTACTCATGCACACCATCCGACTAGAGCCTGTTGGAGGATTGAGCCGCGACGACAGGAGTAGAACAAGGAAAGCGGATATCACGAGAGAGAATGATCAAGATACATCTCAAAAATTGAAGAAGCCAAACATGGCTATCGCCGAAATCTATTAGGAAAACATGGAGTTGACACGACAGCTAGCGACAAAGAACACAGAGGCACTAGTAGCGCAAGGTCATGAGGGAAACGTGGCATGGCTAAAAAGACAGCTCACAGAGGTGTAAAACACCATTTTACAACTACGATAAACACAACAACTGACAAAAGAAAGGCATACAAAATATTTTAGAGAATACAAAGCGGTCGGGAAAGAGGCTTGTGTGGCTCTCGCCAACGCGCATAAAAAACAAGCCTAGATGATGCTTGTCTTTGCATCTGCAAACACAAAAAGAATCTTGGCAGTTTTGAAGGACACATTTCCCCAAAGCACCCTACCTTTTGATAATGACCTTGATAATCAAACAACCACTCGCCACACACATTTTCTAGAAAATTAACGTGCAACAGAAATCAAATCCGTTATAAATGGATAACAAGTTCTTGACAGACACCTTCTCACTCTGACACTCGATCAAAGGGATATAATGACACCTATTTTTCCATATTGAGACCTGATGATCAGATCCTCGTGGCAGATTTGTGGACGGTCATGGGTAAACAGACATGATTATTTTCTATTTTTTGGCATTGCCATGCGAAGAGTCTCCAACGCATGCTACTCAGTTTTCCTATTTTTAGGGTTAGCAGTTAGAAAACAGGGTAGCCCAAGTGGCACCCTCATTTATATATTTCATCTTTTCGATGTAATCCAGGTTGGTTGGAAAAATTGGTAGATGACAACTATTGTATGTAATTTGAGTTTTTGACCAGAATTTAATGCAAAGGTCCTATAACTTGATGAAAAGATTCTAGTTGTAGAAGTTGGATGTATTGTGTTCCTCCCTTTATGTATGTTCTTCCTTTAATATTTTATTCATATATTTTTCTATCTATTTCATAACGAATTTTCGAACCTGTGGATTCACTGGACAACGCCCCTTGTTCGCGCCACTTACAAAAAATGTTTTCTTCTAAAAGTTAACTCTGAATTCACCCGTAGCGATGCTCCGAGTTACTTCCTATGTTTTTCTCCCACCTCACATTACAGTTTTACATTGAAGACTATTGCTCGCCTAGCCTTATCCTCTCAAGTTCAGTCATTGAGTCATTTGTCCACATTTTTTTCTTAGATCGAATCCATAGCCCAAGCTTACTTTCTTGCACCAATATAACCAGAATCCATTATATCAAAGGTGTTAAATCTAGCCACTACTTTCAAATCCATATCCTATGCGGAGACCACGCCTTCCGAGAGAGTCCTATCTAGATTCGAAAGGCTAGTTTCTAGTCTTAAAGTCGGTTGAAAAAGTTACCTTCATTGTCTATTTATGAGCTGAACATATTTGCAGAGTGCTAACATTTCTGGCATTGTTTCCAGGGACAAAATTGAATATATTTTCCCTAGGAGCACGACTAACGTTTCATTTTTACCCCTGAGGGTAACAGAGGGACAAACATCCATACCGGTTGAAACCCTTAACTTTGCGACTCCATTCCAAACATACCAGTAGCTCCAAGTAGCACATTTCCAAAGACGATTTATACCAGAGAAATCCTGACCCAAACCCCACAGAGCCTGTGTATGACCCCGAGAATATTCTACACAATACTAGAGAGCAAGCGCCAAACCCATTCTACTACCTGGACAAAATCCTATCCTTTCCCAAAGACGACGTTCATATCATTGACGACCTTGAGTTTGACACATTCTTTAAGAAAACTCTCTTCAGGTTTAAGTCAGAAACCAGTTTGGACGAGACTGTTTTCGACCCGAAGAAATTCCAAGCTCTAGTACCCAATAATATCCTTCAGAATATGAATCCTCCTAGGGCTATGGGCGCAAGATTCGCTCCCCTCATCTTGCCATCCCAATTAATGACTTGCTTGAGAATTATAGCTAGAGAATCAGGCCTTATGATGCCAAGGGAAATGTTTCCGCGTAGAGGCACCTTGAATGGTTTAACGATTTCATCGACCTGGAAGAGGTGGACTACACGAATGCAAAAATGAGGCCGTTTGAGCAGATCCTTTCAGGAGATGTAAGAAAATGGTTCAAATCCCTCCTGCCAGTGAGCATTTGGGACTTCGTCGCATTCAAGACGTCGTTCCTAAATAAACAGAGGGAGAAGAAAAACGTGTTGCAACTGCTAACACAATACAATAATATGAAGAAAGCACTAGAAGAAACAGTGCATGAGTTCTCAGCCCATTTCTTGAAGGTGTACAACTCAATCCAAGCGGAAGTCAATCCTCCCCCAGGTGCTGTGCAGTTGCAGTACACTAATTCTTTCGACAGTGATTTCACCCTGTTGTTGAGAGAAAGAATATCAGGGAGTGTAGATGCTATAATGAGTAACACTCTCGAAGTTGAAGTAAACATGATGGCATCGAGAAAAATAAAACCAAGGTTCACCCAAGGCAACAAGAGACCCTAGGAAGATGCACAACCATCGATGTCATGGTCCTCAGACGATAAATTCAACATGATGATGAAGACCATGGAGAAGTTGATGGAGAGAATGTCCATGGTAAACATACCTATTGCTCGAGAATAGAATGAACCACCGCCCAGAAATCAGAACCTTAGATGGGTTCAAATCCCTTAGATCAGACAGAGGGAACAAAAAGAGTAAATGGATCAAGGTGACCAACATATGAGACCACCTTTCTAGAACAACTACGCGGATGAGGATTTTGACCAAACATTCGATGACTAGATGCATTGTTGCGATGAACAAAACCTGTGCATGTTCTTGAGAAAGAGTGAGCATGATCGATATATGAGCAGAAACAAAGACTTCATTCTAGAGACCGATGATGATATGATACTTGGAACAGATGATGCACCGTGCTAGGAGATAAAAGCGTTCAGGAAAGGTTATCAAAACACCATCATGCAGTTCCAAAAGAAGTACAACCTCCAGAGAAAAGATGTGCCTACTGAGTCCCAACAAACGAACCCCATAAGGAAGCCTCCGGTGGACACCCCTTCCACAAGCCGACCAAGGTTGGACAATGTGACCAAGGACGTGACAAAGAAAGCTAAGTTGAAGGAGGAGGTCCCCAAGAAATCTCCAAAGACAAGACGAGAGGCAAGTGGAAAAGAGGTAGAGAAAACATGTCCCCCTTTCAATTTTCAGCATGAGATGGCCAAAATAAAAATCTCTGTCCCGTTCAATGAAATTATTAGAAAGGGAGAGTATAGGGAACAAATCATTAAAATGATAAAAATGGGAGGGACCCCCGATACTCTGAATATTCAAGATGATCACCCCGCCATCCTATTTGGTCCACATACTGAAGAGACATGCGATACCGAAGACATCTCTCCTTTCTATGTTAGTCTGAAGATCTATGACATGACCCTGCATAATGCCATGCTAGATTTTAGCACGTCACACAACCTAATGCAGAAGGTGATCATGGACGAACTAGGTTTGTATGTCAACAAGCCATACAAAGACCTTTTCTCCTTTGATTCAAGGAAAGTCAAGTGTTTAGGCCTTATCAAAGACCTAGTTGTATCATTTTCTCAGATCCCTACTAAGAACATGATCATGGATGTGGTCATCACAGAAATACCCCCGAAATTCAACATGCTACTCTCGAGGTTGTGGGCTTAAAAGTTGAAGGGAATGTTGCAGATGGATATGTCGTACACCACTATCCCTGGTTTTGGCCATGACAGAAGGCTATACAAAGAAGTGCTGCTGAAATACATGGTAAGAAGCAAGATGAAACCACACAATCATCCCATATACATCATCGACACTGAGGTGGGTTCTTCTATAATCTACAATGATATGATTTTCAAAGAGGAAGAACTGATAACCATCATAACAGTTGACGAGAAGACCGCATGAGAAATAATAGAATGCATCGACCCAAAAGATCGCATGAAAAATAGGGTGTGGAACATGAGTTTTGACGATGCAATCATCAGAGAAAGATCTGGGTCCGGCGTATGGGTGAGCCCCCCTGAAGAAATCACAAAGATGTGCTCATACAAGCTCGTGTTTGAATGCACTATCAACATGGCCAAGTATGAAGCACTAATCTTGGGCTTACAAGTTCTGAAAGAATTGGACACACATAAGATAACAGTGCATGGAGATTCTAAGATGATCATAAATCAAGTAAAGGATGTATATCAAACCAAGCTTCCTAGGCTGAGAGCGTACATGAATTTGTCTTTGGACCACCTCAAAGGATTTTCATAGTATGACCTATTTTCTATCCCTAGAGAGAAAAATCAGATCGCCAATGCGTTGGCCACCTCAGCCTCGGTTTTTAAGATCCCCATCTCCCAAAACAAAAAATATGAAATTGAGGTCAAGCACAGGCCAACAGTGCTTGATAATATCAAACAATGGCAAGTGTTTGATGATAAAAAACAGGTGGAAAGATTCCTCCTTATGAGCGATGAGTTTGCTAATACAAACATCAGTGAGGAATGTTGCGATGACAAAGATGAGAGCATGGATGTGCACAGTAACGACGACCCTTTCCAGAAGTATATCGCAGGAAGGGATATAATACAATTGAAAAATAATATTCTTCCAAAGGGGTTGGTGCCGCTGGAAAAGATGTTTGACGAAAATGATGTGGCTAAGAACCGCAAGATCACTATAAGTGAAGAAGACGTGGAAGATTTCAACATCGGGACTAAGTAGAACCTGAAGATGGTAAAATATCAAAGACACTTAGTCCAGAGGTCAAGCAGGACTACGTAAAGCTCATAAAATATTTCCTGGACGTATTCTCATGGAGCTATGATGACCTGAAAGTGTATGACACGAAATTGATCCAACATGTTATCCCTCTCAAGGAAGATCATAAACCTTTCAAACAAAATCTAAGACAGATAAATCCCCTGTTGCGGTCGCTGATTGAGGAGGTAAAGAAGCTTTTCGATGCTAAAATTATTGTTTCTTTGAGATTCTCGAAATGGGTAGCTAATTTTGTACCTGTAAGAAATAAAAGTGACAAGATAAGACTGTGTGTAGACTTCCGAAATTTAAATAAAGTGTCTCTCAAGGACCATTACCCCCTTCCTAAAATGGACTACATCCTGCAAAAAGTGGTGGGGTCCTAGAAGATGTCTATGCTGGATAGGTTCTCAGGATATAATTAGATCATGGTCCACTCGGGTGACAGAGATAAAATGACTTTCACAACTCCATGGGGAACACTCATGTACGCCAAGATGTTGTTTGGGCTGATGAACGTTGGAGCCACTTTTCAGAGGGCCATGGACATCACGTTTGCTGATGAAAAGGACAAATTCATCGTGATTGATTTGGATGACATCACAGCGTACTCTACCTCCAACAAAAAAAATCTCGAGCACCTGAAGAGGGTTTTCCAGAAGTGCAGAAAGTTTGACATATCACTAAATCCATAGAAGTCACACTTCATGGTGGAAGAAGGAAAGTTGTTGGGGAACATCATTTCCAAGGAAGGCATTAAGATAGACCCCAATAGGGTTGAAGGGATTCTGAAGACCGACACCCCACACAGTAAAAAGCGGGTGCAATCCTTCCTGGGAAAGGTAAACTTCTTGAGGATATTCATCCCAAACCTGGTGGAAATCATAAAACATATAACTTGCATGCTCAGGAAAGGAAATGAGATCAAGTGGAACCCAGAGGCCAAGAAGTATTTTAAAGATATCAAAGTGGCACTAAATAAATCTCCTGTACTATCCAGCCTGGATTTTACAAAACATTTCATTCTGTTTTCGTTCGACTTAGAACACACTCTTGTTGGCATGTTGCTATAGAAAGACATACAAGATTTCAAAAAACCCATAGCCTATTTCAGCTAGACGGTGCATGATGCTCCACTAAGGTATGTCATTGTGGAAAAATAGGTGTATGCCTTAGTGAAAGCCTTGAAAGAGTTCAAGACATACATATTGCGCTTCCATGTTATCGCTTAAGTACCCAATTGTTACATGTCAAAATTGCTAAGTGTCGCATTGTCCCTGTAAATTGTCGTAAGTGTCGCATCTTCCCTATAGCTTTCGCAAGTGTCGCAATTTGATCACTAGTGTCGTAAATGATGTTCAAACATGATTCCATGATAACGACACTAGGTAGGCACTTATGACACCTTATATGACTGATTTGAAGATAAAGAACTGGTCTACTGGAATCCAATAACTCTTGACACCTGAAAGAGGCCCTAAAACAGTGGTTTGGAGGGGGAATGCTCCTCTAATACAACTGAGAAGCACTGGCGCTCCTCTACCATGATTTAGAAGTGTTATAACGCCTTTCAGTCTCTCTGAAAGAGCGCTGCTCATCTTAAGAGCGCTGGCGCTTTCCCAAGGCATATCAGGAGTGCTATAACTCTCTGATACCCCTTTTGGAGGAGTGCTCCCTATTTTGGGTCAATTGTTAGCCCGTTGAGTCAAATGAGGAGGAGATCATTCGAGATTAGAAGGCAGTTGTGCTCGAATTCTTGGTTTCATCAAAATATCCCTGATCCAAGGAGATGGTTCCTAATTGGTTCTAAACATAACTCAAGAGGTTAGGCCCCTCCCAACCTATATAAACAGGCTCTATGATGGTGGAAAGGGGGAAGAACTGAACATATGAAACTTATGATCTTGGAGGAAACTGACAGTCAGCCAAAGGAGAGTGATCAGTGAAGCTGCTGTTACCCAGGTTGTGGATCTTTCAGGTAAGGGTTGGACGAAGAGGACTTGACGAAGCTGTTTCATTCGCATCTACGATTGTAAGTACTGCTGTCGTTATTCTAATTAATATGACACACTTGGCTTGTTTCTTTCTAGTTTGTGTTTGATATCACATGAACTTATCATTTATTGATGGATCTATTTTCAAGCTAATGCCAATAGAGTAGGAAGTGGTTGTATCTTGTTTTGTCCACAGACCTCAGCGAGGAGCAAAAGGATTGGAGCGCAACTCGGAGCGTGCAGGGACAAACGTTGATTAAAAGGTACTTCTNCATGAGATGGCCAAAATAAAAATCTCTGTCCCGTTCAATGAAATTATTAGAAAGGGAGAGTATAGGGAACAAATCATTAAAATGATAAAAATGGGAGGGACCCCCGATACTCTGAATATTCAAGATGATCACCCCGCCATCCTATTTGGTCCACATACTGAAGAGACATGCGATACCGAAGACATCTCTCCTTTCTATGTTAGTCTGAAGATCTATGACATGACCCTGCATAATGCCATGCTAGATTTTAGCACGTCACACAACCTAATGCAGAAGGTGATCATGGACGAACTAGGTTTGTATGTCAACAAGCCATACAAAGACCTTTTCTCCTTTGATTCAAGGAAAGTCAAGTGTTTAGGCCTTATCAAAGACCTAGTTGTATCATTTTCTCAGATCCCTACTAAGAACATGATCATGGATGTGGTCATCACAGAAATACCCCCGAAATTCAACATGCTACTCTCGAGGTTGTGGGCTTAAAAGTTGAAGGGAATGTTGCAGATGGATATGTCGTACACCACTATCCCTGGTTTTGGCCATGACAGAAGGCTATACAAAGAAGTGCTGCTGAAATACATGGTAAGAAGCAAGATGAAACCACACAATCATCCCATATACATCATCGACACTGAGGTGGGTTCTTCTATAATCTACAATGATATGATTTTCAAAGAGGAAGAACTGATAACCATCATAACAGTTGACGAGAAGACCGCATGAGAAATAATAGAATGCATCGACCCAAAAGATCGCATGAAAAATAGGGTGTGGAACATGAGTTTTGACGATGCAATCATCAGAGAAAGATCTGGGTCCGGCGTATGGGTGAGCCCCCCTGAAGAAATCACAAAGATGTGCTCATACAAGCTCGTGTTTGAATGCACTATCAACATGGCCAAGTATGAAGCACTAATCTTGGGCTTACAAGTTCTGAAAGAATTGGACACACATAAGATAACAGTGCATGGAGATTCTAAGATGATCATAAATCAAGTAAAGGATGTATATCAAACCAAGCTTCCTAGGCTGAGAGCGTACATGAATTTGTCTTTGGACCACCTCAAAGGATTTTCATAGTATGACCTATTTTCTATCCCTAGAGAGAAAAATCAGATCGCCAATGCGTTGGCCACCTCAGCCTCGGTTTTTAAGATCCCCATCTCCCAAAACAAAAAATATGAAATTGAGGTCAAGCACAGGCCAACAGTGCTTGATAATATCAAACAATGGCAAGTGTTTGATGATAAAAAACAGGTGGAAAGATTCCTCCTTATGAGCGATGAGTTTGCTAATACAAACATCAGTGAGGAATGTTGCGATGACAAAGATGAGAGCATGGATGTGCACAGTAACGACGACCCTTTCCAGAAGTATATCGCAGGAAGGGATATAATACAATTGAAAAATAATATTCTTCCAAAGGGGTTGGTGCCGCTGGAAAAGATGTTTGACGAAAATGATGTGGCTAAGAACCGCAAGATCACTATAAGTGAAGAAGACGTGGAAGATTTCAACATCGGGACTAAGTAGAACCTGAAGATGGTAAAATATCAAAGACACTTAGTCCAGAGGTCAAGCAGGACTACGTAAAGCTCATAAAATATTTCCTGGACGTATTCTCATGGAGCTACGATGACCTGAAAGTGTATGACACGAAATTGATCCAACATGTTATCCCTCTCAAGGAAGATCATAAACCTTTCAAACAAAATCTAAGACAGATAAATCCCCTGTTGTGGTCGCTGATTGAGAAGGAGGTAAAGAAGCTTTTCGATGCTAAAATTATTGTTTCTTTGAGATTCTCGAAATGGGTAGCTAATTTGGTACCTGTAAGAAATAAAAGTGACAAGATAAGACTGTGTGTAGACTTCCGAAATTTAAATAAAGTGTCTCTCAAGGACCACTACCCCCTTCCTAAAATGGACTACATCCTGCAAAAAGTGGTGGGGTCCTAGAAGATGTCTATGCTGGATAGGTTCTCAGGATATAATTAGATCATGGTCCACTCGGACGACAGAGAGAAAATGACTTTCACAACTCCATGGGGAACACTCATGTACGCCAATATGTTGTTTGGGCTGATGAACGTTGGAGCCACTTTTCAGAGGGCCATGGACATCACGTTTGCTGATGAAAAGGAAAAATTCATCGTGATTGATCTGGATGACATCACAGTGTACTCTACCTCCAACAAAAAACATCTCGAGCACCTGAAGAGGGTTTTCCAGAAGTGCAGAAAGTTTGACATATCACTAAATCCAAAGAAGTCACACTTCGCGGTGGAAGAAGGAAAGTTGTTGGGGAACATCATTTCCAAGGAAGGCATTAAGATAGACCCCAATAGGGTTGAAGGGATTCTGAAGACCGACACCCCGCACAGCAAAAAGCGGGTGCAATCCTTCCTGGGAAAGGTAAACTTCTTGAGGATATTCATCCCAAACCTGGTGGAAATCATAAAACATATAACTTGCATGCTCAGGAAAGGAAATGAGATCAAGTGGAACCCAGAGGCCAAGAAGTATTTTAAAGATATCAAAGTGGCACTAAATAAATCTCCTGTACTATCCAGCCTGGATTTTACAAAACATTTCATTCTGTTTTCGTTCGACTTAGAACACACTCTTGTTGGCGTGCTGCTATAGAAAGACATACAAGATTTCAAAAAACCCATAGCCTATTTCAGCCAGACGGTGCATGATGCTCCACTAAGGTATGTCATTATGGAAAAATAGGTGTATGCCTTAGTGAAAGCCTTGAAAGAGTTCAAGACATACATATTGCGCTCCCATGTTATCGCTTAAGTACCCAACTGTTACATGTCAAAATTGCTAAGTGTCGCATTGTCCCTGTAAATTGTCGTAAGTGTCGCATCTTCCCTATATCTTTCGCAAGTGTCGCATCTTCCCTATAGCTTTCGCAAGTGTCGCAAGTTGATCACTAGTGTCGTAAATGATGTTCAAACATGATGCCATGATAACGACACTAGGGAGGCACTTATGACACCTTATATGACTGATTTGAAGATCAAGAACTGGTCTACTGGAATCCAATAACTCTTGACACCTGAAAGAGGCCCTGAAACAGTGGTTTGGAGGGGGAACGCTCCTCTAATACAATTGAGAAGCGTTGGCGCTCCTCTACCATGATTCAGAAGTGTTATAACACCTTTCAGTCCCTCTGGAAGAGCGCTGCTCATCTTAAGAGCGCTGGCGCTTTCCCAAGGCATATCAGGAGTGCTATAACGCTCTGATACCCCTTTTGGAGGAGTGCTCCCTATTTTGGGTCAATTGTTAGCCCGTTGAGTCGAATGAGGAGGAGATCATTCGAGATTAGAAGGCAGTTGTGCTCGAATTCTTGGTTTCATCAAAATATCCCTGATCCAAGGAGATGGTTCCTAATTGGTTATAAACATAACTCAAGAGGTTAGGCCCCTCCCAACCTATATAAACAGGCTCTATGATGGTGGAAAGGGGGAAGAACTGAACATATGAAACTTATGATCTTGGAGGAAACTGACAGTCAGCCAAAGGAGAGTGATCAGTGAAGCTGTTGTTACCCAGGTTGTGGATATTTCAGGAAAGGGTTGGACGAAGAGGACTTGACGAAGCTGTTGCATTCACATCTACGATTGTAAGTACTGCTGTCGTTATTCTAATTAATATGACACGCTTGGCTTGTTTCTTTCTAGTTTGTGTCTGATATCACATGAACTTATCATTTATTGATGGATCTGTTTTCAAGCTAATGCCAATAGAGTAGGAAGTGGTTTTATCTTGTTTTTTCCACAGACCTCAGCGAGGAGAAAAAGGATTGGAGCGCAACTCGGAGCGTGCAGGGACAAACGTTGATTAAAAGGTACTTCTGTTATTCTCCCTTCTCATGCATTAGGTTTAGATAGATTTGAAAGGAAGTCAGTGTCCATGTTAAGCATTTTTTTGTCTAGGGTTAAGGTCAAGCCTTAGAGGTGATCTACCTGTCCGCAGGGAGATTTTCCTACAACACCAACAATTCAGTAAAAGATATCCTGACTCAACCTGACCCGAAAGGAAGGAGAGGCAAGTGGATAGCAACCGTGTTAGAATACAATATTTAAATCAAGCCTACAAAGATGATCAAAGGTTAGGGTCTCTCAAAGTTAATGGTGTAGTCGGACTGCGACCTTGTAGGAATGAATTTCATCGCTAATGTGTTGTAATGCCCCCAGGAAGAAAAATATGCGTAGGTGCATCAACAGTTTGTTGATTCGCCATGGTATGTAGACATTATCTATGTGTTGGAGAATCTCTAGGCCCCTCCATGCGTGAGTAAGACTAAGGATAGATTTATCAAGCTTAAAGAGGTTAAGTTCTGCATCCTGGACAAATCATTCTACTGGAAAGACCCTAGGGGAATATTGCTGAGTTGTTTGTTGGAAGACGACGTGAAGTGGGCCATACAAAAATTTGACAAAGGAGACTGTGGAGGACACCACTATTGGAAGACCACTGTGCACAAAATATTGAGGGTGGGTTATTACTGGCCTACAATTTTCACTGACGTATATAAGGAGGTCTCCAGCTACCATGGATGTCAGATTTTCGATGGAAGAAGAAAGTTGCAGCCCCTGCCACTAAAGACAAACTTAG
>JZKD02S2242569.1:0-10779 GCA_000966675.3 Picea glauca
TGCAGAACATAGGGTAAGTGGAAGGTACGTACAATATAGTAAATGAGATATTAGTGTAGAACTAAAAGAAGCCTAATATTTGCCTGAGAGTGAATCCATAACATGTGTTCAGATGAATCATAAATCCATTTAGTGAATATGATATGCAAGGCGTCAACTCATTAAATATGTTGAAGATCGCTCCGCCGCCATCACTACAATAACAAGTTTGTTTGAACAACAAATCAGAATTCAAAAAAATGTTTTAATATAATTTAAAAAATAAAAAAAATCAACTTATAATGTTATACTTTGGAAAAATCTCAAAAATATATGGGTCAAACCTCAACTAATGGGTGGTCAACAGCATATCAAATGGTATATACCACGACAAACGACATGTATAATAAGTGGACTGTTTTATAAAAATATTTGTGGTGGAAAGTTGTGGGGTATCACATTATTTCTTGCACAAAATTTGATAGACGGTGGACTGTTTTATAAAAATATTTGTGGTGGAAAGTTGTGGGGTATCACATTATTTCTTGCACAAAATTTGATAGACGGTCTACTCGCTCTTATCATTAAATAAGTGGACTGTCTTCTAAAAATTTATGTGGTAGAAAGTTGTGGGGCGTCACATTATTTCTGGCTCAAAATTTGATAGCCTGTCAACCTTATAATCACAATATAATATATATTGTAAGGAGGAAAGTTTTTCATTGTCTATTATAAAGGATTGCCTTTATAAATAAATGGTTGGATGTTATAATTTGTTTAATAAGTGGAACCTTTGTTTAGTAAAAGGTTTAATAAGAGAATGTTTGTGTCAAGGTGGAGAACTAAGACTCCAATGTAAAGTCCCTGTATGTGAGTAAAAAATATTCACTTGGGTTGGTTTGGCCAGATTTGGTTAAAGTTGTTTGAATACAAAGTTTGAGGTGGAGCAATGTCTCCAGGTTAGAAAGGTGGGTCTGTAGAAATGATGATGTTTTGGCATGAAAATCAAGTGCTTGAGAATATATGAAGAAGGTAGGTTCATATCCATGGAACTTGGAAAGTATTGCAAGGAAGTTGGGGTTGAATGGGCATGTTCAGTAATACCAAGTTGCAACAATAGTTGTGGGCAGAAGCGTCTGTGCCATCTGGTAACTTGATCACCATCAGTTGCAAAAGACAAGAAGATTCTGAAAGAGGTATGAACAAGTCATCTGGTGATTACTCAAATGTGAAAYTATTTGTGTGTGATGCTTATCAACATTCTATGAAAGACCCATATCAAACAGGTAGATCTTTGATATGGTGATGATGTTAAGAGATGCAGAATGTGGGATCCTACTTCCCACATAATTTTCATGGACATAGATGCAATATTTGATGAATCTGCTTTTATAAAATCAAACATAGTAAAAGATTAAAGGTTCAAAGCATCATTGGTAGAAGAAGGGTATTTGGAAAGTATTGATTTCCATGAAAGTTTCTCACTAGTTGTTAAAAGCTTGTTTTTATTCATACTGTGTTAGCACTAGTTGTGTTACTTGATCTTGAGTTAGTAAAGCTAGATGTTAAAACCGTTTTACATTGAGTTTTTTGGAAAAGGGGATGTATATGGAACAACCAAAATAATTAGTTCAGGATTGCAATAGAATATTTTTTTGCAAACTCAGGAATCATTGTATGGCTTGAAGCATGCTAGAAAAATGGTACAAGATGTTTGATTTCTTCATGGTTAGCTAAATTTTCCAAGAAGTGAGTATAACCATTGTGTTTTTGGTATATTTATTATCTTAGCATTAAATATTATGCTTGTAGCAAGAAAACACATGTTTGAGATCAACAAGTTGATTTAGTTGGTTAGGACATTTGTTATGAAGGATCTGGGAGAAACAAAATAAATCTTGGGCATGGAAATACACAGAGACATGAAATATGGTAAGTTTGGTTATCACAAGAAAAGTATGTGGTGAAGATACTTAGGAAATTCGGTATGAATAATATGAAACCGGTAAAATCCATTTGACTTTCCATTGCAGGTTTTCTTCAGGTTTATGTCCTAACTGATGAAGAAGGAAATGATTATTTGTCTCGAGTATTATATATTAGTAGGAAGTTTGATGATTGTGATGGGAAATGGTAAGCATTTCACACACAGTTGGTGTTTTCAATAGACACATGGAAAAACCAGGTGAACAACATGGAAATGGGTGCTTCAAACACAGAAGCACAAGTATCATCTACAATGGTTGCAACGATTTAGTCTGTGGTTATGATTCATGAGATTTGGACAAGAGGAGACCTACCTTATGTTATGTATTGCAAGAATGCAAGGATCTATTGGGTAAGTTTGAATAGGTACACGATGAGGTGTTCTGTGATGGTCAAAGTATTGTGCATTTGACTAACAGTCCAACGTATCAAAATGGGACAAGTGCATCGGTTTATAAGACAGGTTACTAATGGAGGCATAATGGTCCATACTGGAGTGAATCATGCATACATGTTCATGTAACAATACTATTAGATAAGTTGTAGAGCTGTTATGGTGTTTGGATTCTCTTGTCTTGCAGGAAAGGTGATGAATTAATTCGGGCATGATGTATCAGGTAAATTATTGTCAAGGTGGAGATTGTTGAAAAAGTGCCAACTAATTTCCATGTAGTTGCATGCACTAAATTTAGATTGTGCATGCATGCACATTGCAGTAAATAGGTTGTGTAATTGTGTGATCTATTTATGATCAGTTCGTGTAAGTATTTGATAGATGTGACTCATGTTACATATATGAGCATACCCATAGAGGTGTGTGTGCAATGCAGTGTGTGAGAAAGACACAATACTATGGAGTGCAATGTGTGCATGGAGAGGAGAGGATGGTTGTATGTCGATGTTGGCTATTGTAATTCTCCCTTGAATAATAAGAATATCGATGATCATTTCCCCGTGTTTTTTTCCCGTATTGGGTTTCCACATAAATCACCGTGTCAATTCCATGATTTTCGTTCTCGGTTTAATCTTGGTTTATTTTCTTTTCCATTAAAATCTTGTTGTGTTTATGCTTCTTCTGCCCAACACTTCAGAGTTTTTATTTTCGATTTTCCATGATTATTTTTTATACTCTTTGTATAAATATTTATAGATTAATGTAATCACTTAAGGAAAATTAATGAAAATAGAGAGTCATTTTTTTTTAAATGTGGACTACCTTGTAATTTCCACTAGAATCATTGTAAATATGTTGGTGCTTAATGACATAATTGCTACTTTAATCTTAGAGGAGGTGAGGAAAAAATATTATGAATACTCCAATGAGGACTTGCTTGTTCGTGGAAGATCAAATGGGAAAGGAAAGAGGAGAAAAAAGGATAGATGCAAATCCCATGGGAGACATAAGTCTCTTAGAATATCCAAGAAAAAATGTTTGAATTATGGAAAGGTCGAGCATTTTAGAAGGGACTGCAAGGAAGAGAAGAAGAAGAATAAGAAAGAAAATAATGATTCTAATGACGAGTCTAAAAAATATTCTTAAGAGGATGGTAGAGATTCCTATTGTTATAGTTTTGGCAACCCATGCAGGCTAGAGTGCAAGATTGATAGAATATGGAGCTCCCTTTCACATGATTTCCCATCAACACTATTTTCTAGTGTATGAGAAATATGATATTGGGATGGTATACCTTGGTGATGAATCTCCTCTCAATATAGTTGGTCTTGATGGAGTATTGATCAGATTCCCTAATGGTAAAGTAAATGGAATCAATGGAGTTTTATACATCCTAGGGCTAATACGAAATATCATATCAATAATCACACTTAATGATGCATGTGTGCAAGTTGTTTTCTCTAACAAAGGGTGCAATATGGTTTGAGGAGATATGGTACTCATTGTGGGTGTCCATGTGGGCACTTTGTTCTAGCTTGTGCACTATTCAAATAGTTTTTTATTTATACAATAGATAGATCTATATTCTCTACATCTTCATAATCAAAACCTATATCTACTTCTACTGGTTATGCTTTATGGTTACCTGAACAAACTCTTGCTTCATAATGAAGTTTACCTATAGAGAAGACAATGCTATTCCACCATAGATTGGGTCATATAGGTCAGAAGGGTCTACTGGCCTTGAAAAACAAAGATCTTATTGATGGATTGAATAATCGTTCTCTTGAATTTGATTTTTACCAACATTGCATATATGGAAAATAAAACTATATTCAATTTTATTCTAGTTCTCACAAACGTTCTGGGTTGTTGGACTTAATTCAATTTGATGTATTTGGTCTAACTAAAGTTCAATTTTGCAAGCCTTCATATTATGTATCATTCATTGATGATTATTCTATAAAGACATGGGTATATGTTTTTAGAACTAAATATATGGGTTTTAGTTGGTTTAAGGAGTTTAAAACTCTCCTGGAAACTTAGGCTTGTAGGAAGATTAAGGTGTTGAAGATTGATCATGGTAGTGATTTTTGTTTTACAAAGTTTGATAAGTTTTTCAAGGAGAATAAATTATAATACATAAGACAAATCCATATACCCCTTAGCAAAATGGAGTTACAAAACAAATGAATATAACGTTGATGGATAGAGCTAGGAGTATGCTTAGTGGAACCAAATTAAAGAAGATATTTTGGGTAGAAGTGATTGCTACTACATGTTACTTGATTAATAGGCCTCCCGCATCATCTTTTGTGGATAATACCCTTATGGAGGTATGGATGGGAAATAATCCTTCACTTCAACATGTTTTTGTTTTTGGTAGTGAGGAATATGCTCATGTGCTTAAGGAGATGTGGTTAAAATTGGATAACAAGGATATGAAATGTATCTTTATCAACTATGGTGTTGGTGTGAAATGGTACAAGCTTTGGGATCTTGTGGCTAGAATTTTTTTGTATAGTAGGAATGTTATTTTCAAAGAATATTATAAGCCTTCTCCCTAAATTGTGCAACCATAATAGGATGAGAAGAAGTTAACGATTCAAATACCACCCAAGACAAAGAAAGTTAAACTAGAAAATGAATAAGAAGTTCATGATCGACCTGATGAGGAGGATGATTTAGAGAGTTTGAAAGAGGAGGAAGAAACTCCACCTCAAACTTTAAGGAGGTCCACTCAACAAATAAGGAAACTAGACCAACATAATTATAGTCCATTTGATATCAGATGTATATTTGTTGGGTATGTGTTATATTCTTTTCATGACTAGCTTTGGTGTTTGTTACATTGCATCGGGTGTGCAGGGGGGTTGCAAGAGTTTGGGGGCAGCCTCCCATGAGAATTGTTTTTTGCCTCGGGAAACATGTCACATTTTTGCCTCGTTTTTCTTGTTTCCTTGATTTTTGTGCCCCTTGTTGGGTGGTTTTTTGACACATGGTTTTTGCTGATGGTTTTCTATTTCCGGTTAAGGAATTAGGGTTGTTGACTAATCCAGGTCATTGGGTTAGGGTTTTGGATGCCACTGGCTCCTATATGTATATTGTATTGTAAACAATGTATCACTATGAATGAATATAAAATATGCTGGTTTTCCCGGTTTGGGTTTCTAGGGGAAAAATCTTTGTGTAATGTGTGTATTTTCCATTGTATCTTTTCTGTTCTTTTATTGAAAATCTATTTACAATAAAATATCGTACAAGGTTAAAATCTACATTTGGTATTAGAGCTTTGTTGGCTTCAGGGGGATTCTTTTGTGGTCAATGGTTTGGCTCAGGACTATGATAAGCCTTGTTGCAATGGGAGATTTGTGGTATTGATTTTTTCAGATGAAAATAAATGGTGAGTAGTTCGAAAATGAAGATCAAGAAGTTTAATGGGAAAAGTCTTGAGTTGTGGAAGCTCAATATGGAAGATCTATTGGTGGGAAGAGATCAATGGATAACAGTGGATCCAAGTACTGCACCTACATGAACTTTAGTAGATGATTGAAAAAAGTTAAATCATAAGGCGAAGAGAACAATCTGAATATGTCTCTCAGATTCAATATTACTGAATGTGTTAGAGGAAGCTACAACAAAAGATGTATGGGATAAGTTGGGGAAGTTGTATCAGTCTAATTCCCTAGTAAATAAACTATTCTTGAGAAAGAAGCTATATAACCTAAGGATGAGAGATGGAGACTTGGTGGAAGAGCAATTGAATGCCTTAAATACTGTGGTAAGCCAGTCAATATTTGTTGAGATTAAAATTTCAGATGGAGATAATTGTATCAGTTTACTATGCTCTTTACCGGACTCGTGGGATAGTCTAGTTGTGGCCATAGGTAGTAATACAACTACCGTGAAGTTTGATGAAGCAGTCTCATCCTTGTTGTTGGAGGAGATGAGACAGAAGAACATGGAAGGATTGAGCACACATGAATTATTTGCAAGAGGATGCTCCCATGAAAGAAATAGATCTAAGGCCTCAAGTGGGATATCTAAGTCTAAGAGAAGATCTAAGTCTCTTGGAAAAATTTTAAAGGTATACTAGAGATGTGGAAAAGAAGGGCACTATAAGAAGTAGTGTAGACCCAAAGGTGAGAAAAATATGTGATCTGAAGAATCTCCTTCTACAGAAGAAAAGACCTCCAAGGAAGAAGGAGGGGATGTGGTTGACTTGGGTGCATCGTTTCATATGACTCCACACAGGGAGTGGTTATGTGAATATGCAAGGTATGATGGAAGTAATGTTTTCCTAGGTGATGAATCGACAAACAAAATTATAGGTTGAGGAAAATTCAAGTTGAGGCTCATATACGGAAGGATTAGAACACTACCTGGTGTTCTGCACATCTAGGATTGGCCAAAAATTTGATTTCTGTAAGAAAAATGGACAATGCAGGGGTAAAAACAATATTTGAAAAGGAAACCCATAGGATGGTTTGATGAGTAATGGTGTAGTTGAAGGGAGTTCAGTTTGGAACTCTTTATAAGCTGCAAGGAAGCACTATTAGTTATGGGTGTAATAATTCCATTGTTCTTGATATTGGAGTTGAAGAAGAAATAACTCCTATAGTCTCTAGAGAAAAGGCTATGCTATGGCATCAAATATTGGGGCATATCAAAGAGAAGGGTCTTCGACTACTACATGATAAAGGTATGGTTGAAGGTATGTCTAACTACTCTCTGGATTTTGATTTATGTGAATATTTTGTATATGGGAAGAAAAATCGGGAAAGATTCCCCTCTGATGCAACAAGGGTAGAAGGAATTTTACAGCTAGTTCATAGTGATGTGTTTGGAGCTATGTCGGTTCCATCATTGGGAAAATCTATGTACTATGTCTCATTTATATATGAATTCTCGAGGAATAATTGGATATATTTCCTCAGGAATAAATCTGAAGTCTTTGACAGGTTTAAAGAGTTTAAGGCTCTTGTTGAGAATTAAACAGAGAAAAGAATTAAGATATTGAGGAAAGATATTGAAAAAGAGTTTTATGGGAATGAATTTGAAGAATTCTGTAAGAAGTGTGATATAGCAAGGTAGAAGCCTAATCCATATACACCTTATAAAAATGGAGTTGCAGAATGGCTGAATAAGACATTGATGGAAAAGGGAATGAATTCTTAGTGTTGTTAGGTTAGGGAAAGAATTCTAGGTAGAGGCATTGGGTGCTGCATGTTACCTGGTCAACATATCACCCTCATCAGCATTGGATGACAAGACTCCATAAGAGGTATGGACTGGCAAGAAACCTTCTCTCACACATCTCAAGGTATTTGGCTGTGAGGCCTATGTTCATGTTCCAAAGGAAAACAAGAGTAAGCTAGATAAGAAGGCTAAAAGGTGTATCTTTATTTGGTGTAAATATGGTCTCAAAGGTTATAAGCTTTGGAACTCAGAAACTAAGAAGGTTGTGTATAGATGAGATGTGGTATTTAGAGAAATGAAGGATGTTGTTAAACAATAAGTCCTACCAAGTAAGGAAGAACCAAAGAAAATAAAGTTTGATTTAAAGGATGATAAATCAGACTCTACAAAAGAACAAGAATCAGAATAAGAATATCCTCATACTCTAGTATTGAGGAGATTGGTTCGAGAAACAAAGATACCAGAAAGGTATACTCCATTTGATTTCCATTCAAATTTTGCTTTGCCTATTAATGATGATGATCCTAGAACTGTCAGGGAGGCAGTGGATTCAGAGGATGAAAATCTTTGGAAAAAGGCCATAGATGAAGAAGTGACAACCTTGGATAAGAATGAGGCTTTGGATCTAGTGGAGTTTTCGACTCAAAGAAATCTCATTAGAAACAAATGGGTATTTTAAAATATGATGGATGCATAAGGAAAAATGGAGAAATACAAAGCTCAGTTAATAGCAAAGGGTTATTCCCAAGTTGAGGGAATTGATTTTGGTGAGATTTTTTCTACTGTTTCTAAGTTAACTTCTATAATATTTTTGTTATCTGTTTCTGCTGCATTTTATTTTGAAGTAGAAAAGATGGATGTGAAGACAACATTCCTACATGGGTATCTAGAAGATTAAATCTATATGAAGCAAGCAAAAGGCTTTGTTGTGAAGGGAAAGAAGGATCTGATATGCAAGTTGAAAAAATCCTTGTATGGTTTAAAACAATCACCAAGGATGTGGTATAAAAAATTTGATACTTATATGCTGGGACTTGGCTTCACAAGAAACAAAGAGGATCATTATGTGTATTTTAAATTAATTGGTGATCATTTGATTTATTTGATCTTTTATGTGGATGACGTGTTGCTAATAGGAAACAACAAGGAGAATATCCAAGATGTGAAAACTCATTTGTCCTCTAAATTTGACATGAAGGATCTCAATGCTTCAAATTTCATTTTGGGCATGGAAATTAAAAGAGATCAGAAAAAGAGGAAACTTTGGTTAAACCAAAGAAAATTTGTAGAGACAATATTGCATAGGTTTAATATGCATGAATGTAAACCAATCAAGGTCCCTATTCATGTTGGTGTAAATTTATTTGCGGATTAGTGTCCCAAGATAAAGTAAGAGGAGGATGAAATGTCTCGTGTTCCATATGTGAGTGCAGTTAGAAGTTTAATGTATGAAATGGTCTATACTAGACCAAACATTGCACATGCAGTGGGAATTTTGATCAAGTATATGTCAAAACCATGGAAGGAGCATTGAACATGAGTAAAAAGGGTTTTTAGGTATTTGTGTGGCACTGCTAGCTATGGATTGTGCTACCAAGGAAGACCAGGATTGGACAGAGTGTTGGACATACATGGCTTGTGGATGCAGACTGGGATGGAGATCTGGATCATAGGAGATCTACAAGAGGGTATGTTTATAACCTGTTTGGAGGAGCAATCAATTGGATGAGAAAAATACAGATTGTAGTGGCACTTTCAGCTATAGAAGTTGAATACATGGAAACCACTCATGCAAGTATGGAAGCAATATTGTTACAAATATTATGTTCAGGTATTGGGTTGGTACAACAAGTTGTAAGGATATATTATGATAGTCAGAGTGCAATTTTTTTGGTGAAGAAACCAACTTATCATTCATAGAAAAAACATATTGATATTCAATATAAATTTGTGAGAGACATGGTTGAAGAAAAGAAAGTGTTGCTAATGAAGGTGGACACTTTGAAGAATGTTGTAGATTCATTAACAAAATCTGTGAACACTAAGAAGTTCTCTTGGTGTAGAGGATCCATGGGCATTGCTACCCTGGATTGTTTACTATGTAACCATGTAACCCCTTGTATGCAAAGAAAACAACAAGTGAGAGAATGTTGGGTATGAGTTATATTCTTTGCACGACTAGCATTAGTGTCTGCTACATTGCGTTGGGTGCACAAGGGTGTTCAGGGGCAACACCCTCGAGAATTGTTTTTTGCCCTAGGAAACACATCATATTTTTGCCTAGTTTTTCATGTTGCCTTGATTTTCGTGTCCATTGATGGGAGGTTTTTCAACACATGGTTTTTGCCGATGATTTTCTATTTATGGTTAAGGAATTAGGGTTTTTTACTATTCCAAGTCATTGGGTTAGGGTTTTGGACATTGTTGTCTCCTATATGTATATTGTATTGTAAATAACGTATCACTATGAATGAATATAGAATATTTTGGTTTTCCTAGTCTGGGTTTCCAGGGGAAAAATCTTGATGTAATGTGTGTATTTTCCATTGTATCTTTTTTGTTCTTTTAGTGAAAATCTATTTGCAGTAAATATTGTGCAAGGTCGCCCCCGGGGGGGGCAACTGAATTGGCAAGTGCCGTAAAAATGAAGTTCCATGAGGTTTCGAGTTCAACTCCCCCCCTCTTACCTTGTGTGCCGTGTAAGGAGTGTCGTGGGCACACCTGGAGGTTATAGTGGTAGCAGTTGGATAACATGGCCACATGTAACACGATCACGTGCCCAACTAGTTGCTGATTCCTCCAGACATAAAAAAAAAAAAAATATTGTGCAAGGTAAAAATCTACAATATTTTCTTCATTTTATAACATTGTTGAGCTTATAACTATGAAGGAGGCAATGGATATGGAATATAAGAGGGCTTGGAGAATGACCATGGATGAGGAAATGGCTACACATAGAAATAACAATACATGGGACTTGGTACCATTTCGTGACGGAAATAAACCCATTGGGTGCAAATGGGTATTCAGAAGGAAGATTGGTTTAGATTGCAATGTTTAAAATCACATGGAAAGATTGGTTGCGAAATGAGATTCCCAGGTTGAGGGGATAGACTTTGGTGAGATATTTTCCCCTGTTGCTAAGTTAACATCTATTAGGATCCTAAGATCTATATAAGTAAATTTTTTTTATTTAGAGATAGAACAAATGGATGTGAAAA
>JZKD02S2242569.1:37891-52218 GCA_000966675.3 Picea glauca
AGACGATGCAAACAAGATATGTACAAGAAATAAGAAGAGTGTTGTTACCTTTTAGAAGAAGAAGTCTCTTCCATCCTACGTAGCCTTCTTTGTAGGTTTGTTTTCTTCGGAAATTGATGCTTCGTGTTTCTCCTTCCTTTTCTTTAGCTCGGGATAATGATTCTTGTAGTGACCATACTTTCGACAGTTGAAGCATTGTACATATGAAATGTCTTTCTCTTGATTTGGCTTCCTCCTTGAACCAAACTTCCTTTGTTCTTGAAGTTCTTGAATCTTGTTGTGAAGGCTTGATCGTCGTACTTCTTTTGGGATTTCTCTTTTGCATTGATCCTTGATTCTTCTTGAGCAAAACAAGTCCAAAGTTCTTCAAATGTCAGATACTCCTTCCTTGTGTTCATGCTTGCGGAAAATGCATCCCACGTCTTGGGAAGACCATTGAGTACTATGTTCACCAATTCCTTTTCCGAAATGGTCTCTCCAATAGCTTGTAGTTGATCTCTTAACTGAGATATCCTTACAAAGTATGATGTTATGTTGTCATCATCATTCATCTTCATGTCACAGAGCTCATTCTTCAGACTCATAACTTGTCCAATGTTTCTGACTGAGAAGAGATTTGTTAGGGCATCGTACATATTCTTTGATAAGTCAAGATGGGAGATGTAGGGTATCAAGTGGTCTTTTATAGAATCCACTATGATACTCATGGAATTGATGTCAACATCTTTGAACTTCTCCATAACTGCAACGTTCTACAGTTCCTTCTCTTTTCCTTCTTCAAACTCTGGCTTCACGATCTTTCCTTTCACAATATCCAGCACTTTATTCTTGGCAAGGATGAGGTCAATCCTTGTCTTCCATGCTCTTGAAGTTAGAGGCTCCATCTAACTTGTTCTCAGACTTCATAGAGTTAGTCATGGCTTGCTTGACTTGGTCAAACCCTAGATTTGACAAGAAATTCAAACTTCACATCTTGGTTTGCTGAGAGTGTCAGGAGATGCACTAGGCTAGAGCGCACTGATCTATCCAGAGATTAGGTCAATCCATTCACTTAAGGTGCCTCAACAAGACGATTAGGGTTTCTGTAATTGCTCCTGCTAGTAACCCTAGCAGCAGTGTCTTGGAAGTTGCTTCTGCTAGTAACCCTAGCGGTAGTTCCTCAACGAGCTCAATATCCTAGCGGCTATGTTTCCTTCCAGCATTTAGATTGAATGAAGGAGGTGTGGGCCCATAACTTGTTAGAATATAAAAGATTGTGTGCTCGTTTTACCATTGAAAATACCCTTGTCACCCAACGATAGGCCGAAGCCACCCTCCAAGCACCTTAACCTTGACTGAGAATTACTCCAGAAGCAAACCCTAGGCTAGATAGCCAAACAAGGTGTAGTGCATCTTCCTTCAAGGATAGCGCACCAACAATAGCTAATAAGATAGTCCAAACCCTAGCCAAGAGATAGTCCAAGCCAACACTGAAAACTAGTTGCTGCAGCAATTGCACCTACAACTCTCCTCCACACGTGTGCACCAAACTGGGAACTGCAGTGCGCACCAGTTGCTGCTCTGCAATTTTGAGATGTGTCAAATGAGAACTGGTGCCCTATATTTATATTGGTTATGCTAGATTTGTTGGGGTCGACTTCTCCTTCTTGGTATATGTCTGTTCAGTATATTATTATTAATTTTGGTCGACTTCTTCTCTTAGAGGCTAATAACCTAATATAAATTATCTTCTTGAGCTGACAAGACTTCTAAGGTTATTAGCCAACTCATTAGGGTTTTCTCTTGCTTTCCAGAGTCTCCTATTCTCGTCAAGTTCACACATGGAGGTAAATACCTCCCGCAACTACCATAATATTAACACATCGATGTTGTTCTCCTTCTTCCTAACATCTCTACCAATCTACTCTCTATTTATCAAATCTATCACTCTAGTGATGGGAAAATGGTAGATATTTCTCCTAATGATGTAATCATTCGAGAACTACATAATCCATAGATCATTTTTTTCTTGTAGAAGAGTTGATCATAGTTCTCGATCGTATAGGTTTTATTTTTGGGGGCCTTTCTCCAAACCCTCTTTCATTGCACACGATGATTATTTGAGTAGACTTTGACATGAAATATTTTGACATCTAAGCCACAGGTATTTGTAGCTATTGAACACACAAAATTTGGTACTTGGTGTAATACCCCTAGGTTGAACACCAATTGTAAATGTACATATAGGCTGGTGAATCATGATATTTTGGGCCAAAGTGCCTTTGTATATGTGTTTAAGGCCAAAGTTCCTATGTGATTATTAGGCTGGAGAGATTGGATGCTAAAAGGACAATGGGCCTATCATTGTAATATGTAATTACACTCGGATATTAATAAAAATACATCGTTGTTGCAGACCAACCAGAAAAAAAAAAGAGAGAGAACGTGGGGCTAGAACTCCACTAGAAGGAAATGGGACTAAGGGTCTAGGAAGAGGGGCTAATCCAAGGGGGGTTAAGCCAAGGAAACATTATAATAATATTTCCTAAAGTCTAATTTATGGGATGTATTTATATTTATCCTAAGTTCTTAAGTGTGGGGAACATATCATCCATGTGGGGCTCATGTAGTTCCCAACATGACAAGTGTCAAGTTGGAAACATGCATATAAAAAGTGGGAACTTAGTGTAATTTCTCATTATTCATCCATCAGTCACTCCATCACTTTGGTCATCCATACCCTCCCTGTCATCCAACATTCATACCTACACTTGGGAGCTTTAGAAATTGATTGTAACCAATTAATTGGGAGGTATGGGCTAAATAAGTGGGTTGCTAGGCTCGTGAGCACTCTCTCTAGGTGAGATAATGGATGGGAATTGCTTCCTTGTGTGCAAGGCATTAGCTACAGAGCTCTAATACTTTCTATCTGACTTGTTGTTGAAGCCTCGAAAATTTTGTGTGGCGTGGCCTAGCCTGGTTGGTTGGGGATGTTACATTGTGGTATCAAAGCCACATGTTCAATATTGAGCCTGTATGATCGAGAGACAGAGCATTAAAGCTAAATTTTCAAGAATTATAGTTCATAGGACACTTGCAATCTATTTGATAAAATGTTCCTACGAAAAAGTTCAGAATGTCTCAATAATTATGGAAGAATTGGGCCCAGGAGTTAAAATTCCCCAAGTTTAACCTTTTTAGGGCATTTTTAAGCCTGAAATCAGTCAAATTTCGGTAGTTGCAGAGAAGATGGAGTGAAATGGGGTGAAATTGGGAAAAAGGTACAATTTCTGAAGTGGAACTCATTGAGAAATTGGCGCATAGGTGTTGAATTTAGAATGATCTAGTCAAATTGGCATGCACTAGGCCAAAATTTGCCATAGGAAGTTAATTTCATAGCTTCCATGGCGGCCTATGCGAAAATTGAAAATTATGAATTTTTGGAAAAATTCAAAATTAGGAAAAATTGGATATTTTTCCATAAGGCGACATTAGTAGTGATGTGGAGGCCACATGGTGATGATGTGGCAGTTACATGGAAGTGGTGATGTGGAATTCCATGATGGCATTCGATGGCAGGTCCGATGGCGAGGTGGCAGGCCACGGTGGTGGGGCGACCAATGGAGTGACCAAAACCAGGAGTGGTTTCATGAAATTGGTTTCACATCGTGACCAAGTGGTTTTTAAGAAATATATTGAGGATGCAAAACAAATAGGAGGTTTCCACATATCATTAGGCTGTAAGTGGTTTCACATTGTAAGGTGTCATTAACCTCCCAACAACTTCACCATGTGAAATGAATATCAACTGTAGATCTTCTCCCATCTCCCTCATTAGATATGGGATCTAGGAAGTACATAGTGTTAGGGTGGAAAGCTAAGGTATCATATTCGGCAGTGCGAGGTGGTGGGACCAAGGATGACATGGATGTCGCATAGGAGAGGTGGTATTGAGTAATACCATAAGAGGTATCGCATGGCAGTGAATTGGTTTTCAAAAAGGATTTTGGGGATGCAAAGATAATGGGATGAAACCATTATTGCATCGTGGAGGATTGTTAACCCTCATGCAAGTTGGGGATGAAAAATCAATAAGATATGTTGATCATGCTCTGATCTCACCCATTGGATCGGGGTGGGGACATGTTGTTCGCGTGCCAAGATAAAGGTGCGGGATGGGATCCATCCATCCCCACGACCTATGTGAAGGAGCCATGTGGATTTTTGGCATGAAGATGCCACCCACTGGTGGCATATTCCAATGCAGTGGTTCCATGTGGCAACGAGTATGGGTGGGTTTGTAGTAAGTTAATTAAAATTACTTTATTAAGTTATAAAGTAAATTAAAGGTAAAGTTTATGAAAGAGAGAAGTGAGAAGTGTCGAAGGTTTACAAGGCAAGCCAAGCGAGCTAGGAGGATAACACGACTTTACCTATGAGTTCCAGTTGAACCCAAAAGACCACATCAACATCCATGTCATCTTAAATTAGTGAAAATTGGTAGAATTTACAGTATTTTGTAGATACTAATCTTGTAGGACATTTTTAAGGTCCTAAACAGTGTTTTTAGGACTTCTAATTTTTTAGATTATAAGTTTTGTAGGAACTAGCTTAAATAAAATAGCTCAAAGAGAGCTTTCCAATGAGCTAAATTGTTTTCAAAATGGAGCTCGTATGATAAAGTTATAGGATAAACCGTGGAGGGTATATTTTCAGCACTAGTTTACTCTAGAGGCCATGACTTCCTGCTCAAAAGTCAGATTGGGGCATAGGAGTGATCTAAGGAAATTTATTGAACCATAGAATACATCCATGGAGCCAAATTGTAAATTTGGGTACCTAAAAGTGTACATGAAGAGAGAGAAGACTCATGTAGCATTTGGTACCAAAAAGGGGAAAACAATCAAACTTCATCAGAATGTAACTAGCATCTCAAATGTTGGATGAAGATAAAATTTGGTCAAATTGCTCAAAATATAGGCATGAGGAAATCCAATTGGGCTTTTGTCAAAATTCCAAAAGATTGGGTGTTTGGAATTAAGTTTACCAAATGAAGGGTGCACTTAAAGGGCATAATTGTGCATAAATTTTATAGTTTCATTTAATTCTTTGGTCTAACAAATCCTATTGCATGCACATTTTGCAAACTTAATAGTATTGATAGAAAATATCCAACAAAGAGATCATATAAATGGAGGATGCTCAAAGGACTTACAACCATGAAGATGAAGTCAAAGGGTTATGTGTCAGCATGGGTAATGCAGAGACAAAAATGGGCATGGAGAAGGCAAGGATGAAAGCATGAATTTGGCAAAGACCATAAAGAGTCTGCAAAGAGACATGCTGAGTTATAAGGTTGATAATGAAAGGTTGATAAAAGCTAAAAATAAGCAAGATGCCATCAACATCAGGTTGTTGCGGATTTTGGACAAGATAGAGAAGAATGTGGATAAGGGAATAGACTCAAGCAAGTCAAAGATCCACAGATCTCATGATAAAAGAAGAGAATCTAGAAGTTTTGATAGATATAATCATCACTCACCAAGGAACTAGATGAAAAGAGTAGAGAGTATTCCAAGCCTATCTCTTGTTAGAAAGCATAAGAGGAGGTCAGGGATAGATGAACTACAAGGAGAAATGAACAAGATAAAACCTCTTACCTTTGATGGTGAGCATAAGAAATATGAGGATGAAGAGACTTGGTTATTGGGGATGAGGAAGTATTTTCAATTACATAATTCCTCCTCACCGGAAGAAGGAAGAATTTTCATTTACCAGTTGAAGGGAAAAGAATCAATGTGGTGGGACCATCTTGTGCAAGTACAACACATTGATGAGAAGAAACTCACATGGAAGTAGTTCAAAAATATTTTTCAAAAGAAGTACCTGACCAAGTGTTACTATGATAAGAAGATGAAGGATTTATTTGAACTCAAGGTTGGGAGTATGACCATGGATGATCACAAAAGGATATTTTTACATTTGTTGAAGAATGTTAACTTCATCAAGGATGGACAGGTCAAAATTCAAAGGTTTTTGAGTGGGCTACCCTCAATATTTAGTGACAAGATACAATATGATGATCCCAAAAAAATGGATGAAGCAATAATGAGAGTCAAGTGCCTTTATGATCAGCATAGAGGAAGAGAAACTTTCCAAAAGGATTGGGAAGATAAGAAGAAAGGTAAGAAGGAGAAGAGGAAGAAGGGGAACAAGCCACCATTCTTCAGAAATAGTTCTCAAGGACAACCAACTCCAAATGAGCCCGGAATGACAAAACATTTGGGGAAAAGACCAAGGAAACAACCTATTAAATGGTGGAGTTGTGAGGGAGATCACATGTATAGATATTTCTCTCATAGAGGTGAAAAAGTGATGATTGTTCACAATGTTCAGCAAGCTGAGATAGTTGAGTACATGGGAAAAATCACGCCAAGGATCTATGTAGCCTTGGACAACAAGCAAGTTGAATTTCAATCTCACATGATTGAAGTGGAATATAATATCAATGATCAACCTATTGTTTTTTTAATTGATTTAGGAGCTAGTCATAGTTATATAGATCCTAAGTTAGTGGAAAGATTTAATTTTCCAAGAAGTAAGCTTGGGAGAGCTTGGTTGGTTTAGTTATCTATAGGAGCTAAAAGAAGAATTAATGAGATGGTTAAGAAATGTCCAATGGACATGAATGGAATAAGCACAAAGGAAGATTTGAATATCATACCATTTGGGCTCATATGATTGATTAATTGGTATGGATTGGTTGGAAAAGCATCATGTTGTCCTAGATTGATATAATAAAGAATTTAATTTTCTGGATGAAGAAAGGAATTTGAGGACATCTCGGGGTATACCAAGGGAAGTAACTATGAGATAATTCCAATCCTTGTAGCGGAAGAAAAGCTTCAGGAAAGGATGCCAAATATTTGCAGTGCATATGGAAGAGATACATAAAGATAAAGTGCCATGCATTGAATATTATGCAGTCCTAAAATATTTTGAAGATGTATTTAAGGATATATCGAGGTTTCCACCAAAGAGAGTTATAGATTTCTCCATTAATCTGATGCCTGGATCAACCCTAGTGTCCAAGACTCCTTATAGGATGAGCACACCAAAGTTGAAGGAATTATAAATGCAGTTGAAGAGATTTTGAAGAAGGGATATATACGCCCAAGTGTGTCACCTTGGGGTGCCCCAATGTTATTTTTGAAAAATAAAGATGCAGGTAACTTGAGGTTGTGCATTGATTTCAAGCAGTTGAACAAGGTGAATGTGAAGAACAAGTAACCTTTTCCAAGGATAGATAATCTTCTTGATCAATTGAAATATGCAAATATTTTCTCCAAGATTGACCTAGGGTCGAGCTATCATCATATCAGAATTAAAGAAGAAGATATCAGTCAGACCACATTTAGAACAATGTATGCCCATTATAAGTTCATAGTGGTGTTGTTTGGGTTGTCAAATGCATCGGCTATCTTCATGTGTTTAATGAATGGTATTTTCATAAATTACTTGGATAAGTTTATCATTGTCTTCTTGGATGACATTCTTATTTAGTCTAAGTCTGAAGAAGAGCATGAGCAGCACTTAAGGATGGTGCTACAAGTATTAAGGGAGTAGTAGGTATATGAAAAGATGAGAAATTGCTCATTTTATTAGAGGCAGTAAAATTATTTGGGCCATATCATTTTAGAGGAAGAGATAGCAATGGATTCAGAAAAGATAAAATCCATTGAGGGATGGCCAGTACCAAGGAATGTCTTAGAGGTGAAATCATGCATGGCAGGTTACTATAGAAGGTTTATTGAAGGCTTCTCAAAGATTTAACACCCAATCACTTCTTTGCAAAATAAGGGCGTTAGATTCGAATGGATTGTTGATTGTGAAAGAATTTTTCAGCACTTGAAAATCTTATTAACAAATGCACCAATACTGAGGATTATTGATCCAAATGAATATTTTGTTGTGTGCATTGATGCATGAAAGGAAGGGATTGGAGGAGTCCTTATTCAAAATGGGCATGTGATATGTTACGGATAAAGGAAGTTAAAAGAGCATGAGAGACATTGTGTCACTTATGATTTAGAATTGGTAGCCATAGTGCATGCCTTGAAGATGTTCAAGCACTATCTCATGGGAAGAATATTTGAGATCGGGACAAACCATAGTGGTCTAAAATATTTTTTTCAAACAACCAACATTTAATGCTAGGGAAATAATATGTTTAGAATTCCTTAGTGAATATGACTTTGAACATATCAAAGGAAAGGATAACAAGGTGGATAATGCATTGAGCAGGAGGGTGCATGAGATGCACGCTACATTGATTAGCATGTACACATATGAATTGAAATATAGAATTTTAGAAGCTACAAACTCATACCAACATTATTTGGAAACAAATGAAAAATTACAACAAGGTAATTTTCAACAGAAAATTCAAGATTATGAGCTAAGGGAGGATGGAATCCTCATGTACAGGGGCATAGTTTGTGTGTGTAATTTTCAGGAGCTGAAAAATATGGTGCTAAGAGAAATGCATAATGTGCCTTATGTTGGGCAACCAGGGTACCAAGAAACAATTGCTTAAGAGCCAATATTTTTGGTTGGGTATGAAGAAAGAGGTGGTTGAGAACATTTCTAGATGTCTTGAATGTCAAAAGGTCAAGGCTGAGCATATGCATTCACTTGGATTTCTCCAACCATTTCCATTCCAAAGTGGAAATAGGAAGTGGTGACAAATGATTTCATCACCAAGTTGATCAAAACAGTGAAGCAACATGATTCCATCATGGTGGTGGCGGATAATATCACTAAAGTTGTTCATTCTATTTTGGTGAAACTAATTCACAAGGAAACTAACATTGCAGATTTTTATATGAGAGAAATTGTCAGTTTACATGGTGTACCTAAGGAAATTTTGTTTTAGAGAGATCCCAAATTTACATCAAATTTTTGGAAGGGATTATTTAAAGGATTTGATAAAATATGAATTTAAGCACAACCTATCATCCAAAGTTAGATGGGAAAACAAAGAGGTTCAATCAAGTGATTGAAGATGTGCTAAGGATGTATGTGATGGATAAACCACCAAAATGGGAATATTATCTACATTTGGTGGAATTTTCTTATAATAATGGGTATCATGCAACTTTAAAGATGAGCCCATTTGAGACATTATATGGCAGAAAGTGCCATACACTAGTCAGCTAGGAAAACCCAACATAAATAGCAGTGGTTTGGCCAGAGTTGCTCAAGGAAATGGAAGAATCGATGGTAAAGACAAAGAAGAATTTAAAGGTTTCCCAAGACAATAAGAAAAGTTATGCATATAAGGGAAGAACTCATAGATAATTTAAAGTGGGAGAGCGTGTCTTCTTAAAAATGAAAGCTAAGAAGAGTTCACTTAAATTGAGAAAATATTCAAAGATAGAAACAAGATATTGTGGATCGTTTGAAATCTTGGAGAGGATTAGTCATGTTGCATAGATTCTTTCACTTCCTGCATACATGTGCCTTTGCTTAAAAAGTATGTACCTGATGTTAATCACGTAATTGATTGGAATGTGAACCAGGTGGAGCAATAAGGAGACTTCTAAATTCAGTCGATGTGCATATTGGATCACAAAGTCAAGCTACTCCAGAATCGAGAAATAGGGATGGTAAAGGTCAAGTGGACCTGTTATGGTCCTAAATATGAAACCTTCAAGCATGAAGATGCCATCCATGAGGAGTACCTGTATCTTTTTGAATATTTTTGAATATTTTGAGTGTAAAAGTGTTTTAAATGCACCGAGGACAGTGCATAAATAAGGGGGATGGGGATGTAATACCCCTATTTGAACCTCAAATGTAAATGTACATATAGGCTGGTGAGATAGGATGTTTTGGGCCAGATTTCCTTTGTATATGTGTTTAAGGCCAGAGTGCATGTGTGATTATTAGGTTAGAGATCCTAGATGCTAAAATGCCAGGGATCCTATCATTGTAATATGTAATCAAACTTGGATATTAATAAAAATACATTGCTTCTATAGACCAACCAAACAAAAAGAGTATGGGGGGATAGAAATCTACTAGAAGGAAAGGGGGCTAAGGGTCTAGGAAGAGGGGCTAAGCCAAGGAAATACTATAATAATATTTCCTAAAGTCTAATTTATGGGATATATTTATATTTATCCTAAGTTCCTAAGTGTGGGGAACATATCAGCCATGTGGGGCTCATGTATTTCCCGACATGACAAGTGTCAAGTTGGGAACATGCATATAAAAAATGAGAACTTATTGTAATTTCCCATTATTCATCCATCATTCACTCCATCACTCTGGTCATACATACTCTCCCTATCATCCATCATTCATACCTGAACTTAGGAGCTTTGGCAAATGATTGTAACCAATGATTCCTTGGAGGTATGTGTTGAATAAGTGGGTTATCAGGCCCATGATCATTCTCTCTAGGTGAGAGAACAATTGGGAATTACTTCCTTGTGTGCAAGGCATTAGCTACAGATCTCTAAGACTTTCTTTCTGACATGTCATTGAATCCTTGAAAGGGAAGTGGGGCAGACGAAGGATTGTTGAGAAGATAAGGAGCACACTTCTTGGGGTGGGATACACTATGGAAAATGAGAGGTTGCAGGGTAGTTTCTAAAGTTGGCACCTTGACCTGAGATTAATTTGGATATCTGTTAGACCTTAGTCTAGCTTAGGAATCCTATACCCTGGTAGAGTTTCTAGCCCCAGCTCGAGGGTGACATGCTTCTGAGAGTTTATGAGTAGTAGACTCTATGACTGGGAAGAACATCTGAGGTCTGTATCCATTCAGTGTTTTTAACTAAAATATAAGTGTTATTTTATGTGTATTTACATGCTAATTTATGTGTGTAATATGTTTAATTATGTTTATTGTAATTGTTCATAATAATGCATAAAATGTATGTTGTTATCTTGCATGTGTGTTCATATACATATCATATTTAGTTATTAATGGTATCCGAGGAAAAAATATTTGTGGCATGGCCTAGCCTGGGTGGTTGGGGATATACACTTGGTATTTCTAAAGTTTCTTACATTGATGGAGTTTTTCTTCCAGGTTGTGTTCTTGGAAAGAAACAACAAGATCCTTTTCCTAAATGTAAGGTCTTGTGTGCTACGACACCTCTCAAGTTAGTACATAGTGATCTCATGTCATTTCCAACTTGTTCATTTTATTGATGATTTTTCATGACTCTCTTGGGTGTACGTTCGTAAGTACAAGAGTGAGGTCTTTGCTACTTTTAAAACCTTCAAGGCTTTTGTTAAGAAGCAATTATTTCTTTGTATCAAAAAATTATGAACAAATAATAGGGGGAGTATGTCAATTAGACAATCAAGAATTTTTGTAGAGTGCATGGAATTCAACATCAACACTCTATTCCCTACACCCCTCAACAAAATGGCATTGTTGAAAGAAAGAACTAGTTACTGAAAGAGATAGTAAATTGCATGATTCGGTCCAAGAACATGGCACCTTCTTTATAATTTAAAGCAATGGACCATGTCAATTACATTCAGAATTGAATGCCTCGTAGAGAATTGTTGCATATGACTCTACAGGAAGCTTGGACCCATGTTAATCCCTATGTCTCTACTTTTAGGGTATGTGGCAGTCCAACATGGGCCTTAATTCTAGATGAAAAGCACAAAGCAATGGAGAAGAAGAGACAACCACTAATATTTGTTGCTTACTATGAGGATATGAAGGTGTATATGTTATTTGATCATATTTATAAATATTTCTTGTTTTGAAAGGCTATCCATTTGATGAGAGTTTCAACCCCACATTGTCTCCTACTCTACCCATAGATTGTCATGCTAATGATGGTGTAGATCATTCTAATAGTTTTGTTTTTGTAAACAAGAAGACGATGAACATTTTGTTTTTTCAAATCACAATATTGAAGATGAAAAATAGATGAGAGAAAATACTCCATCGGCACCAAAAAATATGAGCATCTTGAATAGGAACAACTTTATCAAGAACAACATTTGAGGAGGAGCTTTCATGAGTGAAAGAGGCCTGTTAGGAATGACTATGAGCCCATAGATTTCAATTATTTTGTTTCTTCCCGTCACCATACTCAGTCCCAAACAACTGGTGTCTCTTTTTTTATTCATGCCATTTCATATGATCCATGGAATTTTTATAATGTTTTTGGGATGTTTGCATCTCAGAGGAATAATATTCCTTGTTGAAGAATCACACATGAGATTTTGTTCCTCTTCCTGAGGGATGAAAGCTAGTTTGTTGTAAATGGGTCTACAAAACAAAATATGTAATTGATGGCTCTGTTAACAATCATAATGCATGTCTTGTGGCCAATGTATTTTCACAGGTTGAAGGAATTGATTATTCTAATACCTTTGACGATGTTTCCAAGATGAATTCCATACACCTTGTGATTTTTCTTGTTGCTTCCCAAGAGTGTTCAGTCTACTATATGGATGCGAAGAGAACTTTTCTGCATGGTGATTTACATGAGGAAATCTACATGGAACAACCTCCTAGTTTTTTGCATGATTCTTCTCTTGTTTGCAGGCTTCAACATTCACTATATGGTCTCAAGCAAGATCCTCAATATTTGTATGAGAAGATGGATTTTTTTATGATTATTTTAGGGTTCAATGATTGTCATTATGATCCTATGTTTTACACTCGAAGGAAGAGCACTAATCTCTTGATTCTAGTTCTATATGTGGATAATTTAATTCTCACGGGAATTTCTTCATCCATGATTCAGAGTGTTCAAAAAGCATTGATGGAACACTTTGATATGATAGATCTAGTTCTTATACATTATTTTCTTGGTCTATAGGTTCTTCATTGCTTAAAAGGGATGTTCATTTTTCAACAAAAGTATGCACTTGATTTACTTTAGTGCTTTGACATTACTAATTACCCTTTCTGTTAGTTTCTCTTTACCATGTGCTACTCATTCGTTGTATCAACAATTGGTTGGGAGTCTACTATATACACAATCTATTGACATTACTAATTACCCTTTCTGTTAGTTTCTCTTTACCATGTGCTACTCATTCGTTGTATTAACAATTGGTTGGGAGTCTACTATATACACAATCTATAATGAAAGTAATGTATCTATGTTGAAATCAATGCATCTATTGTTGAAATCAACATTGAAATATTTAAATCTAGTGTGAATATAACCCCACAGTTGCTCCCCTTAATTTTATTTGCATATTTGCATATTGCTTTCATTGTTTCAATATTTTAACCATGTTTTTAAATGGTATGTCCACATCCTACACCAAATTCAATCCATTTAAGGTTGAAAACATTACATGTGATGATGAAATCAATGCATATATTGTTGAAATCAATGCACCACATTGAAGCATTGAAATCTAATTTATTTTTTTAATATTAATTAAATATCATTTCAAAATGATTAGTTGTAACATTTTTTCCCTTTCTTTTATTAAAATAATTATTTGATTTAAGTGATTAACCTAATGACATCAATTTTACCATTAAATCAACTTTTTTATTAATTTATTTGTTTGATATATAACTTTTATCTTTTTTCTATGCCCCTAATTTTATTCACTTATTGAAATATTGCTTCTATTGTGTCAATACTTTAACCATAATTTTAAATGGTATGTCCATAACTTACACTAAAAACAATGCACTTGATGTTAAAATCAATGCATCACATTGAAATATTGAAATATAATGTGAATATAACCTCACAGTTGTTATAAATATTGAAATATAATGTGAATATAACCCCACAGTTGTTATAAATATTGAAATATAATGTGAATATAACCCCACAGTTGTTATAAATATTGAAATATAATGTGAATATAACCCCACAGTTGCTATTTTTATTTACATATTCAAATATTGCTTTTATTGTTTCAATATTTTAACCATCATTTTAAATGGTATGTCCACCGCCTACACTAAAAGCAATATATCTAATGTTGAAATCATCGCATCTAATGTTGAGATAAATGCAAAAACAATACATCTAATGTTGAAATCATTGCATTTAATGTTGAGATCAATGCATCTATTGTTAAAATCAATACAACACATTGAAATATTGAAATCTAATTTATCTTTTTAATATTAATTAAATATCATTTCAAAATCCTTAATTATAATATTTTTTCCTTTACTTTTATTCAAATACTTATTTAAATTTAAGTAATTATAACAAAATGACATTAATTTTACTATTAAATCACATTTTTTTAATTTATATATTTGATATATAATATTAAATTCTAATTTAACCCCAACCATTATATTATATATATATATATATATA
>JZKD02S2242569.1:62213-120439 GCA_000966675.3 Picea glauca
CTTCATTGATACTAAGATTACAATGTGCAACAATATAGTGGGCAGATTCAGGTGGTTTTCCTTTGTCTGGAGGTTGTTTCTCTTTCTTCTCACTAATCCTTTCCCAATGAGTGTGACAATGAGAAGAGGTATGACCCAGTTTACCACACCTATAGTACTTAAGAGATTGTTTATCACTCTGAAAATGTTTTTGCTATCTATCATCTCATTGTTTGTCTCCTTGATGATAATGACCCCCCCTGCCTCTAAATGGTCTCCTACCATGAACTCTGTTACTATTGTCAAATATAACAGACTCTCCTCTAGGTTTCTTTTTTTTCTGTGCAAGACACAAAGTCTCAACTGTGAAAGTGGAAAAAGATTCTTTCTTCCCAAAATATTTCTCTCTTTCAACAATTTTGTCTACAAGAGTATCAAAAGTCATGGCTTTCATCTGTCCACTAGCTTGAAGAGAATCTAAGTAGTAGGTAGGATATAGGGATTTAATAAATGCAGTGAGTTGTAAATCAACTTTGACACCAGTTGAGTCAATATCATGAAAAAAAGCTTTAATTTCGGAAGCTAACTTCATGGGATTATTATGTTTTAGTTCTAGATTAAACAACTTCATCAACAATTGTATAATTTCCAGCTCTGAATGGGAGTCATACATATATTTTAATTTTTGTAATTCTTTGAACGCTATGGTGTTGGAAAGAATATGTCTACTTACCTCTTCAGTGACTGAGGCAGAAATTAAAGCATGTGCATTCTTATCTTTACTCTTACAAATTGCTAGTTGTCTGGCATCTGTAGGTTGTTCTGGGTCATTCTCATCTTTGCCTTCACAAATTTCCTCTCATAAATCATTAAAAATAAGAGTATTTTTTATTTTCCGAAACCATTCTTGGTAATTTTCTTGTCCGAAGAGCACTACTCCCACAATCGATATTAATGAATGCATTGTAAACTAATGTGTAATTTGTGTAAATGAAATTCCACTTGCAAAGAATTAAAGAAATCTCACAACAAGCACACCTTCAACCTTGGCTGCTGAACAGGGCTCTGTAGATTGCTCACAACAGCTCCCGGTATTTTCTTTCAGTCACAGACACCTTTCTGAACCAACGACAGGGGCCAAAAATTTATAAAGAAAGAAAACAGGGAGTTTTAAAAACTAGAAAGAAATTTCCAGATCAACGACATGAAATTTACAAAGAAAGAAAAGCATGGGGTTTAAAAAAAACGTGGCTCTGATACCATTGTACACATGCCAGTGAATAAACTCCACAATTATTCTGACATAGAGCGAGGAAAACACACACATAGATCAAATCGGAGGTTTCATCTTATTAATAAAAAATGTGGATACATTATTTATATGTATAGGCCGATATACAATTAGGTGAACAGTTAAGCGGATAGTTCGAGTAGTTAAACGAACATTACATAACCGTAACCGGAGGATTAGTTAACATACTCTTGAAGAAAGAACTCTGGAAGAAAGAATTTGAAATCGGTTGGTTAACCTTCTCTAAGTTATCTCTTTTGTCTTGAGTATGTGCGTGTGATATGCTTACTATAATGTAACTTCTTCTTGAATGCTAGTGTAATCTAGAGGATTACAACATTAGCATCATTGCCTCCTTCATTCGGGCTAGGTGACAATAGTAGCGAATGGAGGTGGTTCAAACTTGAAAGAGATGATGAGATTGAATATGTGCAAGATGGAATCGATGCTCCTTGAGCACTGCTCATTGAAGTTGTTGGGTGCTAGATGATTGCTAAAAGAAGCTTGAGAAAAAATTGTTGATGAACGTGGATGTTGGTCAACTACAAACAAGGCTTTGCAAATGAGCCTACAAACAAATCCATAACGTACACAAGAAATAAAAAAAAAAGAATATAAGAGAAAGAAATCTTTGAATGAAAGAATGAGTTTGTATAATGTGCTCGAGTAGAACGAATCTGATGAAAAGCCGAAAAGTGGGAGATCTCAAGATGGGCAACTCTGAACACCTATTGTTAAACAACCGCTTGAAATTGGTTGTTGGTCGACATGCATCGAGAATGATATTTTTTTCTGTGACTACGCATATTATCAATAAGACCAGTCAATCACAATTGTGGTTGATTTTCGCTTGAAATAATTTCTCCCACCATCCCATCGGTCGCGCATAATATCAATGTGTGAAATGCGTACAACTCAATTGAGAAAATCACTGTATACCAGCGACGGCCACTCATATGAGAAAATCAATGTATACCAATAACCAAATGTTATTTCGGATCGCAAATGATATTCTCGGCTTTGTCTCAACAAAGATGCCACGCAACAATCTATAAACACTATGACTGATATTGATATCACTTGTGGACACTGACTAAAGTGAGAGTTGACATGACCTTGATCATAATTATTGTTGGTAATTTATTATGAAGTCTAAGAACAAAAATATTTCATGAATCTTTATATTGGGTCTTTAATGGAGTCATGATTGTAAAAAGTACATCAATGGAGTCATTGTAAAACATGCAAATTCTTATGAATAATATATTATATGAAGTATAGTTCAGTTTTATAAGTTGAGTTGAGTCTAAAATTAGGAGGGAAAAAATTTATGTTGTTGATTGAGTGGATCACATATCACTTAATTGAGTCATAATTTATTGTAAAAATTGAGTCAAAATAAAAATGAGGGGGTTTAATGTAAGTCTTCAATGTAGCCAATTCTCTCTACCATTTTAATGTAAGTTGGTGCTTACCTGAAGATATTGGTTTCTTGTCGATATCAGTCAATACCAAGTAGACAACATCTAGTGAGTTTGTAAAAGTATGGTACCAACAAAAAAAAATTGTATCTGAGTCTCCTTAATAGTTAGAAAATTCATAGTAGAGTCTGTAATATCCCTCGACCAAACCCAATTGTAAATGTAATATAAGTGTACTTAAGTTGGTGAGTTGTTTTGACATCATTTTGTAATGCACCTTTTATGGCATAGTGCACGCATGTACTGCGCAGTAAAATGATGTAGTGTGCACATTCCTGGATACTGCGCACAGTATGGAGGTCAGTGAGCCTTGTGTATAAGATATGTGTTATAGGTTGGTGAGCTAGTTATTATAAGCCGGGATGCTTATGTTTTGGAATTAGGCCAGAGCGCCTAGATGTTAAAGGCCAGTGCACCTATTTTGTATATGACTCATGATTAATATAAAATACACTGCTGCGCGCAGACCAACCATGATAAAAGAGACGGGGGACTGAACTCCACCAGTTAGGGAAAGGGAGGGCCAAAAGTTAAGGGAAAGGGCTAAGCTAGAGAGCTTAAGCCAAAAAGGAATATTATATTAATATTTCTTAAAACATAAAGTACGGATAATTATTTTATCCTAAGTTCTAAAGTTGGGGACAAGTGGACCAAAGTAGCTTCCAACATAACAAGTGTCCAGTTGGGGACATGCATACATATCATGGGGACTTAGCTCATTTTGGGGGGCTAGACCATCATTTTTACGAGAATTCTTACGATCATCTCTCCCATGGTTCATTTCATCATTCAGTCATCCAGTCAATGATTCCATGACCATTTTCACTCACGCAGTCAGTTATCCTTCAAACATTCATTTCACTGTATCTGAGTCTGTTTCCATAACCAGTTTTCCAGTTGGTGTACCTGGTTAGCTTGGGAGAGGGATTGAAGAAGCAGGTTATCAGGCCCGTGGGAAATTGAAGAGGCGGGTTGTCAAGCCTGTGATAAATTCTTTGAGAAAGAGAATTGATGGGAATTGATTTCCTGAAGGTGCTAAACTGTAGCTACAGTGCTCTGAGACTTCCTGTCAGGCCTGTTGCTGAAGCCCTGGAAGGGAAGTGGAGTAGCCGAGAGACTGTTGAGCAGAGAAGGGGCACACTTCATTGGGTGAGACAGGCATGTGGGGAATGAGAGGTTGTAGGTTGTTAGTTGAGTGAGCACCTGAGACAGAGTCTTTCCTGTTGTCTATGAGTCTTTAGCCTGGTTAGGAACCCCTTTAACCGAGTGGAGTTTAGTCCCATCTCGGGGGTGACTCACTGTTGAGAGTAATGAATAGTGTAGTCTAAGGTTGGGAGGTTCATGGACGGTCTGCATGCAGTTGGTGACAATCTTTCCAAGATAAGTACCAATCGTGTGATAAATTTGCATGTTGCATTGTTATTTACATGCTTATGTTCCAATGTGATTATAATTGTTTGTATGTTTATGGGTATTTCCCTGTATATGCTGCATGTCTGTGTTTACCGTTATTTCAGTATGAAATCGTATATTTATAGATTGTAATTGTTTGTTTACGTTTATATGTAAATCTTTCGCAAGAAGTGTTGTATGTATATGTTATAATTGCATACAGTTTGAAGAGAAAATTTATGTGGCATAACTCAGTTGAATACTGGGTATGTTATAGTATGTTCCACAGTGAGAGAACGAAAGTGTTCCCTCATGTGGCCTAGCCCATGAAGGCTGGGAATGTTACAAAAACATTTTCAGAGCTAAGTAAGGCGTCTGAGGAGTGGCGTGGCCGAGTCATGTGAGACCGGGGACGTTACAGTATGGTATCAGAGCTTCAGTTCCAACACTGAGACTAGATGGGCCGGAAAGGTTCAGTTGAAGCGAATATTCACAGAATATTAACTTCAAATTGACCAAATTTCAAGTCATCGAGCGTCCATGGAAAACATTTGGCACCACGCAGAAAATGTTGGCGCGTAGGTGTGCACGGTAAATTGTGGTGCCATGTGGAAGAATATTGTGTGAGGATGCGCGCACTGAATTTAGCATTGTGTAGTGAGCACACACATAGTAATGTGCACGTGGGGTAAGCAAGTGTTGCAAAACACATAGGAAGTTTGGTTGGTGCACGCATAGTATGAGTATAAGTTGGCTGGCGACAATGTATTCAATGGTGCACGCAGATTATTGCGCGTGGTGTGGCATATTGAACTTTGGATTGGTGCAATGCATAGGGCGAAATGCATGTGGAATATCAGTGCATGATACCAAAACTATGCGCAATGGATATTGGCGCACAACGCAAAAGTAGTGTGCACAAGTTATTGGCGTGATGGAGAAGAAATGCATAGTGGATATAGGTGTGCGGAAGCACGATTTACCTTGTGATGTTGCTGTGCACGATAAATATGGGTGTACAGGTTGAATTTTAGTGTGCGCGAAGTCATTTGGAAGGTGATGAGTCTGAGTTTAATTTGCATGATATTAGAGGAAAAAGAAACACACAACCGCATTGGAGCATTATTTAAAATGAATTCAGAGTTGGTTTGAGAAGAAATAAATATAGTCTAAATTGCTAAGCCGAGAGCATCTCAGAAATGAATTCCGAGTTTTACATTCCTCCGATTCAGATAGATGGAAGTGAAATATAAGCTTACAAGAAAAGCATACTATGAAAGAAAACAAGACTCATAACACCACCAGTTAGAATCTTGTAATAAACAGTCCAAGGTCCGCCTCTGCATTTATATAATCATATTGATCCTAGAATTACAAAAAAAAAAGGAATGATAACAGTTATCATATTGTAAAGGGACTGTTTAAGAACATGACTATCATCTCTGGTGCCCCTTACCTCTGCTACCATCTGACCAAAAATTGTTGAAATGTACTTTTATTCGAGGACTCATTTCAGCTTAGCGATCTCCTCCTTAAAAGAATCTAACCAGATCGATTGATTCTCTCCAATGCTTTCAGCCGTTTCAGCTGTGGTTTCCTTCTTCTGCCGCCTGCTCCTTTTCTTCTTAGCAGCTGGTCTATTGATGACTAAATCCTTCATAGTGGGATTCAACCTGACTTCCAATTTCAAGTCTATAGCTGACTCTATGTGGAATTTAGTCGCTAGAATGTGAGAAAGCACCCTTTCCTCCTTATTCGCAGGAAATTCTAGCATGCTGCCCAAATAACTAGTCTCACTAGATTTAGCCTTGTCCATGTACCTCAGTTTGTGGATACCGAAATGCTTTTACAAAGAGCAGAAAGTCGAGCAATTTGGAGATTACTCCGTTTATGGATAAGTTGATGCCTCCATACTTAAGGATTGGTAATTATAGAATCCCAATTATGAAGCACAGACAGACTACATACAAGTGTGTTGGGTTGCCATGCTCGACTAATCCATTTCAAATCATTAGATTTTGATTTCGTTATATGGCGAGGTTCAGCTGGCGTCATACAGCTGTGAAGTACCAAACGAGTGAAAGGGGTGATCTGACTAGCCGTCACCCATTCCACGAGTGGTGGTTTTGACATATTGAAACACGTGATACTGCGTCTTGGCGAAAATGGTTTCGGCAAACAACCTTTTGCCCAGATGTATCTCTGAAGGCGCCGTGCGTCTATGTTCTCAAGACTTGGGTCTTATATAGAATTTTCATGGTGATAACACCAGGAAATCAGAAGGGATAATTCTGATGTATATATGGAACCAAGATAGTTCATATTTTTCATGAATTGTTGAATTGTTATCCTGATAAGTTTCGATGGCTACACGTTTTGCAGAATTAACAACAACTAGATTGAATTAGATCAGTGCAAAGTCCATAGGAATGGAAGAGGCACAGTGGAATTACAGTCAGCAAGATGAGAGCAGAGGGATAGATGTCCATTTGGGCATTGAAGGAACAAACTCCAATGGACATGGAGAAGAAAGAAATGAAAACATGAATTTGACAGAAACCATTAAAAATTTGCAGAAGGATGTCCAAACCCATAAAGCTAACAATGAAAGGATTATGAGAGCCAAGGAGCATCAGGATGACTTCAACATGAAGTTATTGGAGGGATTGAACATAATAGAAAAGAAATTGGTTAAGGAGAGTGGCTTAAGCCCATCTGCAAGTCACAAGCCTTCGAATGAGAAAAGAAAAGAAAAAAGTGTTAGCAGACACCACCATCACTCCCCAAGGCATTCCAATAAGAGAGCAGTCAGTAGCTCAAGTCCATCCCCTGTTAGAAGGCATAAGAGATCTGGAGTGGATGAGCTATGAGGAGAAATGAACAAAATCAAACCTCCTACATTTGATGGCGAGCACAAGAAGGATGAAGATGCAAAAACATGGTTGCTGGGCATGAGAAAGTATTTTCAATTGCATAATTATTCTTCTCATGCAGAAGGTAGAATTGTTATCTATCAACTCAAGGGAAAGGCCTCCATGTGGTGGGATCAACTTGTGCAGGTGCAACACATTAAAGATAAAAGTGTTACTTGGAGGGAATTCAAGAAGTATTTTGAGAAGAAATACTTAACTAAAAGATAATATGACAAGAAAATGAAAGAGTTATTTGAACTCAAGCTTGGAAGTATGACCATAGATGAATATGAGAGAAGGTTTCTAGAACTGCTGAAGTATGTCTCTTTCATCAAGGATGAGACAGTCGAAATTCAAAGGTATTTGAGTGGATTTCAATCATTCATCAGTGAAAAAATACAGTATGATGATCCCAAGACATTGGAAGAGACCATAAGGTGAGCTAAATTCCTATATGATCAATAGAAATCAAGGCCAACTTTCCAAAAGGCTTGGGAAGACAAAAAGAAATTCAAGATGGATCAGAGGAAGAAGGGAGATAAGACACCATTCTTTAGAAATAATCCACAGGAACAACAAACGCCTAAAGAACCCAGAACAATTGACATAGGGAGTCAAAGACCAAGGCAACCACCTATGCAATGTTGGGGTTGTAAAGGAGATCATAGGTTCAGATATTGTTCTCACAGAGGTGAGAAAGGTAGGGTTGTTCACAATGTACATCAAGCTGAAACAGTGGAGAACATGGGTAGATATGTGCCAAGGATCTATGCAGCCTTGGACAATAAGCAAGCAGAGTATCAACCCCACATGATTGAAGTGGAAGGTATGTTCAACAACCAAACCATTGCTATTTTAATTGATTCAGGACCTAGTCATATTTATATAGACCCTAAGATGGTGGAAATTTTCAATTGCCAAGAAGCAAGCATGGGAAATCCTGGTTGGTGCAGCTAGCTACAGGAGCTAGAAGAAAAGTTAATGAGATGGTTAAGTCATGCCTCATGGACATGAATGGATTGAACACCAAGGCATATTTGAACATCTTGCCTTTAGGTTCCTATGACTTTTTACTTGGGATGGATTGGTTGGACCAAAATCATGCTCTCCTGGACTGTCACAACAAAGAATTTACTTGCTTGGATGAGGAAGGGAAACTAAGGAAAGTGCAAGGAATTCCCAAAACAATAACCATCAGAGAAATTTCAGCATTGCAGTTGAAGAAATGTTATAGAAAAGGATGTCAAATATTTGCATCTCATATAGAAGAGACACCTAAAGATAATATGCCAAATTTGGAAGATTATGCAGTCCTGGAAGAATTTGAATATGTGTTCAAGGAAGTACCGGGACTACCCCCAAAAAGAGACATTGATTTCTCTATAAATCTAATGCCTGGAGCAACACCAATGTCAAAGAATCCTTACAGAATGAGTACACCAGAATTGAAGGAGTTGAAAATGAAACTTGAAGAACTTCTGAAGAAGGGGTATATACGCCCAAGTGTGTCACCTTGGGGTGCCCCAGTATTGTTTGTGAAAAATAATTATGGAACACTAAGATTGTGCATTGACTTTAGACAGTTGAATAAAGTGACTGTTAAGAACAAGTATCCTCTGCCAAGGATTGATGATCTCTTTGATCAGTTGAAGGATGCAAGGATATTTTCAAAGATAGATCTCAGATCAGGATACCATCAGGTAAGGATTAAAGAAGAATATATCATCAAGACCACCTTCAGGACAATGTATGGTCATTATGAGTTCACAGTGGTGCCATTTGGGTTGTCAAATGCACCAATTGTTTTCATGTGCTTAATGAATGGCGTTTTCCGAGAATATCTGGAAAAGTTTGTCTTTGTCTTTTTGGATGACATTCTTATATATTCAAAGTCAGAGGAAGAGCATGAACATCATTTGAGGATGGTGTTGCAAGTATTAAGGGAGCATCAGTTGTATGCCAAATTGAGCAAGTGCTCATTTTATCAGAAACAAATTCATTATTTGGGGAATATTATTTCAAAGGATGGGATAGCAGTGGATCCTGAGAAGATAGAAGGCATTAGTGAATGGTCAGCGCCGAAGAATGTGACTGAGGTGAGATCATTCATGGGTCTTGCAGGCTACTACAAAAATTTTATTGAAGGATTATCAAAGATTGCACACCCAATCACTTCCTTGCAAAGAAAGTGGGTGAAGTTTCAGTGGACAATGGATTGCGAAAAGAGTTTCTAACACTTGAAACAATTATTGACAAGTGCTCCAATATTAAGGATTACAGACCCAAATGAAGACTTCATTGTATGCACAGATGCATGTAATGAAGGACATGGTGGAGTTCTCATTCAAAATAGGTTTGTTATATGTTATGAATCAAGGAAGTTGAAGGAGCATGAAAGAAACTATGCCACCCATGATTTGGAGTTGGCATCCATAGTGCATGCCTTGAGGAAATAGAGACACTACCTCATGGGGAAGAGGTTTGAGCTAAGAATAGACCATAATGGTCTGAAATATTTGTTTGATCAACCAAATATAAATGATAGGTAAAGCAAATGGTTAGAATTTCTAAGTGAATATGACTTTGATATAAATCATATCAAGGGGAAAGAGACTAAAGTGGTTGATGCAATCAGTAGGAGGTTGCATGAACTACATGCTACAACCATTAGCATGTATCAGACTGATATTAAAAACAAAATTCTGGAGGCTACAAATGCAGATCTGCAATACGGAGAATTGGTAGCAAAGCTACAACAGGGTAATATGCCAGAAAAGGTGGATAATTATAATTTGGTAATAGATGGAATACTATTGCACAAGAACATAATTTTTGTTCCAAATGTCCAGGACTTGAAACGTATGATTTTGCATGAAATGCATAATGTTCCTTATGCAGGGCACCTTGGATATCAAAAAACCGTGGCAGCGATCAAGAGCCATTACTTTTGGCCAAGTATGAAGAGAGAGATCGTTGAATACATCGCTATATGTATGGAATGCCAAAAAGTTAAAGTTGAGCATAGGCACCCAGCAGGGTTGCTGCAACCTTTGCCCATTCCTGAATGGAAGTGGGAAGTAGTGACAATGGATTTTATTACAGGATTTCCCAGAACAGGCAAGATGCATGATTCGATCATGGTGGTGGTGGACAAGCTTACAAAAGATTCCCATTTTATTCCACTGAAAACTACTCACAAGGCAGCAGATGTTGTTGATGTTTTCATAAAGGAAGTGGCACGATTGCACGGAATTCCTAAAACAATTGTGTCCGAAAGAGACCCAAAATTCACCTTGAATTTTTGGAAAGGATTGTTCAAAGGATTCAGAACGAATCTAAACTTTATTTCATCTTATCATCCTAAGTCTGATGGATAGACAGAGAGGTTGAACAGAGTGATAGAAGACATACTGAGGATGTATGTGATGGACAAATAATCGAAATGGGAAGACTACCTGCACTTGGTAGAATTCACTTACAACAATGAGTATCAAACATCGTTGAAGATGAGCCTATTTGAAGCACTTTAACACAGAAAGTCCAATAGTCCAGTAAGCTGGGATAATCCAGTTGATAGGACAATAATTGGGCCAAAGTTGCTCAAGGAGATGGAGGACCAAATGATAAAAATTAAGCAGAATTTAAAAGCTGCCCAAGACAGGCAAAAAAGTTATGCTGATAAGAATAGAACCCACAAAGAGTTCAAAGTGGGTGATCATGTTTTCCTGAAGGTGAAAGCTAACAGGATTTCCCTGAAGCTGGGAAGATGCGCCAAGTTGGCAGCCAGATTTTGTGAGCCATTTGAAATCCTAGAGAGGATTGGTCCAGATGCTTATATGATTTCATTTCTTGCATCTATGTCTGTTCATAATGTATTCCATGTATCATTGCTAAAGAAATATATACTTGATGCTAATCATGTTATTGATTGGAATGTGATTGAGGTGGAGCAAGAAGGTGCTTTTCAAGTGCATCTGATGCGCATTTTGGACCGGAAAATCAAGCAGCTCCAGAATCGAGCCATTGGGCTTGTAAAGGTCCAATGGACCTGGTATGGTCCTGAGGACGCTACTTGGGAGCATGAGGATGCAATGCGGACAGAATACCCGCATATTTTTGAGGATTTTTGAAAATTTTGTTGTAATGGGTATATGATGCACTGAGGACATTGCATAAATAAGGGGAGGGGGTTGTAATATCCCTCGACCGAACCCAATTGTAAATGTAATGTAAGTTTACTTAAGCTGGTGAACTATTTTGACATCATTTTGTAATGCACCTTTCATGGCATAGTGCGCGCATGTACTGTGCAGTAAAATGATGTAGTGTGCACATTCTCGGATACTACACACAGTAACTAAAGTGCGCGCAGTTTGGAGGTCATCGAGCCTTGTGTATAAGATATGTGTTATAGGTTGGTGAGCTAGTTATTATAAGCTGGGATGCTTATTTTTTGGAATTAGGCCAGAGTGCCTAGATGTTAAAGGCCAGTGCGCCTATTTTGTATATGACTCATGATTAATATAAAATACACCGCTGCGCACAGACCAACCACGATAAAAGAGATGGGGGACTGAAATCCACCAGTTAGGGAAAGGGAGGGCCAAAAGTTAAGGGAAAGGGCTAATCTAGATAGCTTAAGCCAAAAAGGAATATTATATCAATATTTCTTAAAACATAAAGTATGGATAATTATTTTATCCTAAGTTCTAAATTTGGGGACAAGTGGACCAAAGTAGCTTCCAACATGACAAGTGTCCAATTGGGGACATGCATACATATCGTGGGGACTTAGCTCATTTGGGGGGGCTAGACCATCATTCTTACGAGAATTATTACGATCATCTCTCCCATGGTTCCTTTCATCATTCAATCATCCAGTCAATGATTCCATGACCATTTTCACTCACACAGTTAGTTATCCTTCAGACATTCATTTCACTATATCTGAGCATGTTTCCATAACCATTTTTCTGGTTGGTGTACCTGGTTAGCTTGGGAGCGGGATTGAGGAAGCGGGTTTTTAGGCCCGTGGGAAATTGAAGAGGTGGGTTGTCAGGGCCATGAGCAATTCTCTAAGCGAGAGAATTGATGGGAATTGATTTCCTGAAGGTGATAAACTGCAGCTACAATGCTCTGAGACTTCCTGTTCGGCCTGTTGTTGAAGCCCTGAAAGGGAAGTGGAGCAGCCGAGGGACTGTTGATTAGAGAAGGGGCACACTTCCTTGGGTGGGACAAGCATGTGGGGAATGAGAGGTTGTAGGTTGTTAGTTGAGTGAGCACCTAAGACAGAGTCTTTCCTGTTTTCTATGAGCCTTTAGCCTAGTTAGGAACCCCTTTACCCGGGTGGAGTTTAGTCCCAGCTCGAGGGTGACTCATTGTTGAGAGTGATGAACATTGTAGTCTAAGGCTAGGAGGTTCGTGGACGGTCTACACGTAGTTGGTGATAATCTTTCCAAGATAAGTACCAATCGTGTGATAAATTTACATGCTGCATTGTTATTTACGTGCTTATGTTATAGTTTATCATATGTGTGATTATAACTGTCTGTATGTTTATGGGTATTTCCCTGTATATACTGCATGTCTATGTTTACCGTTATTTCAGTATGAAATCATATATTTACAGAATATAATTGTTTGTTTACGTTTATATGTAAAGATTTTGCGATAAGTGCTATATGTATATGTTATAATTGAATGCAGTTTGAAGAGAAAATTTATGTGTCATAACTCAGTTGAATATTGGGTATGTTACAGTATGTTCCGCAGCGGGTTAACAAAAGTGTTCCCTCATGTAGCCTTGCCCATGAAGGCTGGGAATGTTACAAAAACGTTTTCAGAGCTAAGTAATGCAGCTAAGGAGTAGCGTTGCCGAGTCATGTGAGGTCGGGGACGTTACAGAGTCTAACCATTGAGTCAAGTCAATCAAGTCACGATAATGCAAAGTCTTACTTGATTTAGAGAGTTTTTCTTCATGTAAGTTTGAATTGCAGACTCTATACATTCCAGAGAACCGAAAGCCTAAACAAGCATAGCCATGACTAATATTAGTAGTAGAGAAAGAAGTTTAATGAGCACTAGAGCAATAAGCATACAAACATTGCAGCACTTGATTGAAAGATTGAGCATTGATTGAGGAAATTTTGTGGTGGTTGATTTGATCACTTGCATAGAGAATTGATAGTGAGCATTGATCAAAAAATGTTTTTAGTGGTTGAAAGAATTCAAGAAAGAGACATATCATGACATACATGCACACATAGATTAAAATACAAGATGATGGCACAAGAAATATTAAACTGATTGAGCCCCCGGTATAAGAGTTGCAGAATAGTTCTTGGGTTGTGACCTCGGAAGCCAAAAAGAAAAGAAATGGTAGGTTGGCCGAAGCATGGTGCTCCATCATAGGGTGTTGTGAAGGGGAAAGATGAGAACAGGATGAGAAAAGCACTACTCCAAAGGAATGATGGTGTAAAAAGAGAGTTACAAATACCATTTTTGGGTGAGGTAATTAAGTGTTGGAGATTCACTAACTACACAAGCATCTACTAGATTAAAGATGGAGGCTAAAGAGTAATAGGTCATAGTATAACCTTGTATACATGTATCTTCCTATATAGTTGGCAGTTGTTGCAGTTGATTTACCTATGTATACTAGTATGCATGGTTGATACACATAAGGGCACTTCTACAGGAATAGAGACCTAGGATATTTCTACAACCTTTCTCGATACGAACAAGGATTTGCATGTGGGGGAGATTTTGGGAGGCCTCTTAGGCCCATGTAATAGTCATCAAACTTTAGACATTAGAAATTAGGGTTACATGATTCGAAATAAATCCATATTGAAGAATGGATAAGACTCGGTACCTACAAAACAAATTGACAATTAATCAACATTATGAAATCCACGTAAAACAATGCAAGTTAACATGGAATAATCCAAATGAACATGTGATTAAAAATTTGAAGAAAATAAGTAAAGGGACAAGGAAATGGATAGGAGAGAAGGATCAGAAATAGGAAGTGAAGAGCCATGGTTGTTGGCCTTTCCAAGGAGAGCATTGTAAAAACATAAAGACTTGCAAAAGAAAAATATATTGAGAACCATTAAACTAGTTTTCCCAATTGGGTTCCAAGGTAAAAGTCTTATCTAAATGAGTTAGTTCCTCTATGTACTCAGTATGGTTAAATTAGCCATTATGTTTTATCATATCCTACTGTTTATAATTTGAATGGCTTCTATGTAACTTAATGAGAAGATGTAGAGTTAAATGCCACATTTTCTTTTTATTATTATTGTGTTTGAGAGCATATTGGTAATCGTGATTACACATTTCAACAGCTAGTAACATTCACCGTTTAATGTATTGGATGTCCCAATGCTTGTATGATTGTTGCATTACATAGACATGACCTAAACCTAGCTTATAGGAATTATTTCTAACATGTCAATGTTTGCATATCTCATCTCGGCCATTTCTGAGATCAATGGATGTGATGGTATGACTGTTGCAAGTCCCATTGATTTCTAATCACAAAATGTCATAGACAACAAGATACTCTCATTCAAAGAGGTCATGGGCACCCAACGAACTTTGGGAAGAATATGCATTGCAACTAAAACTCTCCTACTCACCTTGGTTCATGGATATGCCCATACATTTCTTCTCTTCTGCCCTCATAAAAGTCTTTGAGAGAAGAAGAGAAATATTATGAATTGAAAGCCTTGTTAAAGTGTTGGCACAGGGGTAGACCTAGGGTTCAATGCTTCAACAATGCACCAACAAAGCCCTAACTACCGACCCTTTCGGCAACACCTGCGAAGAAGATGAAGTCTCACCCGAGGTAGATGCAAGGGGGGTTGTAGGACTCAAGTATCTACAACCAAGATGGGACACAAATATGTGATTACAATACTTAACAGAGCACTTAGCCAACAATATGCATTAGTTATTGAACCTTATTCATATTGCAGGTTAAATACTTATTATAGATTAGCGCAGTAACAATACAGATCAAGTAATTTCCATCACTTATCACACAACATTAGCTCATATCTAGCATTCATTCACATCATTACACACTAATATATAACATCATATGTGTTCATTATTCATAATAACAACAACACTAAGAAAATAATCACATAAACAACATTACACAAAGCACATAAGGAAACAGGATATACGTGGTTCACCCCAGTGTGGGGCTACGTCCACCAACTTCTTCTTCTTCTTTATTAGTCTCTAATATTCTTACATTCATCTACTATTGTGCACAAAGCCACAGAGCCAACTCCATAATGGATAGGTGATCTGCGCACCATGCACTAGATCCACCTTCCTCAAAATCCAGCCAAGGCATAGAGCCAACTCCTTAATAGCACATAGCACTTACAACTTCTTGCACTAAGCCAAAATAAACCCATCATGCACATAACCACTAGTAGTCATGCACTAAGCCAATTTCCATCTACATTGTGTAGCTACTACTTATTTATACATTTACAAGAAGGCCTAACCATGGGTAAACCCATATGTCGACATCCATTAACCCATTTCATAAATCCTAAAACCCTTTGTTGGGTCCACAAGCCCACAAAACCAGCGATATCCTGCGATCTCCTCTCTACCTAGGCGGTCCATCTTTGACTAGCCTATCGAAGTCCCAAAAGTGGTCAAACAGGACCAATGTTTCCTCAAAACTTGGTCAAGGTCTAACAGTCCCCCAACACTCACTTGTGACTCGTCCCAAGTCACTCAGATATGGGTAGTGCTAATTCGAAGGCCTCGAGCTTATCTTGATCTTCCTTGACTTGTTGCTTCACTAGAGCTGTTACAAGGGAAAAACTCTCTATGGCCAAGGGTAAACCACAATAGACAGAGGTGATTGCAGAAATCAACTCAATTCCAACATATGCTATATAGACTAATGTGCGATACAAGAAAGAGGCCTACCTCGATCCAACGTTTGATGATGTTCCACCATTGAGCACTTTGACCCAAATCTTTATACCTGGAAGAAGTTCTCAACAAATAAGCGAAGCAAGTATATAGTGATGATATAAAAGGAGTTAGCACATCAGATAGCATAATCCATTAATAGACATTACAAACACGCCCATGGATAATAATCATATATTTGCAAGATACCAATAGGACGGGAAAGGAGTATTTCTATTAATAATTGATCAACAAAAGTGTCAACAATACAGACTTCCATGTCGGCACAGTTCAAAACCAAGAAACCAAGTTCCTTCCAACTAGGTCTCCACCACTTCAATATTCCACCAAAGGCAAGCTCATGAGAAATAGGAAAAGAGGTCCTCTCAACAATAAGGGAAGAGCTTGGGAGTTGAACACTATGTTCAGAATTGAGGGACAAAAGGATGCAGACTCAATATGAAGTAATTTCTCCAGAGTAACTTTGGTCTCAAAGTTGAATGCTTTCTCTCTCTTTCCCATAGTTCGAAATTGTGCTCTTATAGCCTCCAAAATGCATCTGAAGGGTCAAGTTGGAACGTTTCCAGTATATGGAAGGCCAAGGATCAGAGATCTCCTATCATGACATGGAAACCCGACCTCATTTTGTATTTTCTGGCACAAATCCCAATATACACGAGCTGCAGTGGAGCATCAAACGTATACGCATCTTGTATAACTGATAGGGAGCATATATGTGGAAAAATGTATGGTTTAGCTCTGGATTCATCAAAAAAAGGATGATAAGTCTGCATAGGGAAATGGAAAAAGACCCTCTGTGAAAGATATCAATGGTGAGGCAAATTTTGCTATAACAAATGCCCCCTAATGTGTGAAATCAGAGGAGTATCTGTGATGGCCGAAATACATTATAAATAACCCAAAAGTGGAGTGGTAGAGAACCAGCTGGATGAACTCAATTTCTCATTACATTATGTACTAACTTTTCATGCATGGATGCCAAGAATATAATGCAAATCCATGTGGAAAATATACCAAACAAGTGTTCATGGCCATGAATAGGCAAATACAAATGTGGTTATATGCCAAAAGTTATCATAGTCATGAGCAAGGCCTAGTGAAACTAGTCTCAAAAATCAATCTGAAGATATCTGTATACCATGGAGTACAATCTGATCTCCCCTGATCACTGAAGTCAAATAGGTACTGGTCCAATGAAATGGAAGCAATATCTTAGGAAATATGTGACCACATAGTGATGTCTTCAAGTCTTCTACACTATCCGCCAATGGTGTAAGTATACATCATGTGAATAAATAAGTTGAGGTCGAACATGATGAGACATCGTTTGATTACCATTCATTGAAGTATATCGTTAAAAAACATGAGACAACCTATCGATAATGAAAGTAGGTATCAAGGCACCGAGTACATCTCTACAAATGTGAATAAAGGAGTTGGTTTCAAACACTTGAGAGATCCATTGATCATGATACATTGATGTATTCCCATTTGTCAATGGCGAGAGATATTGCCACTAATGACTGCAAGCCTCAAGGTACTCATAAAACTCTAGGTCTCGTATCCAGAATAAATGAGCTGAAGTCGATGGAAAGAGACCCACTGAAAGGAGAGCATTGAGGCATCTCTCATTAGTCAGCATGAGGAACAAATCAAGAGCTTCATGATTTGCTGGAGATTGAACGAAGAACATGTTCACGAACCAACGACCCTGTGCGTATTTCGTGTGTGCCAAATGCAAGAGGTACACGAAAAGGACCCTCTGAATAACAACCAATTATGAAAAACTATTGACAAAGGCGAGGAAACCACCAATAAAAGTAATGGCATCCAAGACACTGCACAAATCCCAAAGTGTGAATAGATGTCTTTCCGTTGAACATAAGGGAAACCACCCAGTCAACGACCAATGATGAAATGTCGATTATTGGGTTCAAGGTGACCTACCAATGATGAAAGTAGGGCCAGGGTGTATGATAAGACCAAAATATCACGTGATTCTGAGACAAACTGAGGTTATGGCTGACATGCAAAGTCAATATTTCTGAGGAGTGGCCGACATAGGTTGATAGAATTCCTTTGAACAAGAACATGAGACATATGGTGGACTCTGACAGCATGGACTCAATGATGTGAAAATTAGATGCAAGAGGCATCAATAACGTTCTCTATAGGGACTAGAAGAGTAACCAGTCGGTAGAGAAAACTCTGTAGAAAGATTAGCTTCCTAAGGCCATGCTAAACCCAAAATTATGATGACACAAAAAGGACTCAATAACTTTGTGATTTGTTCAAAGGTGACACGACTGCTACCAATTACAATATAGTATTCCCTTCCCGCCCGTATTTTTTGTGTTTTCATAACAAATGAATGCTATGATACAGAGGAGGGAACACGTGTCGCAAGTAAGAAAAACTAGTTCCAGTAGTGGAACATACCTATGCTCAATGCAAGGAAATGCATGCGGGAGATGGACACTCGGGGTGATGTTCCCTCTAGGGTATACGGTGTCAAATTGCGAAGGATAAAAACAAGGCTCTATTTGGTTGAGGATGCAAACCACTTAAGCAATGGTTTATAATGCAAAGCGAGAAATGGCTAAAGGCTCAATACAATAAGCGAGGGCATGAGATGCAATCACAACTTAATGCCAAAATATGTCCTTTTTTATATCTTTTAGTCTACTTGGTGTGAAAAAGGGGTAAACTTGTGCCAAATAGATGTCTTTTCAAATCCAATTTATGAGTGTGAAAAAGACAAGTTCACTCAACAATCTTTTTCTATTTTTGATAGCGAGTCGGAAAAGAGCTTAACTAGGACTCATGATCTTTCAAATCCAATTTTAACGAGTGTGAAAGGGACAAATCACTCGGCGATCTTTTCAGTTTTTAGACGAGTTGGAAAATATCTTAACTAAGACTCGTTATTGGGAGTCCGCGGGTAATAAGGCCGCATGTGCATGAATGAGAAATGAGGCTCATTGTAAAGTCATGTATTGAATTATAATGGACTCCCAGTCCTAAGAAAAAAACTCGACATGGGCACCAAATGAAAAAGAGGTTCTAACTAGGGTACCCATGTTTGGTAAGTCTCTACCATTTATTAATGATGCTATTAATAGCAGATGGAGGTTTATGGTCACAATAAATGGGTTCGTACCTAAGGTGTAAAAAGTGGTAGTCAAAGAATAATGCAAAAAAATGCATGATGGAGTAGATACCTATTTTATATTCTAGGTTATGAATATACCTGCCCGAGGAGACGAATGACCAACCATGACATTGAAATCCACAAGAAAATTGAGTCAAAACTACAAAAACCAGCTTAAAACCATTCTTGAATTAGTCCATTAGACAAAACAATAGCATAAAACTATATCAAGTGGGTAAAAAATGGCTTATAAATAGTAATAAAATAAAAATTTACTATATCATTTTCATTTTTACCCAAATAGTGCAATTTGGACTAAAACACCTCCAGAATTCAAACGATGATCGCAGGAGCAATCGACAATGGAATCACGCACCATTTGGACCAGGTAACTCTTCATCCCATCCTCTTCAAATTCAATGGTTTACATTTTTGAGTTAGGTTCTATTTTGTTAGTTTTTAAGGGTGCAAATTGGGTTTTTCGGTATACATGGGTTTCTCTGAATAGGTTGCATATACGACTAGATATATGCCCCTGTGTGAATCACATGGGACATATATCATGCCCTACCCGCGACTGTTTGTAAATAAACCGCGTATACGTGCACAAATGGCAAAAAAAAGATGTTTCTAACTCAAAAATGATTTTTTTTTTTTGTAGGATGGTGTTGGAATGTAGGGAGCGAGAGCATGAGGAGGTATATGCAACAGTGGATCGAGATCCAGTGGCTCAAGCGACTTTAAAAAGATGTGGTTTGTACAAGTTTTGGGCTCTCAAAGGAATGAGGGCCCAAGTGAGGTTGTTGGAAACGCTGATGGGCTATTGGGATCCCGATAGTGAGAGCTTTATCCTTGATGGACAACCATTAAGGATCGAAGTAGAGGACATCTACTTCTTGAATGGACTTTCACATCGAGGAGAGGTTGTGGACCTCAAGTCACCTGGGGTAGGGAGTGGGATGAAGTTCGAAGAATACATCGAGGCCCACTGTGTTGCAGGGACTCCCATGGTAGGAAGTCAAATCCCTATCCGGGCTATAGGTAACCTCAGCCTAAAGATTATTGTGCTCGTGCTTACCAAGATCATAGGATCAACCTCATTGCATTAAGCATCGAGACCACTTATGTTCTATGCACTGGAGTGTGCGAGACCCACCGTCTACGATTGGTGTACCTCACTGCTGACCAACATGAAAGGTCAGTTGATAGAGTGCAAGTAGGGGGGGAAGAGAAACTTCGGGTTTGCATCTATCCTTTACAGATTCTTTTTCGAGCGAGTCCCAGGTCTGGGACCTAGAGACATGTGATCCGACTATGGCATGGTGGATTGAGGTCATGAGATGGCAGGGGGGACGTAGGGTGGTGACACCATACAATGATGATTTTTTCTTCTAGTGGTGGAGACAAATCATAGCTATGGATGACTATCCCTATGCAGGAATCAATTTCAGAGGAGATCCTGATATGCCGCTTCCACCAGGAGCCGCCTACGACATGATAGGTAAAAAGTTTTTATATATTTCATTTTTTTGTATTTTTGTATTGAAGAGAACAAAAATATTTTTGGATGGTACTTTAAATATTAACTCGATACTTGTGTGATTGCAGATATGGGTTCGCAACGGCCAAAGGGATTCCTACGACATAGGTGTAGGCACCGGGGAGATGAGGCAGTGGGAGGAGAAGCAGAGTGAGTCCTACAGAACGTGCAGGGTAACCTGTCTCGTTTCACACAGAGGATTCTTATGGTTCAGGTGGAGGATCTACCTGAAGCCATGGAGCAACAGGTTGTCGGTGTACCTAGAGCATGGGTATGACTCTTCCGGCGTCTCACAAACATCGTGTTTTGCTATCATGATACACATCTGGCGCCACAGGCGTAGATGTCATGGGACATGTATATTGACTGTATATGTATTTTGAGTGTTTTAGCCCCAATTTTGTAATATAAACACCATATTTTTTGGAAATATATAAAAAGGGATCTTCAACTTTACTCATATCTTACAATGTGTACATTGATTTAATGGTATTCTTTGCTTTATTAATGTAAAAAATGCCAATCTAAAACATAATTAGCGTTGGCATCGGATACATGATTAGAACTTCTAGGAATGTGAAAGTATGTAATAAAATCAAATTATCATTCTAAAAGGTGTACCCATAGGAATCGAAGGAGTAACGTCGGATTACGCACATGGTAACGGTCGTTCAAATGACATATGACTAACTAAGAGTTCATGGAACCTCTAGAGAGAGAATACCATGTGAGATAGCATTGCACAAAAGTTCTATGACGACGCTATATTCGGCCACATTGTTCATGGATGGCCCTAGGCATATGCCACCTGAAAACACCAGTAGACCCTCGGGTGAGTAAATCACCCAGACGGAGGAAGCCAAGTTTCGTGTATGATGACTGGCTTCGTCTGCGAATCCTAGGTAGACCGAAGACTCCGTTGACATCTTCCAACCAAAAGTGAAAACTCGATAAGAAAACTAAAGAAAAAAATAAAAAATATGTATATACACTAAATTTACATTAGTAAACAAAGGGTTTCACCCAAGCCCAGGGCTCAAGCGTAATACCTTTTCAAGTAGAGCCCATTTCTGGGCTCGGCCAATTTCTTCCCTTCATAATCTTCCAATTCGTAGGCTCCTTTTTCTAGAACACGTCCCACAACATAAGGACCATGCCACATGGATTTAAACTTGCCTGCTCCTAGCGGTTCTTTGGCTTGGTCATACAAGAGGACCAAGTCACCCTCGGTATACAACCGGGGACAGACAGACTTGTTGTACTGAACCTTGACACGTTTTTTGTTTTCCTCGATAGCTGTAAAGGTGTCTCGACACTGCTCATCAAGACTCTCTAGGTGCACCAGGAGTCACTCTAAATCTAAAGTGTCAGGTAGGAGATCAACTGCCAATTTGAGAGAAGGGATTTCGCATTCAATTGAAAGTATCGACTCCACACTGTGCACTAACTGAAAAGGAGAAAAACTGGTGGCAGTCTTAACCAAGGTTCGGTATGTGTTAACGGGTAAATTGTTAGATGCGGACATGAACTAATCCCCCTAGATCCACCTAGATATAGAACAAAATAAGATGGAACAATACGCTTTCCCTAGATTACAATCATTGAATTTAATTAACAAATGAAGAATAGATAACGTACCTTATGAATCACTTCCTTATGTCTTTATTGATCCCGCTTTGCTCCAATTCTCCTGTCAGATCAGATCTGTAATAACACAAATCAACCAACATGAAAGAAACAATAGTGAAATTCAATGACAACCTAAACATGTGATCAAGGAGTCATGTAATAAAATATCAATCATTTTATGGGAAAGAGACATGCCACCATATTATATTAATGAAAGGTAGAAGATACAACCAAATCACCTCGATGTCACAAGTTCCTTTTCAGTGTCCCTTTGTTCTGACACACACATACATCTGTTCCAACATTTGCATGAAGATTTCTCTCAAAATATTGATAGATGAATGGAGACCTCAAGCATCACTTGAAATAGGATTCTTCACACAGACTTCAATCTATTCTCTCTTCAGTCTCTATGCTTCTTTATGATTGTACCTCTAACCTTTTCCATGAGAAGCCTATCATTATATAGGATAAGTTGAGGTGGTTAAAGAGATGAGGATGATCCCATCAAATTAGATAAGTCAGTAGGATCGTAACCATACGGACGCCACCGCATATTTCCAGAAGATTCCACTTCTAGAAGATGCTAGAACTTCTTTCCTCTTTTAGTTTTAAAGCACCGCCATGACCTGCCTATATAGAAGCCTGCAGAAATCCTGCAGGATGGCTATAGTGCAACATGAGGAAATCATGCATTTCCACACTGTGTAAAAGGAGCAGCCTGCGATGGCCTTTCAAAGTCTCATCTTGCAAGAGTGGAAAGAGGTTTCTTTTCTCAAGCAAAAGATTATATTGGAAACCTGAACACATGTTTATGTAATCATCATCAGGGTGACCAAAATAATGTGTAACAGAATGCCCCCCAAATCATGAGGCTGGAACTCAAGACAACCAAAATACTTTGTAAAATAAGTGTGTATGTGTCAAGAACTAGGGTGCACCAATCAGGAACCTGCAAACAATCAAGCATCTATATACTATCACACCATGTCTGAAGAAGGAATTCCCATGTTCAGACCGTAAATTATTGAAATCATAAATGTAGGTCATGGCCACCAACTATACAACATGGATCCATGTCAACAAGATTTTTCATAGCCACTAGGAATACACTGTGGATCCATGCATCGAAAACTCAAGTACGAACATAGCCACGAGACATACAAGGTGGATCTATGTGTCAAAAAAAATCACAAATACTCCTTCGCAACCTGGACCAAAAAATGGTGAAGTCCAGGGTCTTCAATCCATTGTCTGTTAGTACAATTCTAGTCACGTGATTACATATGTTGAAGTCGAGCGCGAATAGAAACCACTTGATTACCAATCATTGATGAAAACTGTTAACAAGTGCGAGGGAAATCACCAATGATGTCAATGAACCCCAAGGTACTCTAGTACAATCCAAAAAGTGTGAATAAATGAGTTGAAGTTGAACACTTGACAGAATCTATCGATCAAGGATCAATGATGTGAATCCATTGTCGAAAGCGAAGAAACCTGCCATTGAGACATGCAAGCTCTAAGGTACTAAATAATTTCTAAGTCTTTTTCTTGGATAATGAGCTGAAGTTGACAAGAAAAGGCTCGTCACAGGAGGGCCTTGATGTATCCCCCATCAATGACATGAAATAAGTAACAGATTTAGGGTAGAGAAAAATACATATGTGACTCGGGACTGACATAGGGAAGGCCGACATGGTAATAATGGACAATTTCATATGGCCAACTTGATAGAGGCTTTCAGTTGAACTTCTCTTGAACATATGAATGACATGACAATGATCTTGGCAGCGTTGACTCAAAGATGACCCAAGATATGAACTTACAGAAGGTCACACAAGAGACAAAAAAATTACCCAACCCAGATTCAAATGACGAAGAGGGGTGTCATGTTCAAGAGCAACGCTTACTGCCATTAATACAAACACAGAGACACATTCCTTTCCCAAATTCCCCCCCACCATTTTTGGCGAGTACCTCTTTATTTTTATGCAAGCTCGAGGAGGATAACATATTCTTGTCAATTTAAGCTCATCCTTCGGATGAGTCCCTCAGAGTATATTTAATGAACCCTAAGAAGGAGTGGTTCAGTCCCCTATGGGTCTGTCGATGTTTGTTTAATGAGTCCAAAGATATAAAACTCGAGGGTTTTTCATGATTATAGAGTCTGGAAAAACACTTAAAAGAGAACTCTCTCAATTCCTTTTTCGTAAAATAGTTTGACGGGACCGAAAAGTGATAAAATATCGCCCATCAAACGTTTTCTCCACATACTTTTATGAGCGTGAAAATAACAAGGTCGCTCGACAATCTTTTCATTTTTAAGGAGCATGAAAAGAGCTTAAAGAATTCTCCATAGGTTTCGTTATTTTTGTGTTACCATGACGAGTACGAAAAGATGACAAAAGTATACTCAGTTACATTCTCATTGGTTTTCGAGCCCGAGAATGAACAAAGACTGTGCTCGAGGTTTTTTTGAAAAACCCTAAAAAAGTAATTGTACATGTGACTAAAAATAGAATAAATCACAAAAAAATTCCATAATTCGCTGTCCAAGGTCCTAAATTTCTTCCTGCAAGGAGCAAAACACTTACAAGACCTTTAGAGTTAATGGGTTTTTGACTAAAATGTATTTATATAAAACAAGATATTAGAAAAATGATAAAAAAGAAATAAATAGAAGCAAAAAGTCTTTTTCACCATTTTATCATCACTTGGTCAAAAACTTACCAAAAACCCTTGTTTTTTACCTCAACTTCGACGACGGATTGTGGAGGCCATGAGAGATCATTCAACAAATGGAAGTAAAAGAGGTAAGCATCTCATCTTCTATATTTTCAACGGATTAATTTTTGTTTTTGATAGTAAAAAATCAAGATTGTTTGATGATTTGGGACTGCTAGTCGTGCGCTGGGGCCACCGCGAGTGGCCTATAACGGGGCCTGCGAAAATCAACGATTTTCACAGGTGTGTTAAGGCGCGCTCGTAGAAATTTTGCATTGTAATTGAAGTTTGATTGCGGCGGCTGGGAAACTAAAATGAAAAGTGAACATTGACTCAACAAAAATCTCAAAAAATGTTGAAAACGTGTGCTAAAGATATTCTATGTTTCCTATGCAGGTGTTTGCTTGCAAAGATGTTGGAATGGTGAGAGCGTGAGCACGAAGAAGATGATCTCATGGATTTAAATGATCCAAGGACCGTGAATGCACTCCGGCAATGTGGTCTATTAAAATTATTCAAAGTTCAGGGCATGAGAACCCAATGGAGATTACTAGAATATCTAGTTCATATGTGGGATTCAAAACAACAAGTGTTCCACATGGGCGTTCATGCCCTCTCTTTGGATATTGAGGACATTTATTTCCTGACAGGGTTGTCAAGTCGTGGGGCACGCATGAATTTGACAAGTGGTCGCAGTGGGGGATTTCCCATGAGTGAGTACATTCGTCGACATTGTGAACCTGATGCCAAAAGATGCAAAGGAAAAGTAGCAATCCGAGGTGTGAGAGATTTGACCCTCAGAACCATCCTTTTTACTGTTGCATGGATGGCAGGGAGTTCTTCACCATACATGGCACTCCAAAGTTACTTCCAATATGCTATTGAATGCTTGGAGCCTCGAGTATTCAATTGATGTGACGGTGTATTACTCAGCATGAAAAATCAACTCATGAAAAGCAAGAATGGGGACCTCAAATAGTTTGGTTATGGGTCTATTTTAGTATCTTTCTTCCTAGAAAGAGTTCCACACCTATGCCTACAGGTAGAATGGGGAATAAAAGCCCCGAGAGACCCACGAATGAAAAGATGGTGTGATTTGATGAAACAACATGTGGCGGGCCGGATTGTGAAGTATGATGATGCATTCTTCAATTGGTTGGGACCGCGAATCCCGATGATTGATGATTATGCTTATGTCGGTCTAGACTTTCAGGGTGATCCAGATTTGGTTCTCCCTGAGGGATCTGAATGGGGAGATCTAGGTAAGAAAGGCATTTGATTTTTACAATGTTTTTATGGTTTTTTTAAATATTTGATGATTTTGTGTTTCCAATCGAAAGACTAATCAAAAATTTTGATCATGCAGATGTAGGGCCATACCGACCCCCAGGCTCTTCTCCTATTCAGAGGAGAGGAGAAGTACGAGTAGTAGCTGGATGGGATGCCGAGGATTATGATGTGATAGAGCAGAACCTGGAAGGATTGATGATAGACATCCCTGATATATCCATGGAGGAGATCTCGAGGCATTATCAACGCCACACTGTAGGTGTATCTGAATCACATAGTCAGTTACTACATAGGGTAGAGAGAGCAGTAGTATGCTACCGCGAGAGGCATCCATGATTCCATTTTGTAGGGGCCATGGGCTCTATATTTTGATATTTTGATCTTCGGATGAAAAATCTTTTTGTAAACATTAGATCATTATATATATATACATGAGGCTAATACCGGTTTACTCTGCTTTTTGTACAATATGTGAAATGTGATTGGAATTACAAATGTCTCAAGTGTCTGTCTAATACATAATTAGCTAGAGCATCAATTAATGTATTTAGACATCTAGGAATGTGTTGATATTCAATATAATCGAAATGAAATTCCAAGAGGCAGATTCATAAATATACCCGTAATAGAGTAGGGCTTCAGATAGTATAGACACTATTTAACTGTAGTACTACTAGCTTCGAATCAAGTCGTATAATGAAGTGACGAATCCCAAGCGAAATAGCACTAGTCAATAATTCGATGATTGTGCTATACTCTGTTATATTATTGGTCCCTCGACCGAGAAAAACGCCTTGTAGACAAATAAGTTCGTTTGAGGGTGCATAAATTGCCCAAGCAACAGAAGCTAAATTTCGGGTACTACGGCTAGCACCATCGGCGAAGCCAATGTAAGGTAGAAAAAACACTGACATTTGGAGACCAAACACAACACAGGGTAGGTAGTCAAGGGTAAAATTCAAATAGCAGAAACACACTGAAGTAACACACAAGAGTATGATACAGTAAAAATACAAGTTCTTATGCAGAGATAGGCTAAGCGCAGTACTTCTTTAAGTAAAGCCCATTTCTGGGTTCACTCAAAGGAATTCCATCGTAATCTACTAACTCGTATGCTCCTTTCTCCAAAACTCTTTTAACAATATAAGGGCCTCGCCACATAGCCTCAAATTTTCCAGCTCCTAGAAAATCACAATCTTGTTCATAGAGGAGAACTAGATCACCTTCAGAAAACACGCGTGGCTTGATATGTTTGTCATATTGGGATTTTATGCATTTCTTCTGGGTTTCAATAACTAGGGTGGCATCGCGATGGGTTTCGTCCAATTGCATAAGATACAACAAATGTTCCTCCTCAACAGAGGTGTTTGGGAGAAGTTGGACGACTAGTTTTAACGATGGAATTTCACATTCAATTCATAGAACAAATTCTAAACCGTGCACTAATTGGAAAGGTGTAAACCCCATGTCTGACTTCATGGATGTATGATAGGCCCACAATGCTGATAAAAACATCGTGTGCCAACTCGTTTTGTGAATTCTGATAATCCGTTGAAGCATGGTAATAATTACTTTGTTTATTGCTTCGACTTGGACGTTGGCCTATGGATAGTAGGGGGTTGAGTTTTCATGTCGAAGACTCAACTTTTCTGTAAGCTCAGACATCATAAAGTTTCGAAAGTAGCTACCTTGATCGGTGACGATAGCCTGTGGGATTCCAAATCATGTAATAATGTGATTGAAGATGAATAGGGCTGTAGTTTTACCCGTGTTGTCGAATGTAGGCATTGCCTTGGCCCATTTCATGAAATAATCTACGGCTACAATAATGTACCCATGCCACCCGACCGAGTGAGGGTTACATGTCATGAAATCGATGCCCCATTTAGCGAAGGGTCCAACGGAAACTACAAGATGTAAGGGAGCGGGGTGAGATCTTATTTTGTTATTGTATGTTTGGAAAGCGTGGCATTTTTGGATGACAATAATACAATATTTGAATAGAGAAGGCCAAAAATACCCAGATCGTAAGATATTTTGGGCAGTAGCATACCCAGACATGTGACCACCACATGTTCCAGAATGGAATGCATTCAAATCTTTCTCATCCTCATCATACATGAGACATCGTCGAAAAATGAAGTCAACTCCACAACGATAAAGAGTATCACCGAGGACGATATACTGACGGGCTTGGTAACATATGCGACGATGGTCAGTACTAGACAAATCAGGCCGGAAAGTCTGAGTCTGGAGATATATAATGATATATCCATACCAAAGTTCATCGGAATTGATCAGAAAAAGGGACTCGTCTGGTAAGGAATCCTCTGCTACATTTTCCATCTCAGAACAGGGAAGGTCACATATCAATTCAAAAAACACCAAGTATTTCTTGGACTTAGCACGTTCAAACTCTAAGTCAAACTGCTGGAGTATTACAATCCATTTGGAGTATTTTCCCCCTAGCAACTAGCGTGTAAGAATGTGCTACATGGGGTTGCAATAGGAAATCACGGTGGTCTTGCGTAAAGGATATAGTGCTGGAAACGTTGGACAACTTGAACAACTGCCAAGGCTAGTTTTTCAACATGTAAATTCTTGGCTTCGGTAGTCGTGAGAATCTGACTCAAATAATAAATAACATGTTCGTCGTATGAATCATCCTCTTGGACCAGAACCATGGCAATGGTCGAATCCGAAGCAACGAGATAAAGGAAATAATCTCGACTATAATAGGGCGGGAAAAGTAGTGGGGTACGAGTTAAAGCCAATTTAAAAGCTTTGAAGGTTGTGTTGGCAGTGGTGTCCCATACGAATTCAAAGCCTTTCTTTAATAGTAGAGTAAATCCGAGTGTTAACTCAACGTAGTTTGGGATAAAATGACGTAGAAAGTTTTCCTTCCCTTGCAAACTTTGTAGCTGGCGAAGTGAAGAAGGAGGAGGGAGATTGAGAATCGCGTCAACCTTCAAAGGATCTACCCTGATCCCTTGATGTGACAGAATAAATCCTAAGAGTCGACCAGACTCCACACAAAAGACACATTTGTGTGGGTTTAAGTGTATACGATAGAACAGACAGCGGAGGAAAATGGCTCGGAGGTGGGTCGAATGATCACTACGATGCATGGAATGTGCTAGTAGGTCATCTAAATATGTTTGTAAAACATGCTTAATATCATGGAAAGCATAAGACATGGCACGTTGAAACATGGCACCGACGTTCTTTAAACCAAAGGGCAGTTTCTGGTAGGCAAAAGCTCCCCAAGAAAAAATAAAAGAGGTTTTGTGTTGATCCGCGGGTAAGATGTTGATCTGATTATATCCGGAGAAACCATCCATCAAAGAGAAGATTTCACTTCTGGTGCAATCGTTGACGATTTGGTCAACAAAGGGGGTAGGAAAGTTGTCTTTAGGACAAGATTTTTCAATATCCATATAATCAACACAGAGACAGATCATACCTTGTTTCTTGTTAACCAGAACTAGATTGGATACCCAATAAGTTAAAGCCACAGGATAAATAAAGCCAACTTTAAGAAGTTTCTTGACTTCAAGCTTGATAGTGGCTGCTTTGCATGGGTGGACCAGGCGAAATATTTGCTGGATGGGTTTAGCGCCCAGGTATGTCTTGATTTCATGTACAACAATATCGGGGTCAATGTCGGGCATCTCTTCATAGCTCCACACAAATATGTCACGAAATTCTTGGAAAAGTGACTTATATGTGACAAATTCATTGGTGGAACATGAAGCTTCGATATGGAAATTTTCAACAACTCCATGTTTGATAGAGATGTCGAGGGGGATGGTGGGTGAAATGTTGCTTAAGTTCCCTTCATATAACACATCATGTGTGGAGTTGGGAACCGAAGTAATAACGACAACGGTCGACGGGGTTGAAATCCGTCGGTAACTCTCGAGTGTGTGTGGTTTCAGGAAGAGAATGGAACAATGATGTCCATTTTCCCAAGGAGTGTCTTCCATGGACATAACCGACATGATCATCTCATATGTGGGAAAAATAACATGAAAAGGATCAGGAGATGGATCATCGAGAGAGGGGGTTAGAGGGGGATGCCGATTGAATGGCTTGATAGGCGAATTCCATTGGAATTAAAGGTATCTGGTCGCCATAGTGGGAATAATCACCAGGTTCAGGTATTGGCCATGGGTCAGAAGATGAATGGGTTTCACGAACGGAGGTAGAAATCATGTTGATCGAGGAAACCACAGGTGGTGGAATGTCGAGTGGTGGGATTGGGAATGTACCCATCAGAATGGAATCTTTTAGTAGACCCACGCCAACATTTTCGTATCCAGGGGGTGTCTTTGCAATGAAAGGTATGTTGTTGGTACGTGTGTCAGAGTTGAAGAAGGCTAGTTGGTCTACGGTAACTACCTTTCCTTGATGCGGAAAACGCACGATCCGAAAAAGAGTAGACATGACTGCATGCATGGAATCAATCCAGCTACGACCGAGTAGAAGGTTGTAATCAAGAGGTGTGTCAAAGACCTCAACTTCAACATTGATCATTTTTCCTTCTAACGTAATAGGCAACGAAGGGAGGACACCATAGGGCTTAAATCTAGACCCATTAAAGGCCTGGAGCATGTTGTGTGATTCAGTTAAGGGAGGAGAGTTGATGGCTTTCCAGCAGACAATGGACATGACACACGTCGAGGCACCCTCATCAATAACTGTTCTACAAATTTTCTTATCGGAGACAACAACCTATATTTGAAATGCGAGTTGAGGGGGTAACCTTGGAATGTGATCTTCCAAGTCAAAGATTATTAAATTTGTATCCGTGGGGTCGATTCCACTGATAGCTTTCAACAACGCCTTCCATTGTGTAGGACAACTCTAAAGGACTTCGAGGGATGACATCGTAGACGGTGCTTGTGCCAGATCTTCCACTATACTGTAGTTATGGGCAGCACGCGCATGAGGATTGAAAGAAGACTTTCTAACCACACCCTTGGGAGGAGGGCGAAGGACTGTTTCGGGGTTTGGTTGTTTGAGATGAAGAGGACTGTCAGAAGGTGGAGCCAAGGGAGATTGTTGAACCAACAAAGGTGGTATATCATCAACTTTCTAATTGGAGGAAGGGTAATCTTTGGCACGAGTGGTAAGTGTGATGTCATTCTTCTTTGAATCATCATTACACATAAGTACATAGGAGGTGGTGGAGGAAGAAGGTTGATCATGGATGGCCAATTGAGCCTATTGTTGATAAGGGAAGGGTTGAGACAAGACGACAGGGGTAGGAGTTTTTGGGGTCCCATGGAGGAACTTTGTGACCTCATCACGTCTCGGAAAATCCTTCGTGTAGTGATCATCACCACAGATAAGGAAAGGATAACGAGGTTTGCGTTTATCCTTATCTTCAACAGGTTGTGTCTTGGTATTATCAGATTGTGGGTTATTGTTCTTATCCTCCTTATTCCTACCCTTCCCTTTTTTAGATTTGTTCTTACTGGTAGGAGTCAATTGAACGACGTTCACTTATGAAGTTTTACCAGTGGGAGGGGCGGGCGTCAGAGCAGTTACAACATTAGAAGCATGGGATTTGGGTGGGGTGTGAGAGGTCTGTGAAGATTGAGGTTGAGTATGGAAAGAACCTATCACACCATCAACAACATGAGAAGCTGCTAGGGTCGTTGAGGTGGTCGTGGTAGAAGGACAAGGTGCATCAGGGAGAATATCGTAAACGAGATCGAGATATTGGGCACGACTGATCGCCTGTTCTTCTATGATGACTCCACCCATAGAAATGTCTTTAGATATGTCATTCACGAATGATTTCATGAACCATTCTGCCAATAATTGATTGGGAAGATTGAGTTTGATTAGACGACGTCTTCGTCTCCACTCATGAATGTGATTGGAGATATGAGTGGCTTTACTTTGTTTGAAAGAACTCAAAATCTTGGTCCCCATTTCATAACGGATTGGCAACTGGTAGTGAGTGAGGAAATCCATAGCTAGGATATTGAAATCGGTGAAGAAGCCTCATGGTAATTCGATATACCACTTCACGGCTGAACCCGTGAGAATTCATTGAAAAATATGTAATTGAATGGGGTCATCCATTAAAGAGTTTAATGAACACCAAAGGTGGAAAGTCATTACATGATTGTTCGGGTCCTCTCCCAGTTTACCATCGAACTTAGGAATGTCGGATGGTAGTTTGGCCAGTATGATGGGCCATTGAGGAGAGTGATGGATAGGGTCATTCAAAATTCTAGACAGATCAAGGAGGTCCAAAGTGGCCAAAAAGGGTAATTGTCTATTCATGTGAGGGTACTGGTGACTTTGGGGAGGAAGTCTCGTCGGTATACCAGTAGGACCATAAGCAGTTTGCATATAATGTGAAGATCCAGGCAGAGTTGGTTGTTGGTGTAGAGGCATGTAGCCTGTGGGGTTGGGTTGGTTAGGGATGTTCCCTTGGAAAGGAGTACTTGACTGAACATTCGGGCCCCAAGTGGGATTCAAAGAACTTGGATATGGTTGACTATAGTTTAGGGGTACTGAAAGAATGGTTTGAGATGGTTTTCCCCCAAAGGGTTGTGGGTTAGCTTGAAGGTTCCAAAGGTGAGACAACAAGTTTGATGTGCTCGGTCCAGATATAGAATTATAAGTTTCAACCTAAGAATGTCCTCCATAAGGAGGAGGCATCCCAATTTGAGCGTCAACCCCGGATTGAGGTTTCCCCCCGACATAATATTTTCCCCCAATAGGAATATGGTAACCGGAAGTGAATAGATGATGAGTGCTACCAATTGGATTGGAGCCACTAGAGCCATATTTTCCATGAAGAGGTGGATAAGACCTTCGGAGAGGACTTGGGAAGGCGTGGGAACGTAACCAACAGAGGTATTATGCCTAAGTGGTACTCCGTATGGAATTTGGGTATGGATGGAAACAGAAGGATTTAAAGCATGATACCCAAGAGGAAGAGAAGGGGTAGGTCTAGAAAAACGTGGTGTACCAATGGGAGCATGGTTAACCACTATATTCTTTGAAGGAATAGTCGTAGCATGAGGAAGAATTGTAGAGTGGGCCATTTGAAAGGGGACGGTTGAACTAGGGATAACTGACTGGGATTTTGAGCCAACAAAGAGATAGGCAGTTGTACTGGAAAATAGACCTAGGGAGACTGTTTGGATAGATGTCTCGGGTAGCTCAGGGATGGTGGGGATATCCGCTCCTGCACCTGAGCCATAAAGGTCTCGTACGGTACAAGGTGGGCTTATAACTATGTTAGTAGTCCAGAAAGGATCATCGGCTCCAAAAGGTCCGGTTAGAGTTCCAGAAGAAACAACAACAAGTTCTCCGACATAATTATTCCCAAGAAAATGTCTTTCATATCCAGGAGGGATGTGGAAAGCTTCCATAGAATTGGAAATAATTCAAAAAATCTCCAAAGAGGTCGAACCTTCCTCTTGTGTTACGTTGGTATCTTGGACTTCACTCTGTTGAGGATATCCCTCTGATGTGTGAGGGGGTATAGGGGTAGAATATTCCATGTTTTCTGGTGTAAGTCCCTTTACCCTGTGTGAATGACGGGGAGGGTCTATGTTGGTGGAACCAAAAAATCTACGGAATAAATATATGGCCAACTATGTAACCAAACAACATGCGCTAGTAAAATCTAGGAATCAAAACCAAGCAAACAAGGCCTTCCTATTCTGAAGTCACTAGTTGGTGATGAAATCCAATGTCGTGATGTCAAGACAAGAAGGGGCTGGGCTAGGGTGGAAAAGTTACATTGACGACCTTTTTAACGGACTTACACCCTGGTGAAAGCTCCCACACATAATCGTGGATATACCCTCCAAGGAGCCCGAGTGAGTCTAGCCAACGTCAATTCCAGGTACCATGGAGACTTACCCCTCCATAATCACCTTATGGAAGACCCTAAGAGTATAGGCTACTACAGTTACCACAAACAACAGTGATTCATGGGGGAACAATCGACAGTCCGATCCACACGTAAGGGCAAGGTATCGAGCCCGAAATCAACTTGAGAGGCTTCCACTCAACATTGTGGGTATACCTTCAAGTGACCCCCATAATACGTGCAATATCTACACTGAGACCAACAAAGAAAGGTGAGTGACTCTGCCAATCTCAATGCGACCTCAGGTTTGACCCTCGTGTGAGAAGGGCGTCCCAGGAAAAAATGTTGCAAATGGATTTGGACACTCCCTATCACAAGATACTATTGTGTGTTTTGTACTTTGGAGAGTGTGTCTCACTGCCTATTCCAAAGTCTTAGCCTAGCTAATGTTGGTGTAAAAAATCCCTAGAAAAAGTTACTAGTTGAATTTTAGAGTTTCACAATGTTATTAAAGACTGTTGTTACTCAAGAGGGAGACGGGAATGAAACGAATGTTATGTGAGACTTTGACCCAAAAACGTGTAAATAGAAATGAATGATGCAAGATTTCATTCGATGAATTCTATCTACAGTAGGGAGAAAGAAATTTTCTGGAACAATGTGAACTACGATGTACAATTCTCTTCTTTTTGAATGCAGTACCAAACAATCATAAACGACATAATTTCACAATTTGTTCTTTTTCAAATTTTATGAATGCTAATATTTTCTGCATAAATGATCGCTTAAAAGACTTAAGAGACTTTAATTTTTTCCTTTCGAAAAACCAAACGGGGACGGAACTAAGAAAGGATGAGCAATCAATGAAAAGAAAAGCACTCGACAAGCATCCAAATGAATCTTTCAATGAAGATAAAAACACAAAATGACAAGAAAAAGTTTCTTCAAATGTAAACAAGAAAATGGTTTTCCGATCATTAAACAATCCAGAAGGTGTAACCAACCTATAATTACAACTCCAAATGAAGAATTTTAATCGATCAAGCACTCAGACGCAAGTCCAGAGATTATATCCGTGTCGATAAAAAATCGAAAACAAGAATCGAAAAAGATCAAAGAGAGGTGTTCGATCTCTAAAATCAATCAAGACCAAGTTGAAACAATTAGAAGCACTCAAGAACTGGTATTAAAATCCCTTCCCCAACTGACTGAAGCAAAAACTGGGCAATCAAGACCTAATCCAAAAAAAATTCAAATGCTGCCACGGGCAGACAGTATAACGCAGTGTGGAAATGAGTGATTTCCACAGGCCAATAGTTATGCAGGTCGTGGAAATCCCGCACTGAAACAAACCACCAGGGTGAGGAAATGGAAGGTTTCCGCGGGCTACCAATAGGGTGCAGTGTGGATTCATTTCATAAAATAGAAAATTTTTCAAAAAGGACAAAGGGTCTCAGGAAAATTTTAAATCCAGTGAGTCTAATTGGATCTCCCACAAACTCAGAGACTGAAACAGAATGTAAAATATAGGATATGAGAAAATGGCCAATGAAAAACCACAATCAAGTTGTCCCTCCCTAGTGGAGTCGCCAATTTTTTTAATGGGTAAATCGATAGATGTGAACATGAACTAATCCCCCTAGATCCACCTGGATCTAGAACAAAACAAGATGGAACAATATGCTTTCCCTAGATTATGATAATTGAATTTAATTACCAAAGGAAGAATAGATAACGCACCTTATGAATCACTTCCTTATGTCTTTGTTGATCCTAATTTGCTCCAATGATCATGTGATATCAGATCTATAATAACACAAATCAACCAACGTGAAAGAAGCAATAGTGAAATTCAATGACAACCTAAACATGTGATCAAGGAGTCATGTAATAAAATATCAATCATTTTATGGGAAAGCGACATGCCAACGTATTATATTAATGAAAGGTAGAAGATACAACTGAATCGCCTTGATGTCGCAAGTTCCCTTTCAGTGACCCTTCGTTCTGACACACACATACATCTGTTCCGACGTTTGCATCAAGCATCACTTGAAATAGGATTCTTCACACAGACTTCAATCTATTCTCTCTTTAATCTCTATGCTTCTTTATGCTTGTACCTCTAACCTTTTCCATGAGAATCCTACCATTATATAGGAGAAGTTGAGGTGGTTAAAGAGATGAGGATGATCCCATCAAATCAGAGAAGTCAGTAGGATCATAACCATACAGACGCCACCTCATATTTCTAGAATATTCCACTTCTCGAAGCTTCTAGAACTTCTTTCCTCTTTTAGTTTTAAAGCGTCGTTGCGACCTACCTATATAGTAGCCTGCGAAAATCTCGTAGGCTGGCTATAGTGCAGCATGCTGAAATTAGGGATCTCCGCACTGTGTAAAAGGAGCAGCCTGCGGTGGCCTTTTGAATTTTCATCTTGCAAGAGTGGAAAGAGGTTTTCTTTCTCAGGAAAAAGATTATATTGGGAACCTGAACACATGTTTATGTAATCATCATCAGGGTGACCAAAATAATGTGTAACAGTATTCCCAAAGCGCGAGATACAACATGATGTGCCAATTGGAATTACTCCAAATGACAATTTTTTGCAAGATGGTCTTGAGAGACTTGTTGATGGCCTCTACTTGCCCATTTGCTTGGGGGTAATAAGGAAATGAGTGACCATTTTTAAAACCCATCTTAGACGCTAGTTCTACCATCATTTCATTCTGAAAGTGACTACCATGATCAGTGATAATTTCACTTAGGATACTAAACCGAGCGATAATTTGGTTGAACACAAAGAAGGATGCAGTCTTCCCATCGGATTTTACAGTAGGCATGGATTCGGCCCACTTGGTAAAGTATTCGATAGCCACGATAATGTGTTTATGCCCCCAAGATGAATTTGGCTTGCAATCGACGAAATATACCCCCCACTTGGTGAAGGGACCGACGGTAATGAATGGGTGAAGAGGGGTTGGGTGCAAGTGCATTTTTCGAGTGAACACCTGATAGGGGTGACACTTCTTAATCACTTCAATGAAATCTTTAAATATGGTGGGCCAGAAGTAACTAGCTCGTAGGATTTTTTGTGATGTTGCAAGCCCGAATAGGTGACCACCACAAGCCCATTTATGGTAGTCATTTAGGACTAACTCGGCTTCCTCGTGAGTTAAGCAACGACCTAAGATACTATCTATTCCTCGGTGATACAAAGTGTCACCTATGATGTTATACTTTTTGGCTTGGAATCTAACTCGTCATCGATCATATTGTGAGAGATGTTGAGCGAACTTCAAGGTTTGAAGATATAAAACAATGTCTCCATACCAGGGTGAGACGACGAGACTAGGAAAATGTGTTCGTCTGCAAATGAATCGACATGGATAACATCCTCGTCTAATCGTGGGAAATTGGATATTAAATCTGCAAAAACTAGTGACTTATTGGACTTGGCTGAAGCAAAGTCGAGATAAAATTCTTTTAAGATGACAATCCATTTATTATATTTCATGCCTATGATACGCCTAGTGAGGGCGTATTGAAATGGATTAACATCAACGACTACAGTAGTTTTGCAAATCAATATATAGTGTCGTAAACGTTGGACTGCGTGAATGACAACCAAAGATAGCTTTTTGATGTGAGAGTAATTAAGCTCAGGATCGACTAAATTTCGAATGAGATAGTAGATGATGTGCTCATGGATCTCATCATCCTCCTGAACTAGAACCATACCAATCGTCTCTTCGGAAGCGACACTATATAACAAGTAATTTCTATTGTAATCAGAATATTTCAGTAGAGGAGCCGATACCAAGGCTTTCTTTAAGGCGTCAAAAGACTTCTGGGATCGCTCATCCCAGATAAACGAGGTGTCTTTCTTCAATAGGCGCATGAAACCCTTAGTGACATTGGCATAATTCACTATAAACCGACGCAAAAGGTTAGCTTTCCCTTGTAAACCTTGAAATTGTCTAATCGTGCGTGGGGGAGGAAATTGAAGTATTGCCTCAACCTTAAGAGGATCTACCATGATCCTAGTCTTGGAAACTAAAAATCCTAAGAGACATCCAGAACTAACGCAAAAGATGCATTTGTGAGGGTTTAACTGGATTTTATAGTAACGACATCTTTCAAAAACCAGCCGAAGGTGTGTGACATGATCCACTCTCTTGCGAGAGTGAGCAGCAAGATCATTGAGGTAAGCTTCAACTATATTCTTGAGATCGTGAAAAGAGAAAGTCATGGCGCGTTGGAAGGTTGCTCCAGAATTTTTCAGGCCAAAAGGAGTTTTCCGGTATGCAAAAGTACCCCAAGGACATATAAATGTCATCTTGTGTTGGTCCTTAGGTTTGATCTGGATTTGGTTATATCCTGAAAATCCATCCATAAAGGAAAATATATCGCTTCCCGCACACTCATCGAGAATATGATCAATGAAAGGCATGGGGAAGTTATCTTTAGGAAAATATTTGTTCAGGTCATGAAATTCCATACACACACGGATGGTTCCTTTCTTTTTATTGACAGGAACGGGGTTGGATACCCATTCGTTCAAGGGAACTGGGTATATGAAGCTGGAATTAAGTATCTTCTCCACCTCTACCTTAATAGCGGGGGCCTTCCTAGGATTAACAGCTCTAAGACGTTGTTGAAAACGTTTAGCATCCGGATAAATTCTAATTTCATGTTCAACAATAAGAGGGTCGATCCCTGGCATCTCTTCATATGACCAAATGAATACATCTCGAAATTATTTGAAGAGGTTGGTGTAGATCAGAATCCCTTCTGGCGAACAATCTGCACTTATATTTACGTTCTCAATTTTGCCAGGGGTACGAGAGATGTCAATCGAGATAGTAGGATAAATACTTTCCATATTTCCTTCAGCATAAATACCATGCGTATCAAGTGGAACTATGAAGTGACCGACTATCTCACTCAAGGTAGACCGAAAATCATCTTGCTCGATTCTTTCAAGACTTGGGAGAAAATAAGATCGATGATGCATATTGTCCCAAGGTCTCTCGGAAACATTCATGGATTCAAGGATGGCTTCGTCCGAAGGAAAAGTCTCATCTAAGAAATCATGTGAACAAGATAAAAAAGTGGCCCATACGGACCTAAGAACGGGATCATCCTCATCTATCTTAAAGGTAACAGGATCGGGATTGGTGGAAGAGTCAAGGATATCTTGATATGCAATCTCCACTGTCGATAGTGGCATAGCCATGCCAGCATGCGACTGACCTTCAATCGATGAAGTCAGAGAAGGTAGGATCCAAGGATCACTAAAATAGGAAGTGCGAAAAGGAATGGACCTCTCTACTGAAGCAGGCCTACTAGACATGGCGTAAACATGGTGAATCAGTGCCGAGAATTCGAAAGTACCCATGAGGGAAGAATACATTCCGACACAGATATTATTAGTTGTCTGCTGAGAATTGTTGATCACAGGGATCAACGGTCCAACATAAGCGTTAGGAATAGAGTATGCAAAGGATAATTGGTTGATTATCACGATCTCCCCCTGATGAGGAAAACAAAGTACATGGAAAATGGATGATACGACAACAACCATAGCATAGGTCCAATTGTGACCTAGTAACAAGTTATAATCGAGAGGTTCATCAACTACCTCTACTTCCACCTCTACCGTCTTCCCACTTAACTGGACCGAAAAGGCGGGGAGAATACCATGATGGAGGAAGGAATGACCGTCAAATGTAGTCAACATGTTCGACGACTTGGAAAGGGTCGGAGAATTGATAGCTTTCCAACAGACCACGAACATCATGCAAGTGACAACACCCTCATCAACGACCGCTCGTTTGATAGTATACTTGGAATAATCCACGTGGATTTGAAAAGCCACATGGTAGGGTAAGAGAGGCTTCACGTCCGTGACATCAAACTTGATGAATTTCAAGCCACTAGGCTCTAGATCTCCTAAGGCAGAGAGTAAGGCATTCCTTTGTGATGGAAACGTCTGGAGTACCTCCAAAGCTGACATCGCACAAGGGGTTTGGACCAGATCTTCAACAATAGAGTAGTTCTGGGCAGCTCTAGCATTAGGGTTGTGGGTAGAGCGCTTGAGTACTCCTTTCATAATATGAGGCAGTGACTTTGGTTTCTCGATCTATAAGTTTATCTCTGAGGGTGGAGGAGGAGCTTCTAGTCTGGTACTATATTTTGAAGAGCTATAATCTCGAGAGCAGGTGGCTATATAAATTTTTGCGTCGACCATATTGATGCAAACATGATCGCCATCTTGCGACTATGGGTTTTGAAGTCCACCAGACGCATTTCCGGTGCTCGAAGAACTCGAGCCTAAGTGTTGGTTGTGTGGGAATGGATTTGTCAGCACAGCGGGCGGTAGATTTAAAAGCCTCATAGCCTCCGCAAGTTTGGGGCACAAGTGGGTAAGGTGGTCATCGGTACAAATTTTACAAGGAAACTTCACCTTACGCTTCTCTTTCTTTCCTTCTCCAGCATTATCATTCTGTTTCCCATTAGTATGTTTTTCCTCGGGTTTATTATTATTATTCTTCTCACCCTTACGATTATTTCAACCTTTCCTTTTATTCCCATTTGGTTGCTGGTCACCATTTGGGTTTTTCGACGATTGCACGGAATGTGCATCCACCGACTGGATGGGTTTCAAGGATCCAGATGAATCTAGTCCTCCAGCAGACTTCGTTGCCGAGTCTGTGGATTTTACATTGGTGGACCCTACAATGCCATCAACATGAGGTCTAGTAGTTTTTATAGGATCGTGATTTGTTCACGGTGCATCTAGAATAAGGTCATATAACATCCCAGACTGAGAATATATCAAATCGAATTGTTGGGCTCTAAGGATATCTTCTTCCTCGCTGAAGACCCCGGAAGTAGCAACGTCCTTTGAAATAGGAGCATGTAACGACTTTAGGAACCATTCTAGAAGAAAGGTTGGGGGTATAGGAGTCTTAACCAACCGCCTTCGCCTATGCCATTCCTGGATATGGTTCGAGATGTGAGTGTCGGTACCCTGGCGTAAAGTTGTCAAAAGTTCAAGGCCAACATCATAACGAATGGGCAATTGGAAGTGATTGAGAAAGTCTAGCACCAACTGATGGAATGACCCATATGTCCCCCTAGGTATCTCAATGTACCATTGTGATGCCACTCCAATGAGAGTGCGCTGAAACAATCGTAACCTAATAGAATCATGGTTCAGAGAATTCGATGAGCACCAAAGGTGAAAAGTAGTGACGTGATCACAAGGGTCCTCACCATTCTTACCTTCAAACTTTGGAATGTCTGATGGAAGTTTGGTAGGGACAGGGGGCCATGTGGGGTCATGACTCACCGGGTCATTCATTAGTTTAGACAAATCTGGTAGATTACGTGTGGCTAGAAAGGTAATACGGGGTTGCGACACCTAACCCCATCCTCCCGTGAAAGATTGTGCATTAGGAACTGCGTTCCATCCAGGATTCTGGTGAGAACCAAAACCTTGTCCGAAATTATAAAACCCTCCTCCAGGATGACTCGTAAAAGATGGATTGGGCATCATTCCAGCAGGAATGTTCTGATAAGAGTTATGAAAATTTCCCCCAGTTGGATTAGATCCAAGTTGGGGGTTGTTAAAACTGCCCCCAACTGGATTAGATCTAGGTTGGGGAGGGCCCAAAGTGTAAGACTGACCTCCTCCAAGTGGGAACCCGGAGGATTGAAGTGGATTCGTCATGCCAAAAGTATTGTTCGAAATCAACACCGAGGGGATAGGGATATAGGGTGGAACTTGTCCACTAGTTGGGTTGTTCCATCCAGTCATAGAAGGATTAGACCCGGGGTTAATAATAGGGACACTCCCTACATTAGGAATCTCTTGGGGAATATTAGAACCACCAAATGAGGAAGGAGTGTAAGGAGGTGTAGTGCCCCCAAGTCCAAGGCGAGCGTTATGGCCAACAACTAGGATGGCAGTTGAAAACTGCAAGGTGAAGTTAGGCATACCATAAGAAAATAGACTAGAAGCCATGGGGATGGTCTGAACATTGTAACTCAACGAGTGGCCAAAACCCCCAAAAGGGTTCGAGGCAAGAGATGAAGCATTAACTACATGCTGAGCCATAGTACCAGTGTAAGCCTCTGACACTGCAACTATAGCGACTGCAGGTGTCGAAGGAGTGCCATTAATTATAGTGGATTGGGAGTCGAAGAACTCCTAGTGTTCTTAAGACTAGACTTGGTACTCATCCTTGTGGGATCACAAGTCTGAAAAGTGGATGTGTGTGTACCACTACTGATAACTCTACGCCTTTTAGAAGGCAAGGACTCAAACACCAGTGGTAACTATAACAACTGACGGGACCTGCGAGGAAGCTGGTCCGACTCCACGACGACTTATGACTCTTCCAAAAATAAAAATATATCTTATGGCCAACTAGTAGTCAAAGAGCATACCATAAAGTCAAACGACCAATATGCATGCAAACGGGCTCAAGTGGCTGAGTGGCCTCCCTCGCAAAAGAAGGTATGTCTCGTCCAGGAGGGACTTGAGACTCCCCGCTAAATTTTGGAGGTAACAAAATCAGTTATAAGGGCCCTCGTGGGCTTAACAACCAGTCGGTCAGATCCCCCAGAGAGGTAATCCTCCATAGAGGCTGTGTGTTGTCCGACCCTTATCTGACTCAGGGTACAAGCAGAATGACCCCTGCAAGTAATCTATGAGATATCTAAGTCAAGCAACTAATAAACCAATGTATAACCGATGCACAGGCGAGCAGTCGTAATTCCGGATCACTGTATGGGCAGGGTAGCAAATCCCGAAACCTTGAAGCACCACCTCTCACATAGGTATGGGCGCTATCAAGATCCCCAAATATGAATAAATCCATAGAAATATCTCTGATGCTAGGTGAGTATCCAAGGATTATCCCTTTAACTAACTTCATGCGACCTCGTGATTAACTCCAGTGTGAGCGAAGCCTCCTGATATTACCGATTATACAATGGACTTCTCAACTTCCTGTCTCAGACACATATGTTGATTTAATTTCCTTGGAGAAGTTTATTCACAAAATCCTATTCCAAGGCACTAAATCCTAAGCTAGTTTGTGCACCCTAAAAATAAAATCGTGACTAATCAATTTTATTGTTCGTGGTTACTCAAAAAGGTATGGAAGTGAAACTCATGGTGTTATGACTCTACCAGAAAATAAATAGTGTGCATGTACTGCGCTGTAAAATGATGTAGTGTGCACATTCCCAGATACTGCGCACAGTATGGAGGTCAGCGAGCCTTGTGTATAAGATATGTGTTATAGGCTGGTGAGCTAGCTATTATAAGTTGGGATGCTTATGTTTTGGAATTAGGCCAGAGCGCCTAGATGTTAAAGGCCAGTGCACCTATTTTGTATATGACTCATGATTAATATAAAATACACTACTGCACACAGACCGACCATGATAAAAGAGATGGGGGACTGAACTCCACCAGTTAGGGAAAGGGAGGGCCAAAAGTTAAGGGAAAGGGATAAGCTAGAGAGTTTAAGCCAAAAAGGAATATTATATTAATATTTTTTAAAACATAAAGTATGGATAATTATTTTATCCTAAGTTCTAAAGTTGGGGACAAGTGGACCAAAGTAGCTTCCAACATAACAAGTGTCCAGTTGGGGACAAGTGGACCAAAGTAGCTTCCAACATAACAAGTGTCCAGTTGGGGACATGCATACATATCATGGAGACTTAGCTCATTTGGGGGGGCTAGACCATCATTTTTACGAGAATTCTTATGATCATCTCTCCCATGGTTCATTTCATCATTCAATCATCCAGTTAATGATTCCATGACCATTTTCACTCACGCAGTCAGTTATCCTTCAGACATTCATTTCACTGTATCTGAGTCTGTTTCCATAACCAGTTTTCCATTTGGTGTACTTGGTTAGCTTGGGAGAGAGATTGAAGAAGCGGGTTATCAGGCCTGTGGGAAATTGAAGAGGTGGGTTGTCAGGTCCATGAGAAATTCTTTGAGAGAGAGAATTGCTGGGAATTGATTTCCTGAAGGTGCTAAACTGCAACTATAGTGCTCTGAGACTTCCTGTCCGGCCTGCTGTTGAAGCCCTGGAAGGGAAGTGGGGTAGTTGAGGGACTATTGAGTAGAGAAGAGGCACACTTCATTGGGTGGGACAGGCATGTGGGGAATGAGAGGATGTAGGTTGTTAGTTGAGTGAGCACCTGAGATAGAGTCTTTCCTGTTATCTATGAGTCTTTAGCCTGGTTAGGAACCCCTTTACCCGAGTGGAGTTAAGTCCCACCTCGGAGGTGACCCACTATTCAGAGTGATGGATAGTGTAGTCTAAGGCCGGGAGGTTCATGGACGGTCTGCACGCAATTGGTGACAATATTTCCAAGTTAAGTACCAATCGTGTGATAAATTTGCATGCTACATTGTTATTTACGTGCTTATGTTCCAGTTTATCATATGTGTGATTATAATTGTCTGTATGTTTATGGGTATTTCTCTGTATATGCTGCATGTCTGTGTTTACCATTATTTCAGCATGAAATCGTATATTTACAGATTGTAATTGTTTTTTTATGTTTATATGTAAAGCTTCTGCAAGAAGTGTTGTATGTATATGTTATAATTGCATGCAGTTTGAAGAGAAAATTTATGTGGCATAACTCAGTTGAATATTGGGTATGTTATAGTATGTTCCACAATAAGAGAATGAAAGTGTTCCCTCATGTAGCCTAGCCCATGAAGGTTGGGAATGTTACAAAAATGTTTTCATAGCTAAGTAAGGCGTCTGAGGAGTGGCGTGCTCGGGTCATGTGAGGCCGAGGATGTTACAGTATGGTATCAGAGCTTCAGTTCCAACACTGAGCCTGGATGGGCCAGAAAGGTTTAGCTGAAGCGAATATTCACAGAAGATTAACTTCAAATTGACCAAATTTCAAGTCACAGAGCGTCCATGGAAAACATTTGGCACCGCGCAGAAAATGTTGGCACGCAGGTGTGCACGGTAAATAGTGGTGCCACACGGAAGAATATTGTGTCCGAATGCGCGCGCTGAATTTAGCATTGTGCGGTGAGCACACACATAGTAATGTGCACATGGGGTGCGCAAGTGTTGCAAAACACAGAGGAAGTTTGGTTGGTGCGCGCATAGTATGAGTATAAGTTGGCTTGCAACAATGTATTCAATGGTGCACGCAGATTATTGCGCGTGGTGTGGAATATTGAACTTTGGCTTGGTGCAATGCATAGGGAGAAATGCATGTGGAATATCAGTGCATGATACCAAAACTGTGCGTAGTGGATATTGGCATACAACACAAAAGTAGTGCGTGCAAGTTATTGGCACGATGGAGAAGAAATGCATAGTGGATATAGGTGCGTGGAAGCACGATTTACCTTGTGATGTTGTTGTGCACGATAAATATGGGTGTACAGGTTGAATTTTAGTGTGCGCGAAGTCGTTTGGAAAGCGATGAGTCTGAGTTTAATTTGCATGATATTAGAGGAAAAAGAAACACACAACCGCATCGGAGGATTATTTAAAATGAATTCAAAGTTGGTTTGAGAAGAAATAAATATAGTCTAAATTGCTAAGTTGAGAGCATCTCATAAATGAATTCTGATTTTTACATTCCTCCGATTCAGACAGATGGAAGTGAAATATAAGCTTACAAGAAAAGCATACTATGAAATAAAACAAGACTCATAACACCACTAGTTAGAATCTTGTAATAAACAATCCAAGGTCCGCTTCTGCATTTATATAATCATATTAATCCCAAAATTACAAAAAAAAAAGGAATGATAACAGTTATCATATTGTAAAGGGACCATTTAAGAACAAGACTATCATCTCTAGTGCCCCTTACCTCTGCTACCATCTGACCAAAAATTGTTGAAATGTACTTTTATTCGAGGACTCATTTCAGCTTAGCGATCTCCTCCTTAAAAGAATCTAACCAGACTGGTTGATTCTCTCCAACGCTTTCGGTCGTTTCAGCTATGGTTTCCTTCTTCTGCCGCCTGCTCCTTTTCTTCTTAGCAGCTGGTCTATTGATGACTAAATCCTTCATAGTGGGATTCAACCTGACTTCCAACTGTGAGTCTATAGACGACTCTGTGTGGAATTTAGTCGCTAGAATGTGAGAAAGTACCCTTTCCTCCTTATTCGCAGGAAAGTATAGCATGTTTCCCGAATAACCAGTCTCACTGGATTTAGCCTTGTCCATGTACCTCAGTTTGTGGATACCGAAATTCTTTTACAGAGAGCAGAAAGTCGAGCAATTTGGAGACTACTCCGTTTATGGATAAGTTGATGCCTCCATACTTGAGGATTGGTAATTATAGAATCCCAATTATGAAGCACAGACAGACTACGTACAAGTGCGTTGGGTTGCCATGCTTGACTAATCCATTTCAAATGATTATCTTTTGATTTCGTTATATGGCGACGTTCACCTGGTGTCATACAAGTGTGAATTACCGAATGAGTGAAACAGGGTGATCTGACTAGCCATCACCCGTTCCACGAGTAGTGGTTTTGACATATTGAAACACGTGATACCGCGTCTTGGCGAAAATGGTTTCGGAAAACTACCTTTTGCCCAGATGTATCTCTGAAGGCACCATGCATCTATGTTCTCAAGACTTGGGTCTTATCTAGAATTGTCATGGTGATAACACCAGGAAATCAGAAGGGATAATTCTGATGTATATATGGAACCAAGATAGTTCATATTTTTCATGAATTGTTGAATTGTTAGCCTGATAAGTTTCGATGGTTGCACGTTTTGCAGAATTAACAACAACTAGATCAGATTAGATCAGTGTAGAGTCCATAGGAATGGAAGAGGCACAGGGGAATTATAGTCATCAAGATGAGAGCAGAGGGATGGATGTCCATTTGGGCATTGAAGGAACAAACTCCAATGGATGTGGAGAAGAAAGGAATGAAAACATGAATTTGATAGAAACTATTAAAAATTTGTGGAAGGATGTCCAAATGCATAAATATGATAATGAAAGGATTATGAGAGCCAAGGAGCATCAGGATGACTTCAACATGAAGTTATTGGAGGTCTTGAACATAATAGAAAGTAATTTGGTTAAGGAGAGTGGCTTAAGCCCATCTGAAAGTCACAAGCCTTCAGATGAGAAAAGAAAAGAAAGAAGTGTTAGCAGACACCACCATCACTCCCCAAGGCATTCCAATAAGAGAGAAGTTAGCAACTCAAGTCCATCCCCTGTTAGAATGCATAAGAGGTCTGGAGTGGATGAGCTACAAGGAGAAATGAACAAAATAAAACCTCCTACATTTGATGGTGAGCACAAGAAGGATGAAGATGCAGAAACATGGTTGTTGGGCATGAGAAAGTATTTCCAATTGCATATTTATTCTTCTCATTCAGAAGGTAGAATTTCTATCTATCAACTCAAGGGAAAGGCCTCCATGTGGTGGGATCAACTTGTGCAGGTGCAACACATTAAAGAGAAAAGTGTTACTTGGAGGGAATTCAAGAAGTATTTTGAGAAGAAATACTTAACTAAAAGATACTATGACAAGAAAATGAAAGAGTTCTTTGAACTCAAGCTTGGAAGTATGACCATAGATGAATATGAGAGAAGGTTTCTAGAACTACTGAAGTATGTCTCTTTCATCAAGGATGAGATAGTTGAAATTCAAAGTTATTTGAGTGGATTTCAATCATTCATCGGTGAAAAAATACAGTATGATGATCCCAAGACATTGGAAGAGACCATAAGGCGAGCTAAATTCCTTTATGATCAACAGAAATCAAGGCCAAATTTCCAAAAGGCTTGGGAAGACAGAAAGAAATTCAAGATGGATCAAAGGAAGAAGGGAGATAAGACACCATTCTTCAGAAATAATCCACAGGAACAACAAATGCCTAAAGAACCCAAAACGATTGACACAGGGAGTCAAAGGCCAAGGCAGTCACCTATGCAATGTTGGGGTTGTAAAGGAGATCATAGGTTCAGAGATTGTCCTCACAGAGGTGAGAAAGGTAGGGTTGTTCACAATGTACATCAATCTGAAATAGTGGAGGACATGGGCAGATATGTGGCAAGGATCTATGTAGCCTTGGACAACAAGCAAGCAGAGTATCAGTCCCACATGATTGAAGTGGAAGGTATGATCAACAACCAAACCATTGCTATTTTAATTGATTCAGGAGCTACTCATATTTATATAGACCCTAAGATGGTGGAAAATTTTCAATTGCCAAGAAGCAAGCATGGGAAATCCTGGTTGGTGCAGCTGGCTACAGGAGCCAAAAGAAAAGCTAATGAGATGGTTAAGTCATGCCTCATGGACATGAATGGACTGAACACCAAGGCATATTTGAACATATTGCCTTTAGGTTCCTATGACTTTCTAATTGGGATGGATTGTTTGGACCAACATCATGCTCTCCTGGACTATCACAACAAAGAATTTACTTGCTTGGATGAGGAAGGGAAACTAAGGAAAGTGCAAGGAATTCCAGAATAGTAACCATCAGAGAAATTTCAGCATCGCAGCTGAAGAAATGTTACAGAAAATGATGTCAAATATTTGCATCTCATATAGAAGAGACACCTAAAGATAAGATGCCAAATTTGGAAGATTATGCAGTCTTGGAAGAATTTGAATATGTGTTCAAGGAAGTACCAAGACTACCCCCAAAAAGACATTGATTTCTCTATAAATCTAATGCCTGGAGCAACACCATTGTCAAAGACTCATTACAGAATGAGTACACCAGAATTGAAGGAGTTGAAAATCCAACTTGAAGAACTTCTGAAGAAGGGGTATATACGCCCAAGTGTGTCACCTTGGGGTGCCCTAGTCTTGTTTGTGAAAAATAAAGATGGAACACTAAGATTGTGCATTGACTTCAGACAGTTGAATAAAGTGATTGTTAAGAACAAGTATCCTTTTCCAAGGATTGATGATCTCTTTGATCAATTGAAGGATGCAAGGATATTTTCAAAGATAGATCTCAGATCAGGATACCATCAGGTAAGGATTAAAGAAGAATATATCAGCAAGACCGCCTTCAGGACAATGTATGGTCATTATGAGTTCACATTGGTGCCATTTGGGTTGTCAAATGCACCAACTATTTTCATGTGCTTAATGAATGGTGTTTTCCAAGAATATCTGGAAAGTTTGTCATTGTATTTTTGGATGACATTCTTATATATTCTAAGTCAGAGGAAGAGCATGAACATCATTTGAGGATGGTGTTGCAAGTATTAAGGGAGCATCAGTTGCATGCCAAATTGAGTAAGTGCTCATTTTATCAGAAACAAATTCATTATTTGGGGCATATCATTTCAAAGGATGGGATAGCAGTGGACCCTGAGAAGATATAAGCCATTAGGGAATGGTTAGCGCCGAAGAATGTGACTGAGGTGAGATCATTCATGGGTCTTTCAGGCTTCTACAAAACATTTATTAAAGGATTATCAACGATTGCACACCCAATCACTTCCTTGCAAAGAAAGTGGGTGAAGTTTCAGTGGACAATGGATTGTGAAAAGAGTTTCCAACACTTGAAACAATTATTGACAAGTGTTCCAATATTAAGGATTGCAGACCCGAATGAAGACTTCATTGTATGCACAGATGCATGTAATGAAGGACATGGTGGAGTCCTCATTCAAAATAGGTTTGTTATATGTTATGAATCAAGGAAGTTGAAGGAGCATGAAAGAAACTATGCCACCCATGATTTGGAGTTGGCAGCCATAGTGCATGGCTTGAGGAAATGGAAACGCTACCTCATGGGGAAGAGGTTTGAGCTAAGAATAGACCATAATGATTTGAAATATTTATTCGATCAGCCAAATATAAATGCTAGGCAAAGAAGATGGTTAGAATTTCTAAGTTTATATGACTTTGATATAAAACATATCAAGGGAAAAGAGAATAAAGTGGTTGATGCAATCAGCAGGAGGGTGCATGAACTACATGCTACAACCATTAGCATGTATCAGACTGATATTAAAAGTAAAATTCTCAAGGCTGCAAATGCAGATATGCAATACAGAGAATTGGTAGCAAAGCTACAGTAGGTTAAGATGCCAAAAAAGGTGGATAATTATAATTTGGGAATAGATGGAATACTATTGCACAAGAACATAATTTTTGTTCCAAATGTCCAGGACTTGAAACATATGATTTTGTATGAAATGCATAATGTTCCTTATGCAGACCCCCCTGGATATCAAAAAACCGTGGCAGCGATCAAGAGCCATTAATTTTGTCTAGGTATGAAGATAGAGATCGTTGAATACATCGCTATATGTATGGAATAATAGAAAGTCAAAGCTGAGCATAGGCACCCAACAGGGTTGCTGCAACCTTTGCCCATTCCTGAATGGAAGTGGGAAGTAGTGACAATGGATTTTATTATGGGATTTCCCAGAACAGGCAAGATGCATGATTCGATCATGGTGGTGGTGGACAAGCTTACAAAAGATTCCCATTTTATTCCATTGAAAACTACTCACAAGGTAGCAGATGTTGTTGATATTTTCATAAAGGAAGTGGCATGATTACACAAAATTCCTAAAACAATTGTGTCTGACAGAGACCCGAAATTCACCTCGAATTTCTGGAAAGGATTTTTCAAAGGATTCAGAACGAATCTAAACTTTATTTCATGTTATCATCTTGAGTCTGATGGACAGACAAAGAGGTTGAACATAGTGATAGAAGACATATTGAGGATGTATGTGATGGAAAAACCATCGAAATGGGAAGACTACCTGCACTTGGTAGAATTCGCTTACAACAATGGGTATCAGGCATCGTTGAAGATGAGCCCATTTGAAGCACTTTAACACAGAAATTCCAATACTCTAGTAAGCTAGGATAATCTAGTTGATAGGACAATAATTGGGCCAGAGTTGCTCAAGGAGATGGAGGACCAAATGATAAAAATTAAACAGAATTTAAAAGCTGCCCAAGACAGACAGAAAAGTTATGCTGATAAGAACAGAACCCACAGAGAGTTCAAAGTGGGTGATCATGTTTTCCTGAAGGTGAAAGATAACAGGAGTTCCCTGAAGCTGGGAAGATGCGCCAAGTTGGCAGCCAGATTTTGTGGGCCATTTGAAATCCTAGAGAGGATTGATCCAATTTCTTATATGATTTCATTGACTTCATCTATGTCTGTTCATAATGTATTCCATGTATCATTTCTAAAAAAATATATACCTAATGCTAATCATGTATTTTGATTGGAATGTGATTGAGGTGGAGCAAGAAGGCACTTTTCAAGTGCATCCGGTGCGCATTTTGGACCAGAAAATTAAGCAGCTATTGAATCGATCCATAGGGCTTGTAAAGTTCCAATGGACCTGGTACGCTCTTGAGGACACTACTTGGGAGCATGAGGATGCAATGCAGACAGAATACCCACATATTTTTGAGGATTTTTGAAAATTTTGTTGTAATGGGTATATGATGCACTGAGGACAGTGCATAAATAAGGGGAGGGGGTTGTAATATCCCTTGACCAAACCCAATTGTAAATTTAATGTAAGTTTACTTAAGCTGGTGAACTATTTTGACATCATTTTGTAATGCACCTTTCATGGCATAGTGCGTGCATGTACTGCGCAATAAAATGATGTTGTGTGCACATTCTCGGATACCACGCGCAGTAACTAAAGTGCGCGTAGTATGGAGGTCATCGAGCCTTGTGTATAAGATATGTGTTATAGGTTGGTGAACCAGTTATTATAAGATGGGATGCTTATGTTTTGGAATTAGGCCAGAGTGCCTAGATGTTAAAGGCCAGTGCGCCTATTTTGTATATGACTCATGATTAATATAAAATACACCGATGAGTGCAAACCGACCATGATAAAAGAGATGGGGGACTGAACTCCACCAGTTAGGGAAAGGGAGGGCCAAAAGTTAAGGGAAAGGGCTAATCTAGATAGCTTAAGCCAAAAAGGAATATTATATCAATATTTCTTAAAACATAAAGTATGGATAATTATTTTATCCTAAGTTCTAAATTTGGGGACAAGTGGACCAAAGTAGCTTCCAACATGACAAGTGTCTAGTTGGGGACATGCATACATATCGTGGGGACTTAGATTATTTGGGGGGGCTAGACCATCATTCTTATGATAATTATTACGATCATCTCTCCCTTGGTTCCTTTCATCATTCAATCATCCAGTCAATGATTCCATGACCATTTTCACTCACACAATTAGTTATCCTTTAGACATTCATTTCACTATATCTGAGCATGTTTCCATAACCATTTTTCTTGTTGGTGTACCTAGTTAGCTTGGGAGAGGGATTGAAGAAGCGGGTTTTCAGGCCTGTGGGAAATTGAAGGGGCGGGTTTTCAGGCCCGTGAGAAATTCTCTAAGCAAGAGAATTGATGGGAATTGATTTCCTGAAGGTGATAAAATACAACTACAGTTCTCTGAGACTTCCTGTTCGACCTGTTGCTGAAGCCCTGGAAGTGAAGTGGGGCATCCGAGGGATTGTTGAGTAGAGAATGGGCACACTTCCTTGGGTGGGACAAGCATGTGGGGAATGAGAGGCTGTAGGCTATTATTTGAGTGAGAACTTGAGACAGAGTCTTTCTTGTTGTCTATGAGCCTTTATCCTAGTTAAGAACCCCTTTACCCGGGTGGAGTTTAGTCCCAGCTCGGGGGTGACTCACTGTTGAGAGTGATGAACATTGTAGTCTAAGGCTGGGAGGTTCGTGGATGGTCTGCACGCAGTTGGTGATAATATTTCCAAGATAAGTACCAATCGTGTGATAAATTTACATGCTACATTGTTATTTACGTGCTTGTGTTACGATTTATCATATGTGTGATTATAACTGTCTGTATGTTTATGGATATTTCCCCGTATATGTTGCATGTTTGTGTTTACCGTTATTTCAGTATGAAATCATATATTTACAAAATATAATTGTTTGTTTACGTTTATATGTAAATATTCTACAATAAGTGATATATGTATATGTTATAATTGCATGCAGTTTGAAGAGAGAATTTATGTGGCATAACTCAGTTGAATATTGGGTATGTTACAATATGTTCCGTAGTGAGATAACAAAAGTGTTCCCTCATGTAGCCTGGCCCATGAAGGCTGGGAATGTTACAAAAACGTTTTCAGAGCTAAGTAATTCATCTAAGGAGTAGCGTGGCCGGGTCATGTGAGGCCGGGGACGTTACAGAGTCTAACCATTGAGTCAAGTCAATCACGTCACGATCATGCAAAGTCTTACTTGATTTAGAGAGTTTTTCTTCATGTAAGTTTGAATTGCAGACTCTATACACTCCAAAGATCCGAAAGCCTAAACAAGCATAGCCATGACTAATATTAGTAGTAGAGAAAGAAGTTTAATGAGCACCAGAGTAATAAGCATACAAACATTGCAGCACTTGATTGAAAGATTGAGCATTGATTGAGGAAATTTTGTGGTGGTTGATTTGATCACTTGCATAGAGAATTGATAATGAGCATTGATAAAAAAATGTTTTCAGCGGTTGAAAGCATTCAAGAAAGAGAAATATCATGACATACACACACACATAGCTTAAAATACAAGATGATGGCACAAAAAATATTAAACCGATTGAGCCCCCGTTATAAGAGTTGCATAATAGTTCTTAGGTTGTGACCTCGTAAGCCAAAAATAAAAGAAATGGTAGGTTGGCCGAAGCATGGTGCTCCATCATAGGGTGTTGTGAAGGGGAAAGATGAGAACAGGATGAGAAAATCACTACTCCAAAGGAACGATGGTGTAAAAAGAGAGTTAAAAATACCAGTTTTGGGTGAGGTAATTAAGCATTGGAGATTCACTAACTACACAAGCATCTACTAGATTAAATATGGAGGCTAAAGAGTAATAGGTCACATTATAACCTTGTATACGTGTATCTTCCAATAAAGTTGGGAATTGTTGCAATTGATTTACCTATGTATAATAGTATGCATGGTTGATACACATAAGGGCACTTCTACAGGAATAGAGACCTAGGATATTTCTACAACCTTTCTCGATACGAAAAAGGATTTGCATGTGGGGGAGATTTTGGGAGGCCTCTTAGGCCCATGTAATAGTCATCACACTTTAGACATTAGAAATTAGGGTTACATGATTCAAAATAAATCCATATTGAAGAATGGATAAGACTCAGTACCTACAAAACAAATTGACAATTAATCAACATTATGAAATCCACGTAAAACAATGCAAGTTAACATGGAATAATCCAAATGAGCACGTAATTAAAATTTTGAAGAAAATAAGTAAAGGGACAAGGAAATGGATAGGAGAGAAAGATAAGAAACAGGAAGTGAAGAGCCATGGTTGTTGGCCTTTCCAAGGAGAGCATTGTAAAAACATAAAGACTTGCAAAAGAAGAATATATTGAGAACCATTGAACTAGTTTTCCCAATTGGGTTCCAAGGTAAAAATCTTGTCTAAATGAGATAGTTCCTCTATGTACTGTGTATGGTTAAATTAGCCATTACGTTTTATCATAGCTTACTGTTTATAATTTGAATGGCTTCTATGTACCTTAATGAGCAGATGTAGAGTTAAATGCCACATTTTCTTTTTATTATTATTGTGTGTGAGAGCATATTGGTAATGGTGATTACACATTTCAACAGCTAGTAACATTCACCATTTAATGTATTGGATGTTCCAATGCTTGTATTATTGTTGCATTACATAGCCACGACCTAAACCTAGCTTATAGGAATTATTTCTAACATGCCAATGTTTGCATATCTCATCCCGGCCATTTCTGAGATCAATGGATGTGATGGTATGACTGTTGCAAGTCCCATCGAGTTCTAATCACAGAATGTCGTAGACAACCAGATATTCTCATTCAAAGAGGTCATGGGCACCCAATGCACTTTGGGAAGAATATGCACTGCAACTAAAACTCTCCTACTCACCTCGGTTCAAGGAGATGCCCATACATTTCTTCTCTTCTTCCCTCATGTTGTTATTCATTATTCAAACACTCAATGGGAGCCCTAGCTCAAGGATTAAACCCATGCATTAATTCCTCATTGACTAGGTGTTGCGTGTGAACTCCAGTTCAAAGAGAAACCCCACACACTCATTCTTCATTATCCAAGATATGTGTGTGAACCCCATCTCATCAAGAGAATACCCATCATGCACTAAGCCAAAATAAACCCATCATGCACATAACCACTAGTAGTCATGTACTAAGCCAATTTCCATCTACATTGCGTAGCTACTACTTATTTATACATTTACAAAAAGGCCTAACCATGGGTAAACCCATGGGACGACACCCATTAATCCATTTCATAAACCCTAAAACCCTTTGTTGGGTCTACAAGCCCACAAAACCAACGATATCCCGCGATCTCCTATTTGCCTAGGCGGTGCATCTTTGACCAACCTATCGAAGTCCCAAAAGTTGTCAAACACAACCAATGTTTCCTCAAAACTTGGTCAAGGGCCAACAGGCCCCCAACACTCACCTGTGACTCATTCCAAGTCACTCAGATATGGGCAGTGTTGATTCGAAGTCCTTGAGCTTAGCTTGATCTGCCTCGACTTGCTGCTTCGCTAGAGCTGTTACAAGGGAAAAACTCTCTATGGACAAGGGTAAACCACAACAAACATATGTGACTGTAGAAATCAACTCAATTCCAACATATGATATATAGACTAATGTGCGATACAAGAAAGAGGCCTACCTCGATCCAACGTTTGATGATGTTCCACAATTGAGCACTTTGACCCAAAGCTTTATACCTACAAGAAGTTCTCAACAAACAAGCAAAGAAAGTATATAGTGATGATATAAAAGGAGTTAGCACATCAAATAGCATAATCCATTAATAGACATTACAAACACGCCCATGGATAATAATCATATATTTGCAAGATACCAATAGGATGGTGTAGTGTCACTTTTCACTACCGAGGCTTTCAAAACTCCCTTTATTTTTCTGTACATGGACTTTTTACATAAATCATACAAGCATTGTATAACCACATGCGTTCAAACAAAGAAATACATTTTAATTCTCAGATTAAACATATCTCGTTACTGCTATAATTAAACATTCCATAGCATTTAACAATAATTCATTTACACAGCAGAAAACATGATACGTAAACAACACAGTCATGCACAACATGACAAGAACATAGTTAGATACTTATCTTGTAACAGTGGTGAAATCCACCAACCAAATGCAGGCCTTCCACAAAACTCCCAGCCTTAGACCGCACTGTTCATCAGCTCAACAGTGGGTCACCCCCGAGCTGGGACTGAGCTTCACCCCACAACAAGGAATCCTAGGCTAGGCTGAGGTTACAAGGAAGTCAACACAGAAATATCTGGAAGGATTCTTCCCAAAGATGCCATCTTACGCCCACTACTACTAGACTCTCATTCCCCACATGAATGTTCTGCCCGGGAGTATACACCTTCACACGCACAGTCCATCGGTGCTAACCCCCCTCTCTGGGTCTTGGCAACAGGACGGATCAGGAAGTCTCAGAGCCCATAGCTGGTGCTGGACACTCTCTGGAAGAAAACCCTTCCCAGCAAACTCTTTCACCTAGAAAGAGTTGCTCACAGGCCTGACAACCTGTCTCTTCCAACAATAGTCACCTCCCTCACCTGGAGAGAGATCATACACCAGCTCAGTCACAACTTGCACTAGCCAGCAAGCCCCGCGCGATACAGTTCTGCGTGACTGCCACAGTCATCCGGGAATATGGACTCGGGCTTCTCACACAAGCTCATCAATGGCGGCAAGGTCTCACGGTGTTGATTCCGGGAGCGCATGACAACAATCCACACAGGGAAATACACAGACTCCCTGGTTCCGAATGGGTGAAGAGTGAACTGGCCTTTCAGACGTACACAAGCTTCTCGGCTCTCAGAATAGTGATCGTACTTAGATTTTGTAGAACAACCACGGGCTTTACTGCTTTCAGAGATAAACCAGGGTTTTCCTGCAGTGACCGACCCCACGGTTCTGTACAGGGGTGTTCTTGCAGATGTCTTACCGGTTCCACGTTCAGTGGTGCGGGTCCGAATGGAGAAGATCCCCCTCACACGTTTCATCTCGGCTATTATATTTGCATGCACCATGGTTGACACTTGTCACCCTGGGAACTGCATGTGTTCCCACAGCGTGCATCCCCTTTGCACGTTTTCTCCTTGCCAGGAACTTAGGATAAAAATAAAATACACATGGCTTTTTGGAAATAATATTAAAATATTATTCCCAGGTTTAAGCCCCCTAGGCTCAACACTTAGCCCCTTTTTCCACCTTCCGGCCCCTAATCCCTTGCCCACTCTGTGGATGCTTAGTCCCCCTTCACTCATTCATTGTGGTCCGTCTGCACCTGGCGGTGTTTATATTTTATTAATCATTCTGCATACATACAAGTACAACAACATGCTCCTAGCCTTCAACACTTAGGCTCCCTGGCCTAAAAAACACATAAGCCTACCAACTTATACAAAACTTGGCTCACCAGCCTATAGAACATGTTTACAATTCATTTCATATATCATGATTTGCAATGGGGCTCGGCCTTAGGGACACTACAATCCGCCTCCCCTTATTTTTGCACTATCCTCAGTGCAACTTTACATCGCATCTGCAAGTTCTTCAAAATTTTCAAAAAGATGCGGGTACTCTACCCGTATAACATTTGCATGCTCCCATGTCGCGTCCTCAGGACCGTACCAGGTCCACTGGACCTTTACAATATCTATAGCTCGATTCCGGAGCTGTTTGCTTTTCCTGTCCAATATGAGCACATGATGCACTTGCAGGACACCTTCTGGTTCCACCTGAATCACAGTCCAATCGATAACATGATTAGCATCAAGTACATATTTCTTAAGCAGTGAAACATGAAATACATTATGTACAGTCATAGATGCAGGTAATGCAAGCATGTATGCAACTGGCCCA